>JASVEL010013037.1:0-138081 GCA_032618575.1 Nicotiana noctiflora
ATGCAGGCTTCTGGTGAAGGAGCCACATCCAAACAAAGAAAGCTACTGACCATACGCCGAAGACAGAAGAAACGCCCCGAGGGGAAACAAACCCTGCAATGATTGAAGGATGGACCGAGGATAGAATCCTCGATGACTTGCCAACAGAGACGGATTTGGTAGACATGCAGGACCAACGAAGGCACCTCGCTTGCTAGAATACAACTTCAACGTCGACATATCAGACATTGTATTTGCCATTAGTAAAATCAGAGACAGCAGGTGGCCAAGGCATGTATAGTCAGACCCTTCACAAAGGAACCATAACTTAGTATGTGAATTTCACAACATGCACGGGCACAGGACCAAAGATCTCCGACAACTCCAGGAAGAAATGGCCCAATTACTCAATGAAGGTCACCTCGGCAAATTCCTCTGTGATTGAGCTAAGGATCAGTTCCAAGAAAGAGAGGCAACCAAAAAGAAAAAATCAGATGAGCCACAATATATCATCCGCATGATCGTTTGAGGTGTCAATGCCCTACAAGAACTCGCATCCATGAGGACGAAAACATTTCTCAGTAGGGAAAAACGAACTCAATGCTCTATATTAGCCCCATAATAGTACATTGGTAACTCCATTTATTATGAATAAATTTTGAATTAAGCATGTACTTGTACTTGTAGACCCAGGAGGCTTGGCCAATGTTAGGGAAATTTCCACACCAGTCAATATGACCGACACAAACAGAAACACCAATATCTCCGCCTCCAGAGGGGTTGAGAAATAAACAAAAAGTGAAATAGCAACCACAAGGAATACTCTTGGCTATAGTTGAATGAACAAACAAAGGTCGTACCGCGTCCTCCGAGCGAATATCGAGGTTCTATCGAGGCTCAAAGCACCATCACCACTAACGTATAACCATATCCCTTTTCATTTTTTACTCCATACTTACCTTAATGCTAGCTTCCAACCGAGTTAGTCGAAGCGTTGACCCAGCTCAAAGACCTTGAGGTTTTAAAGCATTCATTGCACTCTTTTCCTTCAACCGATTTTTATCCCAAAAAGGAGTTTTACCAGCAAGGTTTTTAACGAGGAAACATTTATACGCTACCTTAAGGAAAACTTTACAAGCATTCAAGGCTTCCTTTGCAATCAACCTCAAATACTATGAGGCATCCCCCTGAAAGCTCACCTTCTCGGAGAAGCGACGATGCACTAAGGGGAGTCTTGATAGCAAAATGATGTACTGGGCCAAACGGTCTAACAAATAGTGTGTCACGACCCAAATTTCCCACCATCGGGAGCCGTGATGGCGCCTACTAAGAGGAGCTATGCAAGCCAATTATCAATTACCTCTTTTAATGAACCACGACAATATTACAAATAATGAAACATTTAATAATAAAGTGGAAGTCTCAAACATAGTTAACTGAAAGAAATACGGAAGTTTAACAAATCCTCTATCCAAGACTGATCTCACAATACTCACCAACTTCTACAGAATACTAAATACAAGGTTTGAATGAAACATAAGAATGTATGCTTTGGTACAAATGATAACAAAATGAATAAAATAGAAAGGGACTCCCGTCCTACTGACGTCAACAAGGCTACCTCGAACGTCCCTGGACTGAGAGCTCGATCTGAGAATGCTACTGCCACTCAAATGCTGCTCCAACACCTGGATCTGTGCAAAAAAATGCACAAAGTGTAACATCAGCACAACCGACCCCGTATGCTGGTAAGTAGCTAGCCTAACCCGACGAAGTAGTGACGAGGCTAGACCAGACTACCAGATAAATCTAAGCAGATATATATACAAGTACAACAAAATAATAAAGGAAAACAACAATTAAAGCTAGGAGGGGGGAACATGTTTATGGGGTAGCAGATAAAACAGAATATGAGGAATAACAAAGAATCTATATCTGATTTCTTTTAGTACAGAATAGGGGAAAACAAACCACTTTCACTTGTTTCAATTTCCTCTCGTTGCAGGCGTGCAACACGATCTTATTTCCTTATATCACATTGTAGGCGTACCACTCGATCCCGTTTCATCAAAACCCGTGGTCGGTGTGCCACATGATCCCAATTCATCATAACCCGTGGTAGGTGTACCACTCGAACCCATTTCATAATATCACATGGTAGGCGTACCACTCGATTCCATTTCATAATATCATGTGGTAGGCATACCACTCGATCCCGTTTCATAATATCACGTGGTAGGCGAACCACTCGATCCCATTTCATAATAACTCATGGTCGGCGTGCCACACGATCCCATTTCATCATAACTCATGGTCGGCGTGCCACATGATCCTATTTCTTTCAACACAATACACAACATAATCCCAGCAATAGAAAAATGTAATATAATAACTATCCTGGCAAGGGAACAAGATAATATAATAAACTATCCCGACAAGGGAGATCCAGCTATAACCAAACTTATTCAATTTCTACTTAATACAATTAAATCAATACTCAGTCTCAATAATTACTGGATTAGTATTAAAGATTCCAACCAATTCCTCATAAACAACAATTAAGAGTTTGATAAATTAGCAATTTAGGACTCACGATCATGCTCGACACCAGTGTATAGATACTCGTCACCACGCCTATACACTGTACTCGACAAATATCAATTAGCAAATAAGACTCTACTCATATTTCCTCAAGCTAAAGTTAGACCAAACACTTACCTCAACTTCCACGGCTAAATCAATCCACAACGACTACTTTCCCGTTTGAATTTGGCTCCAACTCAATCAAATCAATGAAATAACGACTTTATAGTATCAATAATAGCTAAACAACCCAAACCCAATGCCTAAATGTAGATTTCCAACCTTTCTTCCAAAAATTCCAATATCGACCCTAGGTTCTCTTGGTCAAAATACGAGGTTCGGATCAATTCCATATCTCCCATTCACCCACGAGCCCGAATATACAATTTGTTTTTTAATTTGACCCCAAAACGAGGTCTAAATCGAAGAAAATAAAAAATCCCTAACTCTACCTATTTCACCAAATTTCAAACCTAGATTACATGTTTAGGCCTAGGATTTCAATGGACGGTGATAGAAAATGAAGAAAATGGGTTAGATAATACTTACCCAAGAAGCTTTGCTGAAGAAAATGCTCCCAGAATCGCCCAAGAGCTTTTAAGAGGGGAGAGCTTGTGAAATGGTGTAAAATTCCCGTTTGCATTCTATTTTGGGTCTTAAAAATTACTGGGCGAAATTGTTCTATGCAATTCCAAAGAGGCCCATGTGATCACATAGAGTAAGTGTGAATGGGCGAGAAAAATGCGCTATGCGATTGCGAAGAAAATCATGCGATTGCATAGGGATGGGAAGGCTGGGCAATACGATCGCACGAGAACTGTTACGAAGGCACAGAAGGAAACAGGAAAGCTATGCGATCGCGGATGAATGATTGCAATCGCATAGAACAAAATTGGGCTCTTGAAATTTTACACTATGCGATCGCATAGAACAAAAACTGTGCAACAACGGACAACAGATTTCTGAATTTTTCTAATTTTCAAAACCATCCCGAACACCCCGAAAACACTCTCGAGCCCTCAGGGCTCCTAACCAAACACCCACACTAACTCAACAATACCTTACGAACTTAACTGTGTGAACAAATCGCCAAAACAACATAAAAAACGAGGAATCAAACCCCAAAATTATCACTTTTCATCCGACTTCATAAACTTTCATTTTAAGATATTTAAGTCCGAAACACGTCAAATGACATCCACTTTCATCCAACTTTCACAGGAAACGCTTAAACCACATATAAGAACTATATCGGGCACCAGAACCAAAATACGAGCCCGATACCAACGCTTTCTAATCCATTTTCATTTCTAGTTTCCAAATATATTTTAGAAAAATAATTTCTTTTAAAAATTCATTTCTCGGGTTCGGGACCTCGAATTTCAATTCCGGGCATCAGCCCGAGACATATATTTTTCTACAGACCAAAGTTAACTTTAATCATATTAATATCAAAATTTATCAATTTTTACACAGAATTCATATTTAAGCTTTCCGGCTAAACGCCCAGACCGTGCACACAAATCAAGGCAAGTAAAAATGAGGTTTTTAAGGCCTCAGAAGTGCAGAATGAAAGATAAATAGGTGATGACCCTTTGGGTCGTCGCACTGTGTCCATATAGAATAGTTTGGCCCCTGACAATGAAATCATGTATACTTGTACCAATTAATCGAAGAATACTTTTCATCAAAGCATTTTACGCTTCAAAAGAAACTCGACAATTTTGCAAAAATGTCCCGAACACTCGGGTACTGGCGTCAATAATTCGATACCTGAACGACCTCAGGGTCGAAACTCCAAACTCATAAGCCCCTAATGAGGCAATATCAAAATCACAAAACATCTCCAAAGCCGAAGCACCTCAAACACTCAGGGACTCACGTCAAAATCTCACAAATTGCACTGCCTCCAGGTCGGAAACTCCTAAATCATAAGCCCTAAATGGGGCAATACCAAGTATGCAAGAAATGGCTCCCGATCCAAGGTACTCTTGATGACTCGGGGACTATCGCCAATCACCACCATTAAAAAACTGACGCTATAAGACCCCAAGCGAGTAAACTCGGTATTATAAAACCTATATAAGGCACCAACAATATATGTAAGACCTCAAGCAAGGCATGAACCACACTTGTACCAACTATCCAAAACTGTAAGACTTCAAAGGCATGTAAAAACTTTAAGACCTTGCTAAAGGCATAAACCCGATCTTAAAGATAAGGTTATATATCAAACCTATAAGACCCCTTAAAGGCATACCCTCGATAGATGCCAAAACTACTTCACTCGGGACTAAAATGGCTCTAGCCAAGCTTAAATGACTACGGTCACAAGGCTATACCAACCAAACTAATGTGACTCGGGGACGCCTGACTTTTGTTATAAAATCACAGGCCTTCAATTACTTTGAATACTTCAAAAATAACCAGTTAAATAGGCTATCCTCGACATAGGCAAAAAAGTTTCAACCATGTCAACTCCTAAACACTAGCTTTGAGATACTCAGCATCCGAGCTAAACCTCTAGAGGTTCTTGATCATCGCCTCATAATGACTCATAATCGAGGTTTTTATCAAATAATCGAAGAGACAGGCAAACACCATCTCTAAGATTCTTAACGAGGGAAACATAAAGCCTACATAAAAGGCCGCATTGACCCAAAATGTAAGAGTCATTGTCGCTAGAACATATAAATGTCACATCAACCCAAAGCGTAAGAGCCATTGTTGCCAGCCCACATAAAAGGTCGCATCGACCCAAAGCGTAGGAGCCATTGTCGCCAGCACACACAAACGGTCCTACCAACCCAACACATAAGACCCTAAGGGCCAACTTGAAATCTAAAAACTTGAGGGTTGAATGAGCTCGAGTCGAAACCCAATCTGGAGACTGTACCCAAAACAGTTAAGAAAATATGCCTAATAGATAAAGCATGAGAACCGTTATCGTTGACTTATACTAAAAAGTCTCATCGACCAAATGCGTACAAGCCTACATGCCAGCCTAATGAGCCTCAGAGGGCCATACCGTGAATATAAGGATTCCTCTTAACTCAAAAACCAGTTCATCTAGCTAAAATCGATCGCAAAAAGAAACACAGAAGATACGAAATCGTGAGGTTTCCTCTTTATATATACATGATAAAAAAATACAAGCTCCATTTATATCATACTTTCAGGGAACTATATACAGAAATAGAAAAGTGAATATACGTCCCCCTTGGGGACTATGGCCTGATGGCCCCATCCACGCCATCCTCAGTATCAAACAAAAGGAATTTAACATCGTACTCTTATGCCTTGGCTTGCTTGATCTCTTCCGAGAGGTCGAAGCCCGTGGCATGATTTCCTCGAGGGTTTCCCTTAGATATTTACACCTCACGTCCTCTTTAATATTGCTTTTACGATCGAGAGCCTTCCTCAGATCAGCTTAACTCTATCATCATCAACGCTCTTCAAACAATCCACCACTTTTTGGTCAGTCTTAGTGCAGCTCATTACAGCCCCAGCCGGGGAATTCACCATATCGTCCTTCGCATTCAAAATCTTGGAATCAAGCTTCATAATCATATATTTTTGAACTGAGGTATTATCACGATCTAAGCAAAGTAGGACCTCAAAGGCAGAAGCTTTAGCTAGAGCACCCTTCCCCGCTAAAGCCTGAACATCCGCCTAAGCTTTTAACTCATCATGCTCGCGCTTGACTCGGCCAAATTCATCTGGAAGGTGCTCTAGATCCTCCATCTTTTTCTACAATTGAAATAAACAAAACATTAGCATCAAGAGCTAGAAGAAAGAACACACACTTTCTCGAAACAAAACTACCTACTCCTTCAAATAGCTCTCACAATTCGAGTTCTGACTCACCTTATTCTGTAAGCATACCAACTCGACTTCCCTTTCATCGCAAAAGAGCCTAAGGAATTTCTCCTCATCCAGAGCTCTCCACAGCCTAACCTCGCGATGATGTAGCTCGGACTTATGCTTGTCGAAAGCCTACAAAATAAAACTCAACAAGGAAGGAAAGTCACAAAACTCGAGAGGCCTCTACCAAAACTCACCGCAGCGTGAATTCGAAGGGCTTTCTCAAAGGTCAAGCACATGTCTGCTAGCTTATCTCCCTTAGCTCTAAAAGAGTCGACCCCGGTCGAGGCACAGTCGCTCGGTGCATATGATCTCGGGTTTCAAGTATCCTTCAAAGTACCTTTAACGAAAAAAAAAGATGGTAGCGGAGGAGAAACCACCTTTCCAAAACCATAAATCACGCGTGCGCTAGGCTCAATCAATGCTTCCACTCTGGGGCCCCTATCTAGATTCACCTTGCTTTGAGCATCGTCGCCATGCAAAGGTATCTCTCACTTATTGCTATCATTCTTTAGCCTCGAAGCTAGCAACCGTTATCCCTCTCTAAGGGGACATGACCTTGCCTCAGAAGGCTCCCTAATGCCTTCAATAACAGGGTTAGTAAGCTGAAAGAGAAAATGCTTTTCCAACTGAAAAATGGGAAGGGAACAAATCGCACAACACATACCATGGTGTTTTGCTTCCTACTTGCCCATACACAAAGCTCACCACTTAGTCTCATCGCAGGTTGAGTGGGTCACCAACTCCCGAGCCCAATCTAGATGATTATGGACGTCGCACGTCATCCATGAAATTACTGCAAAAGAAGGGAAAAAGCACATTTAGGAACACTCATTTGCCATAATTAAAAGACTTTGAAGGAACGAGTATACCACTTATGTGTATAATTCCATTCTATAGGGAATGGCATAAACTTCATGGGGATAATATCAATAGTCCGTACTCGGATGAATCGACTCATCCATCCCCAATCTCCATCTTCTTCGTCGTTAACAACGAAAGGCGTGGTGGATTGGCATCGCCAAAGTCTGCATGCCTCAATGGTGAAAAAGCTGATATAGCCTGATGAGGTGGCTAATAGTGAATTCAAGAACCGCGTCATCCACAAAGAACCTCATCATCAGTATTATCTGCCAAAACGACGGGTGAATCTATGCTAGGGTAACCCAATAATTTCGACAAAAGTCAAGAACAACTCTATCAAGGTGGCCCATTGTAAAAGGCTATGTGTACTCATTCTAAAAACCCTCGGTGATGTCCATGATTCTTTCTTCCGGGGAAGGTATCTGCAATGCTACCTTTTTCCCCATCCATTGTCACGACCCGGATTTTTCCCCAATAGCGGGATCATGATGGCGCCTACTCGTGGTAGCTAGGCAAGCCACTGTATTCATACTATCCTATTTTTAACACAATTTTAATTAAATAAATGCGGAATACTTTATCGAAATAGAAATAACTAATTATAAAGTGAAAATCATACTGAAATCCTCTACCCAAGACGTGGAGTCACCAACTCACGAACTACTATGGAATACTACACATAAAAGTCCGAAGGAAATATAACATAATTCTGTTTGTCTCGGAACAAAGAGACTACAGCTAATAACATAAATAAAGAGAGAGACGCCGGGCCTGCGGACGTCTGCAAGCTACCTCGATCTCAAATATGATCAACTCCCACGCAATCGATTTACTGCCGCTGCTGCTCCTGATCGTAACCTGTCCTGTGCAAAAACGCACAGAAGTGTAATATCAGCACAACCGACCCCATGTGCTGGTAAGTGCCTGGCCTATCCCGGCGAAGTAGTGACAAGCCTAGGACCAGACACCCACATAAACCTGTGCAATTCAATATATATGTATACCACAGAATAACAAGAAATAACCAGGTATTAACACAATAAGAAATATCTCAAAATTCAACAATTAACCACAGTTAATAAATTCACAAGGAAAAACAAAGTATAATGTAAACACAAGTAATATCAAGTCAAGGAATAGCAAGCAGTTGCACGGCATCACCCTTCGTGCTTTTACTCTCATCCTCACCAAATAAGCAAATAAAGTACACGGCATCACCCTTCGTGCTTTTACTCTCATCCTCACCTCCATAGTACGGCATGATCCTTCGTACATGGTTCAATAACAAGGCACGGCATGATCCTTCGTGCATAATCAATAAAACATGGCACGGCATTAACCTTCGTGCATAAATAAATAAACATGGCACGGCATCACCCTTCGTGCATTATCACTCTTCCTCACCCAAATAACAATCACAGTTAAGGGCAAAGAAAGAAGCAGTAATTCATAAACTGTCCCAACAAGGGCAACCAATAATCATCTTCACAACAAGTCCCAACAAGGGAGAACAATAACAATTCATTTGTAATATATCTTAAAATAATCATTTTTCAATGACTCACGGTCATACTAGACGCCAGTGTATGGATGCTCGTCACCACAGCCCATACACCGCACTCGATTACATAACATATAACACATAGTCCTATTCCCTCAAGCTAGGATAGAACAAACACTTACCTCAAATGTTTATGAACAATTCAATCCGTGGAAATGTCTTTTTCTTTCAACTTTGGCTCCAATCCAATCGTATCTATATACAATTGATTTAATATCATCAATACTACTCAACAAACTAATTCTTAAGACCAAATACAACTTTTACAACATTTTGACCGGAATAGTGAATTTCAACCCCGGGCCCACATGGTCGGAACTCGGGGTTAGGACCAAAATCCGGTTACCCATCCCCCCACGAGTTCATGTATATGATTTGTTTCAAAATCGGACCTCAATTCGAGGTCCAATTCCCCAATTTATGAAAAACCCTATTTTCTAACAAAAACAAGAAATTCCACCATGAAAACCTTTGATTTCTAATGAAAAACATGTTTAATGATGTTAGGAATTGAAAGAATTAAGTAAAAAGTGACTTACAATTGTTTTGATGAAGAAAGAATCCGTGAAGAATCGCAAATGAGTGTTTTTGTTTTGTAAAAAGTGAAGAAATGAACTTAAAATCGTGTTTTACATGTCTCTGTGTTCGCATTTGCGAACATGGGTTCGCAATTGCGAACCCCGACCAATTTCTGGAGTTTGAAAAATAAGCTAAGGCTGGGAAGTTCGCATTTGCGAACATTTGTTCGCATTTGCGAACACTGGCAGACAAAGGGACTGTTCGCATTTGCGAACTAATGTTCGCATTTGCGAACATAGGCTGTATAGGGCAGTGTTCGTATTTGCGAACAATGGTTCGCATTTGCGAACCAAGGCAATATGGGGTAGTGTTCGCATTTGCGAACTGTGTTCGCATTTGCGAACATAGGCAGGGCAAGGGGATGTTCGCATTTGCGAACAATTGTTCGCATTTGCGAACAAGGCTCGGTCATGAGGGTCTTCGCATTTGCGATCAGGGTTCGCATTTGCGAGCCCTGCCTTGATCTGCCACCTTCGCAATTGCGAGAAATACTTCGCAATTGCGAAGCCAACAGCTGGGTGAAAAACCAGCAGTGCAACATTTCAGAATTTAATCCAACGGCCTATCAAATCTTTACCCGAGCCCCCCGGGCTCCAAACCAAACATGTACACAACCTCAAAAACACATTATGAACTTGTTCGTGCGATCACATCGCCAATATCACCTCGTTTTCATGAAATCAAGCCTCAAATTCATGATTTCCATACCTTTGGTTTTCAAAACTTTCAAACTTGGGACTCAAGGTCCAAAATATCTCAAACGACATCCGAATGTCACCAAACTTTACAGAAATCACATATATAATATTTAAGACTTGTACCGGGCGTCGGAACCAAAATACGAGCCCGATACCAAGGTCAATTAATTCATTTCCTTTAACAATTACATCAAAAACAATTTCATAGAAAAATTCATAACTTAGGCTCTAGGCCTCAGAATTCGACTCCGGACGCATGTCCAAGTCCCATATTTTCCTACGGACCTCTCGGGACCATCCAATCTCGGGTCCGGATCCGTTTTCCAAAAATGTTGACCGAAGTCAACCATATCAATATTAATATCATTTTTATCCAAATTTCTCATAGAATTCATATTTTCTATCACAAAACTTTTCGGCTACATGCTCGGATTGTGCACGTAAATCGAGGCAACATAGAATGAGGTTTTCAAGGCCTCAGAAGCTCGAAATGATTAATTTAATAAGTGATGACCGTTTGGGTCGTCACAATCTCCACCTCTAAAACAACCGTTCGTCCTCGAACAGACAAAAGAAAGAAGTACCTGAGTCAGGAAACAAGTGTGGGTAGCGGCTCCGCATATCAGACTCGGACTCCCGGGTCGATGCCTCAGGAGGCTGACCTCTCCACTGAACACGCACAGAAGGATAACTCTTCGACCTCAACTGTCGAACCCGCCGGTCTAGAATAGCCACCGGCTCCTCCTCGTAAGATAGATCATTGTCCAATTGGACAGTACTGAAGTCTAACACATGTGTGGGATCGCCATGGTATCTCCAAAGCATAGATACGTGAAAAACTGGATGCACGGCCGATAAGCTAGGTGGCAAAGCTAATCTGTAAGCCACCCCTCCCACTCTGTCTAGAATCTCAAATGGACCAATATACCTAGGGACTGAGCTTGCCCTTCTTCCCGAACATCATCACGCCTTTCATAGGCGACACTCGGAGCAATACTCGTTCACCAACCATGAAATCTACATCTCGAACCCTACGATCCGCATAAGTCTTTTGCCTAGACTGAGCTGAACGCAATCTCTCCTGAATAGTCTTGACCTTATCTAAGGCCTCCCGAACTAAGTCCGTACCCAACAACCGAGCCTCTCCCGGTTCAAACCATCCAACCGGTGAACGACATCGCCTACCATACAACGCCTCATACGGAGCCATCCGGATGCTAGATTGGTAACTGTTATTGTAGGCAAACTCTGCTAATGGTAGAAACCGGTCCCACGAGCCTCCGAAATCAATAACACCAGGCTCGAAGCATGTCCTCTAGAATCCGAATAGTCCTCTCGGATCGGCCATCCGTCCGAGGATGAAATGCTCTACTCAACTGAACTCGGGTGCCTAACTCCTGCTCGGCCGCTCCCCGGAACCGCGAGGTAAACTGCGTTCCCCGATCGGAGACAATAGATACCGGCACCCCATGGAGACGAACAATCTCCCTAATGTAAACCTCCGCTAACCTCTCCAACGAGTAGGAGACAGATACTGGAATAAAGTGTGCTGATTTGGTCAACCTATCAACAATGACCCAAATAGCATCAAATTTCCTCCGAGTCAAAGGAAGTCCAGTAACGAAGTCCATAGTGATCCGCTCCCATTTCCACTCGGGAATTTCAATCCTCTGGAATACACCACCAGGTCTCTGGTGCTCATATTTCACCTGCTGACAATTTAGATACCGAGCGACATACGCAACGACATCTTTCTTCATTCTGCGCCACCAATAGTGTTGCCGTAAGTCTTGGTACATCTTCGCGGCGCCTGGGTGAATAGAATACCGCGAACTGTGGGCCTCTGCTAAGATCAACTCTCGAATTCTTTCGACATTGGGCACACAAACTCGACCCTGCAATTTCAATACCCCATCATCATCTAAATTTACCTGTGTGGTACCTCCCCGCTGTACTGTATCTCTCAACTCACGCAAATGAGGATCATCAAATTTCCTCTCACGGATACGCTCTAATAAAGAAGAACGAGCGACCGTGCAGGCTAACACCCTGCTAGGCTCAGAAATGTCTAATCTCACGAACCGGTTGGCTAAGGCTTGGACATCTAGAGCTAATGGTCTCTGACTGACCGGAATGTATGCAAGACTACCCATGCTGGCATACTTTCTACTCAAAGCATCGGCCACCACATTGGCCTTACCTGGGTGATATAAGATAGTAACATCATAGTCTTTTAGCAGCTCTAACCATCTCCGCTGTCGTAGATTCAACTCCTTCTGCTTGAACAAGTACTGTAGGCTTTTGTGATCAGTGTACACCTCACATGTTACACCATATAAATAATGCCTCCGGATCTTTAAGGCATGAACCACTGCTGCTAACTCAAGATCATGAACTGGATAATTCTTCTCATGCATTTTTAACTGCCTCGAAGCATAAGCGATAACCTTACCATCCTGCATCAATACCGCTCCAAGTCCTGTACAAGATGCGTCACAATAAACTGTATAAGGCCCTGCACCTGTAGGTAGTATCAACACGGGCGCGATGGTCAAGGCTGTCTTGAGCTTCTGAAAGCTCGCCTCACATCTGACCACCGAAATTGGACACCCTTTTGGGTCAACTCTGGTCATCGGGGCTGCAATAGAAGAAAACCCCTCTACAAAACGACGGTAGTAACCTGCTAATCCCAAGAAACTCCCGATCTCAGTCACTGAAGCTGGTCGAGGCCAATTCTGGACTGCCTCAATCTTCTTTGGGTCTACCTGAATACCTTCCACTGATACAATGTGACCCAGAAATGCTACCGAACTCAGCCAGAACTCACATTTAGAAAATTTGGCATATAGTCGGTTATCTTTCAGAGTCTGAAGAACCACTCTGAGGTGCTGCTCGTGCTCTTCCTGGCTGCGGGAGTACACCAGGATGTCATCTATGAAGACTATCATGAACGGATCTAAGTAAGGCCTGAATACCCGATTCATCAACTCCATGAATGCTGCTGGGGCATTGGTCAACCCGAAGGACATGACCAAGAACTCATAATGCCCATATCTAGAGCGAAAGGCTGTCTTAGGAATGTCAGCCGCCCTGATCTTCAGCTGATGGTAGCCCGACCTCAAGTCTATCTTAGAGAATACCCTCGCTCCCTGGAGTTGGTCAAACAAATCATCAATCCTCGGTAGTGGATATTTATTTTTGATAGTCACCTTGTTTAACTGCCGGTAATCAATACACATCCGCATCGAGCCATCTTTCTTCTTTACAAATAATACAGGTGCTCCCTAGGGGGAAACACTGGGCCTGATAAAGCCTTTCTCAAGAAGGTCCTGCAACTGATCTTTCAACTCTTTTAGCTCCGGCGAGGCCATACGATAGGGTGGGATAGAGATGGGCTGAGTGCCCGGTGCCAGATCAATACAGAAATCAATATCCCTGTCGGGTGGCATGCCCGGCAGGTCTGAAGGAAAAATCTCAGGAAACTCCCGTGCAATAGGGACTGATTCAATAGAAGGAACTTCTGCGCTGGAATCACGAACATAAGCCGGATAAGCTAGACACCCCTTCTCGACCATGCGTCGAGCCTTAACATAGGAAATAACAGTGCGAACGGAGTGGCTTGAGGTACCTTTCCACTCTAATAGGGGTGATTCTGGCAAGGCTAAGGTCACAGTCTTAGCATGGCAATCAAGAATAGCATGGTATGGGGACAACCAGTCCATCCCCAATATGACATCAAAATCTACCATATCCAAAAGCAACAGATCAACACGGGTCTCAAGACCCCCAAATATAACTACGCATGAACGATGCACCCGATCGACTACAATGAAGTCACCCACTGGTGTAGCCACATAAACTGGAATATCCAGAGCATAGCTGGGCACAGCCAAATACGGTGCGAAGTAGGAAGACACATAGGAATATGTAGATCCGGGGTCAAATAATACTGAAGCACCTCTGCCACACACAAGAATAGTACCTGTAATCACAGCATCTGATGCCTCTGCCTCTGGCCTGGCTAGTAAAGCATAGAATCGGGGATCCGCACCTCCCTTCTGAGCTGCGTCTCTAGGACGACCATCAACTGGCTGACCTCTACCTCTCGTTGGACGGTCTCCATCTCTACGGCCTCGACCTCCACCTCTATAATCTCTACCCCCACCTCTGGCTGGCTGGGCAGGCTGAGGGTCAGCTGGGGCCTGGATCATAGGACGAGGACCTCGCTGCTGAGATTTGCCCGCTGCTATAGGGCAATTCCTGATAAAATGACCTGGGTCACCACAACTGTAGCAGCTCTTGGACTGATAGGGCTGCTGGCCCTGACGACTCGAATGGCCTCCACGAACACTCTGAAGAGGCTGAGCATTAATAAGATACTGGTCTGAATAATGCCCCCGAGAACCACGATCACCTGATCCACCCTGTGAAGCCTGAAGGGCGGAATGAAAAGGCCTGGAGGACCGGCCTCTATCAAAGGATTCTCTGCCACCAGAGGAAGAACCACCAAACCTGCCTGAATGACGAGGCCTCTTATCCTGAAGAATAACCACCTCCCCTAGCAAGAGCCATCTCAACTCTGCGTGCTGCATTGGCTGCCTCTTGAAATGATGTGTCACTCCCCACGCCCATAGCCATCTGGAGTCTAATCGGCTGATTAAGCCCATCTATAAACCTGCAGACCTTCTCCCGCTCCGTGGGAAATATCACAACTGCATGACGACCCAAATCGACAAATCTCGTCTCATACTGTGTAACTGTCATAGTGCCCTGATGGAGACGCTCAAACTGCCTCCGAAGTACATCCCGCTGAGTAGCAGGGAGAAAATTCTCCATAAATAGTTCCGCAAACTGATCCCATGATAAAGCTGGGGACCCTGCTGGTCGAGTCAAGCAATAATCTCTCCACCAAGTCTTGGCGGATCCTGCAAGTCTGAATGTACAGAAGTCAACTCCATTTGACTCCATGATCCCCATAGTCTTGAGAATCTCATGGCAACTGAATAAGAAGTCCTGAGGATCCTCTGATGTGGCTCCACTGAAGGTAGTGGTAAATAGCTTGGAGAACCGATCAAGTCTCCATAAAGAATCAGAAGTCATGGCCGCTCCATCACCGGCATGAGCCGTGGTACCTGGCTGAGTGGCCACAGCTGGCTGAACCACTGGTGCCTGAGGCTGAGGAGCTACTGGCTCAGGAGTACGAGCAATAGGAGTCTGGGCCCCTCCTCCAGCCTGAGAAGCGGCTGGTGCAACTGATAATAAACCCGCTCTGGCAATGCTGTCCATAAATCCCGCTATTCTGACCAAAGCATCCCGGAGATCCGGGGTAAATAAAGCCTCTCCTGGGACCTGAGCTGGGCCCACTGGAGCTGCTGGAACCGGAACCTCCTCGTCAATCTCAATATGAGGCTCCACCTCTGGAGTAGCTGCCTGGGGCTGAGCTCTACCCCTACCACGGCCTCCGATACGGCCTTGGCCCCTCGCCCTCGCGGTAGGCCGCACGGGGCTTGGGCCGTTGGTCGACGGACGAAGAGCGCGTGTCCTCACCATCTGCGAAAGGACGAGAATAGAAATTCAATCGGTAATTGAGGAACAAGTCGCACGATAAGAAAGAACAAATGAGAGACTCTATCCTAACTCAATAGACTCTGGAGGACAAGTACAGACGTCTCCGTACCTACCTCTCAAACTCTACTAAGCTTCTTCGTGAGTGGTGAGACCTATGTAACCTAGAGCTCTGATACCAACTTGTCACGACCCGGATTTTCCCCCAACATCGGGATCGTGATGGCGCCTACTCGTGGTAGCTAGGCAAGCCACTGTATTCATACTATCCTATTTTTAACACAATTTTAATTAAATAAATGCGGAATACTTTATCGAAATAGAAATAACTAATTACAAAGTGAAAATCATACTGAAATCCTCTACCCAAGATGTGGAGCCACTAACTCACGAACTACTATGGAATACTACACATAAAAGTCTGAAGGAAATACAACATAATTCTGTTTGTCTCGGAACAAAGAAACTACAGCTAATAACATAAATAAAGAGAGAGACGCCGGGCCTGCGGACGTCTGCAAGCTACCTCGGTCTCAAAGTTCAACTCCTACGCAAAAGATTTACTGCTGCTGCTCCTGATCGTAACCTGGACCTGTCCAAAAACGCACAGAAGTGTAGTATCAGCACAACCGACCCCATGTCTTGGTAAGTGCCTGGCCTATCCCGGCGAAGTAGTGATAATGCTAGGACCAGACACCCACATAAACCTGTGCAGTTCAATATATATGTATACAACAGAATAACAAGAAATAACCAGGTATTAACACAATAAGGAATATCTCAAAGAATTCAACAATTAACAACAGTTAATAAATTCACAAGGAAAAACAAAGTATAATGTAAACACAAGTAATATCAAGTCAAGGAATAGCAAGTAGTTGCACGGCATCACCCTTCGTGCTTTTACTCTCATCCTCACCAAATAAGTAAATAAAGTACACGGCATCACCCTTCGTGCTTTTACTCTCATCCTCACCTCCATAGTACGGCATGATCCTTCGTACATGGTTCAATAACAGGGCACGACATGATCCTTCGTGCATAATCAATAAAATATGGCACGACATTAACCTTCGTGCATAAATAAATAAACATGGAACGGCATCACCCTTCGTGCATTATCACTCTTCCTCACCCAAATAACAATCACATTTAAGGGCAAAGAAAGAAGCAGTAATTCATAAACTGTCCCAACAAGGGCAACCAATAATCATCTTCACAACAAGTCCCAACAAGGGAGAACAATAACAATTCATTTGTAATATATCTTAAAATAATCATTTTTCAATGACTCACGGTCATACTAGACACCAGTGTATGGATGCTCGTCACCACAGCCCGTACACCGCACTCGATCACATAACACATAACACATAGCCCTATTCCCTCAAGCTAGGATAGAACAAACACTTACCTCGAATGTTTATGAACAATTCAATCCGTGGAAATGTCTTTTTCTTTCAACTTTGGCTCCAATCCAATCGTATCTATATACGATTGATTTAATATCATCAATACTACTCAACAAACTAATTCTTAAGACCAAATACAACTTTTACAACATTCCGCCCGGAATAGTGAATTTCAACCCCGGGCCCACATGGTCGGAACTCGGGGTTAGGACTAAAATCCGGTTACCCATCCCCCCACGAGTTCATGTATATGATTTGATTCAAAATCGGACCTCAATTCGAGGTCCAATTCCCCAATTTATGAAAAACCCTATTTTCTAACAAAAACAAGAAATTCCACCATGAAAACCTTTGATTTATAATGAAAAACATGTTTAATGATGTTAGTTATTGAAAGAATTAAGTAAAAAGTGACTTACAATTGTTTTGATGAAGAAAGAATCCGTGAAGAATCGCAAATGGGTATTTTTGTTTTGTAAAAAGTGAAGAAATGAACTTAAAATCGTGTTTTACATGTCTCTGTGTTCGCATTTGCGAACATGGGTTCGCAATTGCGAACCCCGACCAATTTCTGGAGTTTGAAAAATAAGCTAAGGTTGGGAAGTTCGCATTTGCGAACATTTGTTCGCATTTGCGATCACTGGCAGACAAAGGGCTGTTCGCATTTGCGAACTAATGTTCGCATTTGCGAACACAGGCTGTATAGGGCAGTGTTCGCATTTGCGAACAATGGTTCGCATTTGCGAACAATGGTTCGCATTTGCGAACCGAGGCAATATGGGGCAGTGTTCGCATTTGCGAACTGTGTTCGCATTTGCGAACATAGGCAGGCCTGGGAACGTTCACATTTGCGAACAATTAAACAAGGCTGGGCATGAGGGATTTCGCATTTGCGATCAGGGTTCGCATTTGCGAGCCCTGCCTTGATCATCCCCCTTCGCAATTGCGAGAAATTCTTCGCAATTGCGAAGCCAACAGCTGGGTGAAAAACCAGCAGTGCAACATTTCAGAATTTAATCCAACGGCCTATCAAATCTTTACCCGAGCCCCCCGGGCTCCAAATCAAACATGTACACAACCTCAAAAACACATTATGAACTTGTTCGTGCGATCACATCGCCAATATCACCTCGTTTTCATGAAATCAAGCCTCAAATTCATGATTTCCATACCTTTGGTTTTCAAAACTTTCAAACTTGGGACTCAAGGTCCAAAACATATCAAACGACATCCGAATGTCACCAAACTTTACAGAAATCACATATATAATATTTAAGACTTGTACAGGGCGTCGGAACCAAAATACGAGCCCGATACCAAGGTCAATTAATTCATTTCCTTTAACAATTACATCAAAAACAATTTCATAGAAAAATTCATAACTTGGGCTCTAGGCCTCAGAATTCGACTACGGACGCATGTCCAAGTCCCATATTTTCCTACGGACCTCTCGGGACCATCCAATCTCGGGTCCGGATCCGTTTACCAAAAATGTTGACCGAAGTCAACCATATCAATATTAATATCATTTTTATCCAAATTTCTCATAGAATTCATATTTTCTATCACAAAACTTTTCCGGCTACATGCTCGGATTGTGCACGTAAATCGAGGCAACATAGAATGAGGTTTTCAAGGCCTCAGAAGGAAATGGTTAATTTAATAAGTGATGACCCTTTGGGTTGTCACATCCATAGTCCTTTCTCACCAACTCAAGGCACTCCTCTCTTACTAAAAAATGAACTTTGAGGCATAATCCTGATAACCTAGAACTTAGGAGTCTCTTCTGATGGAGATGCCTTCCCGAAGAAAAATGCCTAGAGGCGGAGCTCCTTTCTCCTTGCCAAGCGGATTCGGGCATAGCAGCCATGGCTTTAGAAAAATAAAGGAAGCGAAAATGATGACGCTGGAGAAAGCTTTGAGTTAAAGGAAAATTGGCACAAAAATGGGAACTTTATGAAACAGGATAACTGCTTAGAATAGTGGAATCTCCAAAAGGGCAAAGACAGCCCTATACATGGGAAAAGCGGCAACCACCTGCCTGCACCAAAGGCTGACTAGAAATATTGGCTAGGCTTTTATCACTTTTGAAATATACGCTCGCAGAATCTCTTTGATCATTTCGTAACCGCATCCTACACTCAAAGTTTCCATACGATGCTTCAAGGTCAAAAACCCCATGTAAATCAAGTCCTGAGGTGGTACTCAACCTCGAGGACCTCCATAAAAAAAAGTTAGGCTCTAGGGAGCCATTGGCATTCTTGCAAGTCCCGAGATAGTACCTGACCTTGAGGACATACATAATAAAAAATGTTAGGCTCTAGAGATCCATTGATATCATTGCAAGTCCCGAGGTGGTACCTGAGCTCGAGGACCTCCATAAAGAGAAGACAGGCTCCAAGTAAACCATTAATATCACTACGAGTCCCGAGATAGTAGCCGATCTAAAGAACCCCCATCAAAAGGACATAGGCTCCAAGAAGCCATTAATATCCCTATAGGTCCTGAAATGGTACCCGATCTCGAGGACCTCCACCAAGAGGAAGATTGGATCCAGAAAGCCATCAATGTCATTACAACTCATGAGATGGTACCCGATCTCGAGGACCTGTACAGCTCCACCAAGAGGAAGATTGGCTCCATAAAGTCATTAATGTCATTACAAGTCCCGAGATGGTACCTGATCTCAAGGATCTCCATGGCTCCATCAAGAGAAAGATTAGATCTAGAAAGCCATTAATATCATTACAAGTCCCGAGATGGTACCCAATCTCGAGGACATTGTGACGACCCATCCGGTCGTCTTGAGAATTTACACCCTTATCCCATAGTATATGCTTCCTCTAAGTTCTTTTCTGCTATTTTGGTTTGTCAGGGCGTTCAATGTTGAGTTTCGAAGAGTTTTGGGATACTTAGTCCCCAAATGAGAGCTTAAGTGTTGGGAAGTGATGTCTAGTCGAAATACTGTGAAGACGACTTTAGAATGGACAATTGATGGTTTCATTAGCTCCGTTAGGTGATTTTGAGGTTGGGAGCGTGTTCGGAATGTGTTTTGGAGGTCCGTAACTAATTTAGGCTTGAAATGCCGAAGTTTGAATTTTTGAAGTTTCTGACCCGATAGTGAGTTTTTGATCCAAGGGTCAGAATGAAATTCCAGAAGTTGTATTAGCTCCATCATATCTTTTAGGATGTGTGTGCAAAATTCTAGGTTATTCGGGCGTGTTTTGGATAGTTTTTTTTATCAAAAACATGTTTTGATGAAATTTGAAGTTCTTAGGCTTATATCTTGGATTTATTCGAGTTTCTTGTGTTGTGTAAGGTGTCTCAAGGACCGGTAAATGTTTTAATAGGGTATTATGTGCTATTGGTGCTTTTGGTTGAGGTCCTGGAGGCCCCGGGATGATTTCAGATGGTCGACGGATGAATTTTGTAAGTTGGGAGATATTAGTTTTTACTGCTTCTGGTATTTTTGCTTTTGAGGCTTGGGAACCGCAGAAGCGGCCTTGGCATCGCAAGCGGGTTTGGGCATAATCTTCAGGCCCCACAAATGCAGTAGGAATTTTGCAGAAGTGGAATTTTAGATTTTAAATGGGACCGCAGAAGCGGCTTAAGTTCCGCAGAAGCGGGACCGCAGTTGTGGTCCCTTGACCGCAGAAGCGGAAATCACTATAATAAAACAACAAATTCGAGGGTTTAGTTTCAAAAGTTCGAAAATCAAATTGGAGCTCAAGAGAGGGCAATTTTGAGAGGGTTTTGAAGAGGACATCATTGGGTAACGCTTTTCTAATCCTTTCTTGTTATATTCCATCAATCTTTAGTTAATTTCATCATTTAATTTCAAAATTTTGGAAGAAATTGGGGGAAATGTTCTTAAACCTTTAATGGAGGATTTAAGGAGTCATTTGTACTCTGATTTCAGTGTTATTGCTATGCTTTGTCTCGTGAGAGTATGAGGGTCCTAAAAATGTGAAAATTATCCGATTCCAAGACGTTGGCCTAAGGGGAATTTTGGTAATTTTACCTAAATTTGCGTCTTAGCTTTAAATTAAATAGTAGAATCAGTTTCTTGAGGTGTTATTTATGATATGTAATTAAATTAAATAGATTTGGGCTATTTGGAGTCGGATACTCGTGGAAAAGGCGTGGTTCCTAGTTAATTTTATGTCGGTTCGATGTAATTGACTTGTCTAACCTTGTGTAGGGGACCTTTTCCCCTTAGAACAAGATATTTGATATTAGAATGCCTCGTACGTGAGGTGACAAGAGCGTACTTGAGATAATTGTTGGAAACCTATTTTTACTTGGAGTATTTAAATTGAGTTTTCTTGCTTATCTGTTTATTTTAAATTGCAAGTTTATCCTGTGCTAGTTTAGAGAAGCATGTTTATCTGTATTACTTTCCTAAGTTCTTAAACTGTCTTGTTTGTACTCCGTGAAGTATGTTAGGCTAGGATTTTCCATTACTTGTTCTGAGTTTAGCATTTATCCTAATGTTTGGGGCTGTTATTTTGTGTATTTAAATTGGATCTACCGGACGACATCCCGGGAGATCCCCATGTACTTGTTATGTTTTGGACTGAGGGTGCGGGATACCAAGAGATCCTTGGCACATGTCAATGTAAGTTTTGAGGATACCAGGAGACCCTCGGATACCAAGAGATCCCTTGTGTATGTGATGAGGATACCATGAGATCCTCGGGATACCAAGAGATCCCCGGTTGTTGTTCCTGTTGAGTGTAGTTTTTACTGGTTTTCCTATTTTTGCTTTCTATTATGGTTCCCATATTTATCCTGTTTAGATTCTTGTTTTAGACTTTATCACTATTGTTTTACCTCATCTTATTATTTATTATGTAATATCTCATTAGGGCCCTCACCTTTCCTCGTCACTACACAACCGAGGTTAGGCTTGGCACTTACTGAGAACTGTTGTGGTGTACTCATGCCATTCTTGTGCATGTTTTCCATATGCATATCCAGGTACCCCCATCCAGGTGTACTATCCTTGAGGCAGGGAGAGCTATAGAGACTTAGAGGTATATCTATAGCATCCGCAGACTGAAGAGTCTCCTTCTTTATTCTATTTGTAGTACCTATCTTTCTATCATACTCTTGTTGTAGACATTTCTGGAAATTTTAGCATTTCAGTACTTCTTAGCTTGTGTTTCCGTGAGTTTTCAAGTTTTGGGATGATGTTGTAGACTTTTGCATTTATAGGGTTGTATATGCCGAGCGACATTTATATACAGTTACCTTTCCATTTTGTTTAGTTTTTATTATATGTTTCCGCAATTATATTATTTCTGCAATGTTAGGCTTAACTTGTCGTAGTGACTAGGTGACATAACGACATGTTCACGGTGGGTGAACTAGGGTCATGACAAGTTGGTATCAGAGCTATAGGTCCATAGGAGTCATGGGACACAGACTAGTTTATTAGAGTCTCGTTGACCGGTACAGAGACGTCTGTACTTATCTACGAGAGGCTATGTAACTGTTTAGGAAACATCTTCATTTCATTAGATTTCCTTGTCGTGCGATATTTTGACATCATGTTCTAAACTTTTGTCTTCTACTCTCTCACAGATGGTGATGACACGTGCTACTCAAGATGATCAGGTACCTAGGCCAGCTACTGTAGCCGTTAGAGGCTGGGGCAGGGGTAAAGGTCGAGGACGCGCATGTGGTGCAGCCAGAGCACGTATGCGAGCAGACTCCAAGGCACCACCAACATATCCAGTCGGAGCCCAGGCACCTGGCACGCCTACTACTGCCACTATTACTCCAGCTCTTCAGGAGACTTTGGCTCACTTCATGAGTATCTACACCACATTGGCTCAGGCAGGGTTGTTTCTCCTTGTTACAATCATATCCCAGGTTGGGGGAGGAGCACAAACTCCCGTAGCCCGCACTCCTGAGCAGCGAGTGCAGATTGAGTAGGTTCCTGAGATTATTCCTACACCGCCTGCTATCCGCTATACCAGATTGGCCAGGCATGCACTATCATTGGTTGCTACGATCCATAAAAGATTTCGCGGGTTGATTGAGGGTCTTATTCCACCCATCAGATCTAGCATGGCTCGAGAATTGGAGATGGACATTCCTTATCAGCAGGTAGTGAGTATTGTGATCGTGGCAAACTCAACCCGAATGTATGAACGGGCACTAATACTCTTACCCGAATAGTGGTTCGGGGTCAATACCTCAGGGAGTTAGATTTTTGGAGTGAATAATTGTGTTGCACTAGAATTGAGTTTTGGCTTCTATTTTATCTTCAAACATTTTTGGTATTTTCAATGTATAAACTATTGTATCTACTACTATTGTGTTGTCTAAATTATGCTAAGGCTATTTCTAATTATGATTTGCTAATGGGAAAGGAGACTAGGGAAGTAGGTTATACCTAGGTGGACTAACTAATGGGTATGAAAATTCAATGCGAAGATGATACATGGGATATTCGGATAGCTGTTGCTCTATACATTCATTCTCACACTTCTCGGTAGAGAGAACAATTTTGCCCAATTGACTCTCTTGAGACCAATTGGGTAGGCTAATTTGCCCAAGCAACTTTAGGCTCAAGTTGGGTAATTACTCTCTCGAGGTTTATACCCGTTACTTGGGACTACCATTCTCATGAGTCCATCCCAAGTTCTTGTTGGGATTGATTGAGAGGTTTTAGACTCTCTTTCTCAAGTAGACACCAAACCCACAAAGATAGACCTCATGTTTGCAACCACAAAATCCCAATTAAATACATTCAATCAACCCAAAACCAATTACCCACAATCATCATTTCATTTAATATTCTAACCCATCAATTACCCACACTAGGGTTGGGCTACAACCCTAGCTATGGGTTTAGCTAGCCATAGAAATTGAAGAAGATGAAGAAATTGAAGCTAAAATTGACATAATAATTAATTGGAAATGAAATCTAAAGTTAATCTAGTACAAAATTGCCCAAAATAGGCGTATTCAAGTTCCTCACGAGCTCAGCCATCACTGTGTATTGTCTAACATCTCCTAAAAAGGAAAAAGAATCTATTTATACTACCATGAAATTTCCGAAAAAATGCCCCTGCGGGACTCACGCGGACCGCACACTTTTGTCATGCGGCCGCGTAGGGCTAGTTGGGTTGCTGAAGGTCTGTTGCTGGAACATGTATGCGGACCACACACATTTGTCATGCAGCTGCGTGAGTACAGTAACGCGGACCACATACATTTGTCATGTGGCCGCACTGCACAAATCCTTTGCATCCACAGTCTCTGATACTTTACCCACGTGGGCCACACTGATATGGCACGTGGCCGCGTGAGTACAGTAACGCGGACCGCATACATTTGGACGCGGTCCGTATGGTCTTGTCTGCATTTTGAGGCTTCTCTGATCTTCTCCTGCACGGCCGCACACCAAATCAATGCGGTCCGCGCAGATAGTGGTTGAACTTAGTGTGTCTCTGAACCATCCTGTGCGGCCGTACACCAAAATAGTACGGTCCGCACAGGCTTCCTTGAAATCCTTCATCTCTTCGTTGACACTTTGCCGGTTTCACTCCTTTTTGAGCCACTTTGATGATATTCATCCTTTATTCGCACAAACCTGCAAATTAGCGCACTTGTAAGTAATTCAGAGCCACTTAATCACATTCTATGCACAAAGTTAAGGTAAGACGGGGTTCAAAATCATGCAAAATTCCTAGTTATCAACTCCCCCAAACTTAATATTTTCTTGTCCTCAAGCAAATCAAAACTAAGACCTAACCTTCAGAGAAAAGACACCAACACACCCTTAGTTGTCCGGGGGTAACCTCACAAACATCAATTGGGACTAACAATTGCCCCCTAATGCAAATGTATCATTGACATCTTTTTGAAACCTTTTAAGCATTGTGGTTCAATTGTGACACACGAGCTTCGAGGGTTGACTCAATCCATCAAGGAGCCTTTCTCAAGCACTTTGGTTATTGTGAACCCCAAACTCATACACCTTCGGTTCTCCCTAAGTGCATCTCACATTTTGGGGTATTTGCACTCAAATCAATGTGGAGAATTTCACACTCGCTCTCTCAAAGAAGAGATCCTAAGCCCGACACTAAGTACCATAGGCTTGCCCTTTATGTAAGTATCCACTAATGTAGACTCTTCTCGACTTGAGATCATATAGGGCTTTTTGGGAGTCATTGTGAAATCTTTTTGGGTAGGGTAGGATTTTGGTTCTTATTGGTTCAACCTTCCCTAAAACGTTTCTTTTGATTCATTTATGGAACACCTTTTTGACTCTTTTCGGCATTTCCTCTTTTAAGGGGTGAAAGAGAGGCACCATGGCACTCTTCCATTTTGCAATTGGCACTTCTTTCTTTGATCATTTCATTCTCATTCTTCCTTATTCCCTTTTCACTTATCAACTCTTTTTTGGTCCCTCCATTTTGGGTCTTATTCGACTTTTCGCTTGTCTTTTTCTTTGTTTCCTTTTTCTTCATGCCCTTTTCTTTTTCTTATTGCATTTGTGCCTTTTTGCCACTTTGGTGCCTTTCTTGTTCGTATCTTGTCTCCCCCCCAAACTTATACTTTTGCAATCACTTTAAGGGAAGATCTTTTGGGTGCCAAGAGAAGGTCTAAATTGGGCATAGGCTTGCACTTTGGTTTATGAAGAAACAAGGTTTTAGGCTCAAAAGGGGTGACTAGGGATTCATTTTTTTTAGGTTGGAAGGAATGATTCATGATATGTTCATTTGGATCAAAGATGGCCTACACTCACTTCTCAAGTCAAGTTTCACCTAGGATTTCGCCTCAACAAACATTCGGGGCAAGTTCTAGACCATCGGTACGGTGCTTGGGCTCACAATTCTATTTTCTCACCACACTTACACTCAGAGATCACCAAGAAATGGAGTCGAAGGCCCACAACAACCTCGGAATATATTCGAGCACACTTTGGTCCATATGACCAATCGATGGTTGTTCGATCAACACAAGACTCTCAAGGCCACAACTTTCACCAATCTAGACACAACTTGATGTCTTTGACCGTAAGATCGGAGGCAAATGTGCTAGGCCCAAGTGAAGTTCGTCCGAGGTACCCTTAACCAACAAAAAGTTTGAAAACAAGAATAATAAAATAAAAAAAATAAAAAAAAAATTGACTCAACCCTTAAGAAAGTCGTCACGCTATCTATCATAGGGAAGAGCCATCCGGTTCACACAACACTTTACCCTTGGAAAGAACCGTGGCATTAAGAAAACCAAGGGTTTATTGAAAGCTTAAAATAAAAACTAATGATTCTACGAGAATAACCAAAAATGAAAAAGCAAATGAACTATGAACAAACATAGATCCGAATATACAATCAAAACGTGTTCAAAATGAAACTAAAGTAGATCAAAGCGTTAAAATATATACGAATACTACATCTATGAATGTACTGAATGCAGTCAAATATATACAATCCCAAAATCAAAAAACATTAGGGCACACCCCTACGAATAAAAGCTAGCATTGTCCCCAATGCTAACTATCAAATAAAGCACAAATAAAGGATATAGATGGCCCCTCAAGCCTGATCAACAGGGTGGCTCTGGCTGGATCCCTCATCCGCTGTAGTGGTGGGGACCTCAGACTGGTCCCCAACCTGCTGTTGTGCTGCTGGGACAGGTGCCTGCTCTGGAGGAGGCTCATCTGCTGCTGTGGGTCCTGCTGTGGGTGCACAAGAGGATCCCTCCTGCTGCTCAGGGGATACCATGATAACCACTCCCTCAGTGTTGTGGAGCTCCCTCTTCTTGCATGGCCTGAGCTCCTCCTGTGGCTGCTCCGGCTATGGCTCTATGGCTGGCTCACCAAAAAGAAGGTCTAGGGGGAACTGATCAGCTACCAGCTTGTCCACCTGCTTCTTTAGAGCTGCAACCGACTCCGTCGAGGTCTTGGTCTTCCTTAGCTTCCTATGCTCCCTAGCAAGGCTTTTGAGTTCCTTGCTATGTGAATCGACCGCCTCAGCCAAACTATCCTGCTTCTTCATCATCTTTTCCTGGTTTTCCAGGATCTTCTTCAATGTATCCCCAATAGAAGCTGGGACCTCCACCGTCACTGGTGCACTATGGGACTGAACCACTGTCATTAAGGTGGACAACTTGGATGTCGCAGCTGACATCCAGTTGTTCAAACTGGTCAAAGTGTACGACAGCTGGTGTCACACCTCCTTTTTCCGCACCCGCGAGAGCGCAAGGGAGTTTTTTCCAATTAAAGGACAATCGAGACGGGATCCATCTATTAAATTCAGAGTCGCCACTTGGAAAAATAATGGTGTCCCAAGTCACCGGTCCGATCCCGAACCGAGGAAATTTATGACTTTGTAATATGGTCTGCGAAACTAGAAAACCGGATAAGGAACTCTATTAACCCGGGAGAAGGTGTTAGGCACTCCCGGATTCCGTGGTTTTAGCACGGTCGCTCAACTGCACTTTTTGCTTTTATCTGACTTCTTTATATATTTTAACTATGTGCTTTTAATGCTCCGCTTTTATTTTTAGAAGAATTGCGACGTCACGAAAACACATTTCGAGTCACACCGCATCCAGTACGCCTGTGACTTTAATGTATTTCAGTTCCGCCAAGAGTAAGATTTGGGTCACATAAATGCGCACCCGTGTTTAGGAAAGTAATTTACTTATAAATCGCGCCTAAAGAGTCTATCGTCTTTATTAACTTTGGGAAAGGACCGTGAAGTTCACTAAACGGTCCTTCCAGGTCCAAGTTTTTATAACAACTAATTTGGGGGCCCCGCGATTGTGTATTTACGTTTGGCGAGGCTCGTCTCATTTTATTATTAAAGGCCAACTAATAGCAAGCTTTTACAAATCCAAATTCGAGCCACAAATTCAAGTCCGAATTCAGACAAAAGAGAAGTAACATTTTAGCTTGAACCCGCTACCTAACTCGAAACTCAATTTTATATTTGTGAGCTAATACCCCGATATTTCTTAATATAAATTTAAAAGAAGGTTTAGATTTATAACAAATTTTCGAATCACCAAGGCCTTCGATGCCGTAAAGGAATAGCGAGAGCATATAATCTCATTTTTTTTTATTAATCAATTGCAAGCAAAGACTGGTTAATGCACTAACTAACATGAGGTATAATTTGATAACTGATACAAGATCTATAGGTCAAACTCTTCATTTTAGTCAACATTGTTTAAATAAAATAGTAGAACCATTTGTAGCCCTCACATTAAGATAAAATAATGATTGTTTTGAATAATAGTGAATCCTCTTTATGGCCAATACGTTACTGTGCATAACACCCTAATACCTTCTTAACGAACGTATCCCAGTTCCAAACCTTTTTCATTTTCTTGATCGTTTCTTCTTTATTCACTAGTCTAACTGGTTATTGCATAAATAAAACCAAAGCTATATTTTATTCTTACTCAAATGATACTCGAAAATAAGTTGACAAAAAAAAGGCTCTGAATCGTTCACTGTTAAATCCTTTATCAACATAAGACACTCATAAACAAATGCTCAGATTACTTGGACTTATTTTTTGTAACTGTTGAATCATGAACTAACCATCTCACTTCACATCTTGTACTACAGGTTATAGAATAAGCTCATCAATCCTCACATTCAAGGTCTACAATATACAGTCCAAATTAACAATTCAAACACATTTGTAACATGAACAAAATCAAATAATGACTAGAGCTGAAATTCCCATTCAAACTTCAATCAAAACTAGATGGAGACAATTTGAAGGAGTGTACCTGGAAATTGGCAAAAATGGAGAAGTGAGAAATCAGCTATAACAGTGATAGCAATAGTAGCAGTGAACAACAGCAACAAACACAACAGCACACCAGTAGTAGTCCAAACCACCACACCCAGTGAATCAGATACAACACTCATCAACAAATGACCCAGAAATAACCAGACACTCCCACATTCAGTGAGCCTGATATAACACTCAGCAACAAACGAACCAGAGATAATCAAACACCACCAACTAGTGAACCAACAGCCACACTTTGACGCCACACAGCAAACAATGAAACAGTGCCCAGAGATCAAATGGCTAAAGAGGAATCAGAAAACTCTCCCTAATGTTTCCTTTAATATCTTTCTGCGTATCCCCTATGTGTATGTTTTGAATACCAAAAATGAACCCCCGAAAAAAGAACCTCCCAGGCAGACTTATAGAAGAACAGAAAACAAGGAAAAACTAAGTTCAATAGAATAATAGTTGTTTTCAATCTTTTCTCTCACTGTATTTCCTAGAGTATTTCTCGAAAAATGCTCTCTGTCACTCTTCTTTTCTCTCCAGGTATCCCTTCTGGATATCAAAAAACTGTCCCTGTACATGCTTTTCAATCCTACACTTATAGCTTTTGAAATCCCCCCTAAATGAATACCCCTTTCTAAACTAATACTCCTGCCCATTCCTATCTCTGCCCAGACCCTATTGCTTCCTGAACTCCCACCATCCATTGTCCAGGTATGGGCTTTATTAGTTAACTATGATCTCTGTCCAGACAAGGCTAAGTGCCCTGCTGTGACAGCAGGCTCCACTGTCCAGCTTCATGTGCAGGGCATCAGGAATATTTAAAATGCTAACACCTAATTTCCTAGTCAGCTAATTCCAATCTTAATTTCAGTTTCAATCAAACACTCCAATTCAATTCAAAAGTGCTAGTCACTGTCCGGAATCTCAAACAAATCAACCTATGCAGTTAAACGACGACATTTAATCAACTACAACACATAACAATGATAACAAATTAATTAGCCAAATAGTGATTCTGAAAATCTCGGCAAAAAATGAAAACCAAATATTCGACGACGCTAATCGAAACAAATAACTATCCTATGACAAACACATTCGAACAACTAACAGAATACAAATTGACCAAATAAAAGGTCTTTGGTAGGAGAATAGAAAAATAGAGAATTTAAGAAGAATATCCGAGAAATCAACAATGAATGAAACTAACAGAACGATTAAACTAAACTAACGAGTATGAATAAACTAGAACCGTAAAGGAGAAGAAATACCTCAATCTTCAAGCTAAATCCTAACTCGTCCGGTTATCAATGTGGCTCGGACTTGGATTCTTCGTTTTTGAGGCCAATGGACCTTAATTGAGATGTTTTCAATAATGAAAACATCCCTATTAAGGTCTATTAGACCTCAATTAGGCAGAAATTGAAATCTAGGGTTCATGGCCGAGATTTGGGGCTCGACCGGTTCTGGCAAGATTCGAGCCAAACCAGGGCCGGTAGGGGTATGAGGGAGGTGAGGGGAAACTATGGTGTGATTTTGGTGAGGTTTGGCATGGTTTTCAAATTCCGGCGACCTTTGATTCAATATTCGACACGCTTGAAGCGGATTCGAGACTAACGGAGGCCGGATTCGAAGAGAGGGAGGTGAGGAGAAGGGTTGGTGTTAATTTGGTGGCCGTTGGCCTACCGAAACCGCTGTGAGGCGATTTCCGGTTGGCGGAGGACGGCGGAGGATGGTGAGGTCTAATTCGTCTCTGGGAGAGACAAGGGGGGTCCGGCTTGGGGGGCGGGGTGTGAGATGGACCTTATATATGAATGTGGGAAATAAATCATGGTCGTTTGATCCGATGAGATCAACGGCCTGGATTGTTTCATTTATCCAAACGATACCGTTTGGTCGTTTATTGGAGCCGGGTTGTCTGTGGGTTGATTGGGTCGGGTTGCATAACGGGTTGGGGGATGAAGCATTGGCCGTTGGATCCACTGAATCGAACGGCCCAGATCAGTGCTTCTTGAACGGGTATACAGGGGAGATCGTGGCCCTAGGATCAATTCAAAATGAACGGCCACGATCGAGGACGGGTTGGACTGGACCAGAGGTGATTCGCTTGGGCCTGGCTTTTGGACTAAGTTTTGGCCCAAATCTGATCTCCTTACTACACTCCATGTTGCATTATTATATACATATATCTATATATATATATATATATATATATATATATATATATAAACAAATCGACTTGTAGCACCTATAATTAATTTTTAGTAACAATTAACACAATTAACTACCAAATTGTACATTAAATGACAAGAACTACAAAAGAAATACCCCTTTTTTATGACTTTTCATTTTCGCAAAATAAAACTTAACTATTTCTAAGTACGGAACTGACCCTGCAAATATAAATGCGACATATTTGGTATATGTATTTTGATTGTTAACTTAAGCAAACAGACACGGACCCACAAATGCAAACGATAAGAAAAAGAACATGTGATCCCCAAACATTGCAAACAAACAAAAACTCTTTTATTTTTGATATTTTGGGAGTAATTCGTGTGAGGCAAAAATCACGTGCTCACAGCTGCCCCTCTTTGCGCGGAAACATGAAGAGTTTTCGTGCAAAGATAGTGAGCGAATACGAGCGATTTTTGCCCGTTCGAGCACTCCGTGTGAAGCATTTCTAAAAAGGTCTTGACCGAGCCTTTACTTCAGGAGGCCTCCTACATATCCTGGGCTAAACAGGAATCAGGTCAATGTAATTCGGGAAGTTTTGGTAGCTGGGACTACCATGGTTGGTGTGGTCTTGCTGTTACTGCTGTTGCTGCTATCACCACTGCTTAACTGACCTCCTTGTTACATCGTGCTAAACAAAATAAGAAGCTAGACTAAGTTACAGTATTGTGAATTATTATCTATCCTTTCAACTGGATTTTGTCATGTTCCTTGCCATCCTGCTGTCTCTGATGTTTCTTCACATGCTTCTTCTCTTCTAACAATTGTTATTTCGGCCAATCTTGATTGCCTAACTCCGACCGTTGGTCCCTCCTTTGTGGTCTTCGAACTATTCTCCTTTGAAATCTGAATCTATCTTTTCTGATCCTTGTTGCCTTCCTTCTGCTTACGAACTTGGATTCATGCCGGGGATTTCTGTTACATTCAACCGCTCTCCTCGACCAAATTAAAATAAATCGCCACTCCATTCTCCAGGCGGGCTCCCTGACTTCAACTACTACTTCAAAATAAATCGCCACTCCATTCTCCAGGCGGGCTCCCTGACTTCAACTGCTATTTCAAAATAAAATCGCCACTCCATTCTCCAAGCGGGCTCCCTGACTTCAACTGCTATTTCAAAATAAAATCGCCACTCCATTCTGCAGGCGGGCTCCCTGACTTCAACAACTATTTCAGAACTAGATCGCCTTCCTTTGCTTCTTGTACCCCCGACTTCTTCTATAACTTTAAAATAAAATCGCCACTCCATTCTCCAGGCGGGCTCCCTGACTTCTTCGATAACTTTAAAATAAAATCGCCACTCCATTCTCTAGGAGGGCTCCCTGACTTCTTCTATAACTTTAAAATAAAATCGCCACTCCATTCTCCAGGCGGGCTCCCTGACTTCAACTGCTATTTCAAAATAAAATCGCCACTCCATTCTCCAGGCGGGCTCCCTGACTTCAACTACTACTTCAAAAACAAAATTGCCACTCCATTCTCCAGGCGGGCTCCCTGACTTCAACTGCTACTTCCAAATAAAATCGCCACTCCATTCTTCAGGCGGGCTCCCTGACTTCGACTACAACTTCAAAAATAAAATCGCCACTCCATTCTCCAGGCGGGCTCCCTGACTTCAACTACTACTTCAAAATAAAATCGCCAATCCATTCTTCAGGCGGGCTCCCTGACTTCAACTATAACTTTAAAATAAAATCGCCACTCCATTCTCCAGGCGGGCTCCCCGACTTCTTCTATAACTTTAAAATAAAATCGCCACTCCATTCTCCAGGCGGGCTCCCTGACTTCTTCGATAACTTTAAAATAAAATCGCCACTCCATTCTCCAGGCGGGCTCCCCGACTTCTTCTATAACTTTAAAATAAAATCGCCACTCCATTCTCCAGGCGGGCTCCCTGACTTCTTCGATAACTTTAAAATAAAATCGCCACTCCATTCTCCAGGCGGGCTCCCCGACTTCTTCTATAACTTTAAAATAAAATCGCCACTCCATTCTCCAGGCGGGCTCCCCGACTTCTTCTATAACTTTAAAATAAAATCGCCACTCCATTCTCCAGGCGGGCTCCCTGACTTCTTCGATAACTTTAAAATAAAATCGTCACTCCATTCTCTAGGCGGGCTCCCTGACTTCTTCGATAACTTTAAAATAAAATCGCCACTCCATTCTCCAGGCGGGCTCCCTGACTTCAACTATAACTTCAAAATAAATCGCCACTCCATTCTTCAGGCGGGCTCCCTGACTTCAACTACTACTTCAAAATAAAATCGCCACTCCATTCTTCAGGCGGGCTCCCTGACTTCAACTACAACTCACTAATTTCATCCTATCCCGATCACCTTCCTTTGCCTTTTGTACCATTTTCTTCTTCCTGCATTGCCTCTTGGGCCACCTTCTCTTCTGAATTATCTTGTCTTGGAATTGCCTTCCCCTTGAGCCGTGCTTACTTTTCTCTTGGCTGCTGGGGATATCTTTGGAACTTGTTACTCACTTATTGGGGATGATGTTGCTGAGGAAGTATTCTTTGTTTCCTTCACCCCTCATTCTCTCTCGGACTCACCGGAGGTTGAAATGTTATGGACTGGGGATTATCCTGGCGGGGGACCCCTTTTCCTCTTCCTTCTTCCCATTCTTCCTCTGGGACTCCCACCTCTGCTTCCTTGAAAACTTATGGGATATAACGCTGCTGAGGGAATCTCGAAGTTAGTGCTTCATTTTCCCAACAATTGCCGGGGATGATACCGGCTCAAAGATCACTTCCTTGCATTGTCGGGCCTCTGTCCAAACTATTCTGCTTGGAACGGGTATTTTCCCAAAATCTTGTGTTACTTTCTATCCTTATCTACTGGGTATTTGCTCTCAAGAAAATTTTCGCAACATGAGAAAATTTTCTGCCCCAGTTTGATAAACTTCTAGGTGATATGCGTTTTCCGCCGACGGACCCTCCTTTCCTGCTTTAAATCAAAGAAAAATTGTTAGTGTCAAAACGCAGTGAGTGGTCGTGCCACTCTTGTTGGGGCCATTTTATTTTCTCTTTCAGCTGCTTGGCCTCCCTCGAACTTTGAGGACGACGTTGACGCTTGCTGGGGACGATGCTCTTTCCACGAACGGTTTCTCATCTTTCCCTTTTATTCCAATATTTGGTTTGATCCGACTATTTTTTAGCTGGTGATCTGTTGTGAGAGATCATCTTCCAGACGTGCCACATGTGTCCATCATACTCCATAATTCCTGTGAACCTTCCAATCAACCTGTCGTTCCAATCTTACTATCGGAACGACTTCTGCCTTATTGCCTCGTTCCACGCCTATTCATTTTCATTATACTGCTTTGGGAGACTTGGTAGTAAGCTTTGAAAAAATCAATTTTCAAAAACGAAAGAAATAGAGAAAGAATGCTGACCGCAAATGACAAAAGAAAAGGAAAACTTTTCTGAACTCAAAAATAGGAGAAACTCATCTGAATGTGTGACTGATCCCATGATTATGCCGCGCCTTTGAGGTTAATCTACCCAGTCTATTCATGTCAATCACTTTCCGATGGCCGCATTTTTATAGAAGCACACGAGTGTCCCAACCTCGTCTCATGCAGACATCTTGTAACCACCTCGCCTTGTCATCTCATAGTGCCCTTCGAAGGGTTTTCACTAATGAGATTCTCTCATTTCTCTCTATCTCCCGTCGCCTTAGGGTGCCCATAAAGGTTTTCACCGTAAGACTCTCTCATTTTATTTCTCTTGACTTTCTTCGCCTCAAGGTGCCCGCAAGGGTTTTCACCGTTAAGACTCTCTCATTTTCGCTTTCTTTCCTTGCGGTGGGCTGGGTATTATCCGTGGAATTTCTTCTAAAGGGGCCATCCCTTTTCAGCTTGTAAGTCTTAAATTCAGTCGAGGATTCGTAGTTTCACTCGCATGACTTGGCATTTCTCAAATACTGATCGAGAGGTCTTTTTGGTTCTTACTGTGGTTTCTGCGCGTAAGGCTAAAGAAAAAGGGGTTTAACCTCGACGGTTAGCTCATTACAACTTTCGGAATCCACACCATTTTTTCCAAATGAAACAATGACTTCTGCCCCAGTTTTGTTGCTTAGGGAACTTTTGAGTTTTATTTTATTATGACTGAGCCATGTGGCGCCTACGTATCCTTCTTGAGGAATCAGGTCGAACGTAGTTCACTTTTTCTTGTTTCTTTTTCTATTTTGTTACACATCTTCCTTGATGATTCCGAAAGAGGGTATATGAAAGAATAATTAAGGCTCAAAGGGGAAAACAAGGGTTAAAGTGTCTGGGTAGTAGAAAAATTGCCTCTGTCATTTCATTCTCCGAAAAATGCCAAATACACACAAACGAAACCAAACGTTGACAAATGCATTAAAGAATTACACGTAATATCTCTTGACTGCATCGGAATTGATATCCATATCGGTGCATCTTCCCTCAACATCAGTTAGACATAGAGCGCCGTTGGATAATACTCTAGTCACAACAAATGGTCCCTGCCAATTTGGAGCGAACTTGCCTTTCGCTTCGGCTTGATGTGGTAGAACTCTCTTCAGCACATGCTGTCCCACTTCAAATTTCCCGGGACGTACCTTCTTGTTATATGCTCTCGCCATTCTCTTTTGATACAATTGGCCGTGACATACTGCTGTCAATCTCTTTTCATCGATCAAGCTCAATTGCTCTAATCGGGTTTTGACCCACTCGTCGTCATCAATCTCAGCTTCAGCGACAATTCGGAGGGATGGGATTTCAACTTCTGCTGGTATTACTGCTTCAGTTCCGTACACCAACAGGTAAGGAGTTGCACCTACCAAAGTTCGGACGGTAGTGCGATAGCCCAACAATGCGAATGGTAATTTTTCATGCCATTGCCTAGACCCTTCTACCATCTTCCTCAATATCTTCTTAATATTCTTGTTTGCTGCCTCAACCGCGCCATTTGCTTTGGGACGATATGGTGTGGAATTTCGGTGTGTAATCTTGAACTGTTGATAGACCTCTTTCATCAATTTGCTGTTAAGATTTGCACCGTTATCTGTGATGATTATTTTCGGAATTCCGAACCTACAAATGATGTGGGAGTGTACGAAGTCCACCACTGCCTTCTTGGTCACCGATTTGAATGTTTTGGCCTCCACCCACTTGGTAAAATAATCAATCGTTACCAGAATGAACCTGTGACCATTGGAAGCCGCTGGCTCAATAGGTCCAATAACATCCATACCCCATGCAACAAACGGCCATGGTGCTGACATTGTATGCAATTCAGTCGGCGGAGAATGAATCAAATCTCCGTGTATCCGACACTGATGGCATCTTCGCACGAAACTTATACAATCACGCTCCATCGTGAGCCAGTAATATCCTGCTCGAAGAATCTTCTTTGCCAATACATACCCGCTCATGTGTGGTCCACAAACTCCCGAGTGTATATCGGTCATCACTGTTGTGGCTTGACTTGCATCTATACATCTCAACAATCCCAAATCTGGGGTTCTTTTGTACAGTACCCCTCCACTAAGGAAAAATCCGTTCGCCAACCGCCGAATAGCCCTCTTTTGATCTCCAGTTGCTTGCTCCGGGTATATTCCTAACCTGAGATACTCTTTGACATCATGGAACCATGGCTCACCATCCATCTCTTCTTCTACCACATTACAATAAGCATGTTGATTCCGAACCTGGATATGTAACGGATCGACACGAACCTTGTCCGGGTGATGTAGCATTGGCGCTAAAGTAGCTAGAGCGTCGGCAACCTCATTATGCATCCTTGGGATGTGTCTAAATTCTACCGACCGAAAACGCTTAGTCAGATCATGCAAACACTGACGATATGGGATAAGCTTTAAATCTCTGGTTTCCCATTCTCCCTGAATCTGATGTACCAGGAGGTCCGAGTCCCCCAAGACCAAGACGTCCTATACATCCATGTCCACCGCTAATCGCAACCCCAAGATACATGCCTCGTACTCAGCCATATTATTGGTACAATGAAAATGCAGTTGAGCAGTAACAGGATAATGATGTCCTGTTTCAGAGATGAGCACAACCCCTACTCCGACTCCTTTGGCGTTCGCCGCTCCGTCGAAGAAAAGCTTCCACCCTGGATCCTCGGTTAATTCCAACCCATCAATTTGTAGTACTTCCTCGTCTGGAAAATACGTCCTCAGAGGTTCGTATCCGTTATCAACAGGATTCTCAGCTAAGTGATCGGCTAGGGCTTGAGCTTTCATAGCCGTCCTTGTCACGTATATGATGTCGAACTCTGTGAGTAATATTTGCCATTTTGCCAACCTCCCTGTAGGCATAGATTTCTGGAAAATATACTTCAACGGATCCAAACGCGAAATGAGGTAAGTGGTGTAAGAAGACAAATAATGTTTCAACTTTTGGGCTACCCAAGTCAAAGCGCAACATGTCTTTTCTAGATGAGTGTACTTGACCTCGTGGACTGTGAATTTCTTACTGAGGTAGTAAATGGCCCGTTCCTTCCTGCCAGTAAGATCATGTTGCCCCAGTACGCAAGCCGAACGAATTCTCCAAAACCGTCAGATAAAGAATCAGGGGTCTGCCCGGTTCAGGCGGAACTAGTACGGGTGGATTTGACAGATACCCTTTGATTTGGTCGAACGCTTCCTGACATTCTGTCGTCCATTCTATCGCAGCGTCTTTCTTCAACAGACGGAATATGGGTTCACATGTTGCTGTAAGTTGAGCAATAAACCTACTAATGTAATTTAACCTTCCCAACAGACTCATTACCTCTGTTTTATTCTTTGGCGGGGGTAGCTCCTGAATGGAATTGATTTTGGATGGGTCCAACTCAATGCCCCGTCGGCTGACAATGAATCCTAGCAACTTTCCTGATGGAACTCCGAATGCGCATTTGGACGGATTGAGCTTGATGTCGTACCTTCGAAGTCTTTGAAAGAACTTCCTGAGGTCGGCAACATGGTCTTCTTGACATCTAGATTTTATGATCACATCATCCACGTACACTTCAATCTCCTTGTGTATCATGTCATGGAATACCGTAGTCATCGCCCTCATGTATGTTGCCCCTGCGTTCTTCAAACCGAATGGCATCACCCAGTAGCAATAAGTCCCCTACGGTGTGATAAAAGCCGTATTTTCTGCGTCCTCTTCATCCATCAAGATCTGATGATATCCCGCATAACAGTCCACAAAGGATCCGATTTCGCGTCCAGCGCAATTATCAATCAGGATATGGATATTGGGAAGTGGGAAATTATCCTTAGGACTCGCCTTGTTGAGATTGCGGTAGTCCACGCATACTCTGATCTTTCCGTCTTTCTTTGGCACTGGTACTACATTAGCCAACCATTCAGGGTATCGAGTGACACGGATGACTTTCGCCTGCAACTGCTTGGTTACTTCCTCTTTGATCTTCACACTCATCTCCGTCTTGAATTTCCGCAGCTTTTGCTTGACGGGAGGATATGCCGGATCAGTGGGTAATTTATGAACCACTAGATCAGTGCTGAGTCCTGGCATGTCGTCGTACGACCATGCGAAAATGTCTTTAAACTCCATGAGTGTTTTGATCAACTCTTCTCTCAGGTTGGGTTCAATATGGACACTTATTCTGGTTTCTTTGACGTCATCTGTGTCCCCCAGATTAACAGCCTCGATATCATTTAAATTTGGTTTGGGTTTTTCCTCGAAGTGACTTAATTCTTCACCGATTTCTTCTACGGCTTCATCATCGCCGTATTCTGACTCACTCTCGTCACTTCTTATTTCATGCGTTATTATTTCCAAACCCGATTGACTTTCTAGACTGGGTTGATTAATCTTTAAGCACGCCATATCATTAAGATCAGTTGAAAGAAGGCTGTTCAAAAAAGTAAAAAGAAGGAAAATAAACAAAATTAGACACGAAGGGAACAAAATTTCATTAATGGGAACAGTACAAGGAAAAGCAAACTTGCAAACTCAAATCAAAATGAACTAAAACAAATGGATTTTACTCCGGGGACAACCCCCAACACAAAATTTCGAAAGAAAATAATCCAAAACAAACTACCAAGACTCCTTCCGGACAGGGAGAGGAGTAGCCTTCCAATTATTCAGTTTTGCTTTCGGTCCCACAAACTGTATCTCGGCATGGCTGGATCCTTCACCATCCTCGAGCATACATACATCCGCGAATAGGTCCTCGAACTTTCTTAAGAACTCTTCGTCTGGCCTAACCATAGGACCGGGAATCTTTGTCGTCGGATGTTCTCTTACTCCAGACCTGACGAAAGATTGGGAAAGGCGTGGAACAGGCTTCGGGAGCACCCATGTCTTCTGCTTATTCCTCTTGGCTTGCTGGATGTCCTCCGATGTTGGCTTGAATCCCAAGCCGAAGGTTCCTACGTTTTCGACCACAGATACCGGTTGTATGATTCCTTGCAGAGATGCACCTAGACCTTTGCCGGGTATGAAACCATGTCTCAACATTTCATGAGCCACCATGACGGCTGCAGTAATTATTCTGTCATTAGGAATGCATTCCCCTTCTGGAACTCGGTTGGCGGATACCACATCGCAGATCTGGTATACCCACGACCCAACATCTTCTTCCGTCTCAACGAAGGGGGCGATGGTGCCCGGTTGTAGATCATTCTCTCCATAGACGACGATCTCCTGTTGGTCCCACTCAAACTTGACGAGTTGGTGTAGGCTGGATGGAACTGCTCTTGCGACATGGATCCACGGTCGCCCTATCAGAAGGTTATATGACACCACCATGTCCAGCACCTGGAATTCCATGGTGAACTCCACTGGCCCAATTGTCAAGATTAACACTATCTCCCCAACCGACGCCTTGCCTCCTCCATCAAACCCTCGAACACATATGTTGTTCTTGCGTATCCTGCCGATGTCCACTTTCAACTTGTCCAGCGTAGAGAGAGGACAGATGTTAGCACTGGATCCATTATCGACAAGGACTTTGGTAACCACCGGCTCCTCACACTTTACCGTAAGATATAAAGCCTTGTTGTGCTCGGTGCCTTCCTCAGGCAACTCATCATCGGTGAAGGTGATCCGATTCGCTTCGAAGATCCTATTGGTGATCTTCTCCAAATGACTCACTGAGATTTTATCAGGTACGTGGGCCTCATTCAAAACTTTCATCAAAGCTTGCCGATGTTCTTCAGAATGTATCAGCAAGGATAGCAATGATATTTGCGCAGGCGTTTTCTTCAGCTGCTCTAAGACAGAATAGTCATGCAGCTTCATCTTTTTTCAGGAATTCTTCTGCCTCTTCGTCAGTTACCGGCTTTTTCAATGTTGCCGGAGTGATCTTCCTCAATTCCGCAGGGGCAAAACATCTCCCCGAGCGGGTTAAACCTTGCGCTTCGCAAACTTCCTCTTTCACTTCCTCTCCTTTGTAGGTTATTGTAACCTGAGCATAGTTCCATGGAATAGCTCTGCTATCAGTTATGGGCAACTGTATTGCTGGCTTGATGATGAAGGGATCCATTCGAACGCCTGCTACCGTCAAGACGGGCTTGGTTGCTATCCCTGGTACAACTATTTTTGCTTCCCCTGGGCCTCACCGGTACTTCGTTCACACTTCCCTTTTCTGCTTCCGACCCTCCCGGTACGTCCTTCTTGCAAATGGATGGCTCATCAAGGCTCGACCCCTTTCTCATTCCTACCCCGCTAGACTTGATCATCATTACAGTCTGAGAGGCTTTCTCATTTCCTTCTTCTACCCGTACCAACTCGATCATGTTGGTCTCATGATGAGTTGGAAGTGGGTTTTGATTGATGTTGGGCTCTGTTGGAGTCTGGACCTCAATCCTGCGAGTGTCGATGAGCTCCTGGATGACCGTTTTCAACCTCCAACACTTTTCCGTATCGTGTCCCGGACATCCTGAGCAGTATGCACAATTTACTGAATGGTCCAGGTTCTTTGGAAGAGGGTTCGGTAGCTTAGCTTCAACCGGATTTAGCAACCCTACTTGCTTCAACCGGTGGAACAGACTGGTGTAAGACTCCCCCAAGGGAGTGAAAGCCTTTGGCCTTGGCGCCCTGTCGCCCTTGAATGCTTGGTTCGGACGAAAACTCGCGCCCGAGGGGTTTCTGTAAGCTCTTGGGGGTGGATAGTTGTTTTGCGGGTTTGGTGCACACCACGGTGCATAGACGGGAGGTGCAGAATAGGACTGTGCGTGATGGACAGTAAAATGGGGATCAGGTGCTGGATAGTAATGTTGCGGGTGGTTATATGGATTATGGAAGTAATTTTGGTGGTGAGGCTGGGGCGGGCTATATTGGGGTGCAGGGCCTCTGTTTCTGAACCATGTCCCGGACTCGACTGCCACGACTTCCTCTTTCCTTTTTTTCCCAAGTACTCCTCCAGTGCCACTTTGGATAGCCTGAGTGGTGGCTTTCAATGCTGAGTAGCTCATGATCTTGTTGGCCTTCAAACCTTCCTCGATCATAGCCCCCATTTTTATCACCTCAGTGAATGATTTGCCCACGGACGTTACCAGATGTCCGAAATAGGTTGGCTCTAGTGTCTGCAAGAAGTAATCCACCATCTCGCTCTCTCTCATAGGCGGATCTACCCTTGCTGCCTGTTCCCTCCAGCGGAAACCAAATTCCTTGAAACTTTCAGCGGGTTTCTTCTCTAATTTTAGCAATGATAGGCGGTCGGGGATTATTTCAAGATTGTACTGGAACTGACCGATAAAAGCTTGAGCCAAATCATCCCACATAAACCATCTGTTGGGGTCCTGTCTAGTGTACCACTCCAGCGCAGATCCTCCCAGACTCTGACCGAAGTAAGCTATCAGAATCTCGTCCCGTCCTCCGGCTCCTCGCATTTTACTACAAAACCCTCGGAGGTGGGCTACGGGATCACCATGCCCCTCGTATAGGTCAAACTTGGGCATTTTGAACCCGACCGGCAACTGGACATCGGGGAACAGACACAGATCCTTGTAAGCGACACTTACCTGGTTACCCAAACCGTGCATGTTCCTGAAGGACTGCTCCAGGCTTTTAACTTTTCTAATAACTTCCTCATGTTCCGAACTTTGGAAGTGCTTTTCCGGTCCTGCCGGATTATCCCAGTGAGGGGTGTGTGATTGCGGTTCAGGAGCCCTAAAAGTAGGCTCTGGAGGATAGTAAGAGTTGTCATGGATCGAACATGCGGCTCGCCGGACGGCCTTTGTAGAGTAGCAGGTGGAGGTGCCACAAAAACAGGGGTGACTGGAGGAGGATTTGGTTTGGCTGGTGGAGTGTGGGTGGCATATGGGTTTTCCCCCTGAAAGTATGGATAGATCGGGGCGCTTGTCGAAGGATCGATGGGTGGATGTTCCGGAGCTGAGGCGAGAGTAGGGAGGTTTGGTGAGGACTGTCCCCTAGCCCAGGCTAGGTGCATCTCTGTTATCTGATGTCTCAACCGTTCTACCTCCTCTTTCATGATTTGCATCTCCGATTTCTCTTCCTCGAGACTTTTACCGGAACTAGACATACTTGCTGTAATTGGCCCTTTAGATCTAGTACGGTAATGGTGGCTGGCCAGTATATTCTGTCAAACCAACTGCTAAACTTTTCTGGAAATGCAACAAACTTGTTAGTTTACCGAGTTTAACAGATATGTTATAGCACGTTGGATGTAATGCACCTAACCAAATAACCCTTTCTACATGTACTCGTAACATGCGTCATTCCAGTTTTTCTCTTTTTCTCTTTTTCTTTTCTTCTTCTTTTTCTTTTCTCTTTTTCAACTATCCTTGAATGCCTTATTGTTATTAACCTTCGTATCCTTTTTCTTTCTTTTTTAGTGGTGGTCGAATCTTATGTGGATTGCCTACGTATCACGTCCCCGCGTGAATCAGACCGAGCGTAGTTCTGGTAACAAGATTCTGGCAAAATTCAGTAACTTTTATATCAAATAAAACCTTAAAGTTACAAAACACATCTTACAACATTCAGCAAAATAAAAGAAATGTTTGACTCGGGAAAGTAAAGATAAAAATGCCAACTAGCTTGACCCAATATTTCAAAAATACATTTTTAATCAAAAATCTAATGCTCTAAAATTCCTGGGGGCCCGCGAGGCATCATTCGGCCTTGCCGCGGGCCTTGGTGTGAGGTCCTTGTGCAGTCCCCTTAACTCTCTCATGATCCGATGAACATAACCCATAACCGAAGCAAAAAGGTCGGTGCGAGGCATTTGTTCACACGCTAAGCACTTCATGGTGACATAATGCCCGATTTCCCCAATTCTGTCTTTGATCATGTCCCTTTCTCTGAGTAGCCGTTCTATCTGCTGGTTTTTCGCCCCCAATCTTTGAGCGTTGTTGGTGACTTGGTCTAGGAGCCTGTCTATTTGTTATTGCAGTCGGGCCATCAAATTGTGGCAACGGTCGAGGTCTGTTCTAGCATCTCGGGCTTGCTTGAAAACCCGCTCCCCGAGGATAACATTTGCCTCCCTTAGACTAGTGATGGTCTTAATGTAATCTTCTTCCACCCGTTGTAAGTGAAGTGCATGTTGATGTGCCTCCTTTCTCCAGCTAGCACGGATCCTCATTGTTTGGGCTTTCGACTCTTCCAATTCTCTTTGGACATCGGCAACTTGGCTTCTCAAACCCTTTATCAATTTTTCGTCGGCTCGACTCCTCAACTGTCTGTCAGCATCCCTTTTCATTTGCTGGATTTGAGCTCTCAAAAAGTCATTTTCTTGTGCCAACTTCTTTTTATCTCCTTCGTTGGCGGCGACTTGCATATCCATTTCAAATTGGAGCTCCTGGGTCCGTTGCTCTATCCTGCTAATTTTTGTTCTATAAGCCTCTTCTCTAGCCAACCAGTCCCATTGTTCTTGTGACGCTCCAGCAAACTCCCTAAGGTGGGGCCTTTTTGTGGGCCTTTGATGCTCCAGTTCTCTGCTATACCATGCAGGGTATTCCGACGATACTTCACCCCGGGCTCGATCTCGCACTCGAGTGTCTATCTTCAATGTTTGACATTCACTCCAAATCTTTCGGACCAACGCTTCAGGGAACTGTCCTCCCGGTCCAATTTCAACCACATGCGGGCTGAGGTCTTCTTCTTTTGGGATTATTTGGCATCGTCCCAACTGTCTCAATACTCGACCTGGTGCGTAAGGCTGGATGCTGTTGAGGCCCATTAGTAACAAATATGATTCCGTGGCCGATGCATATATGACTTCTTCCACGGGTAGCCGGCCAAATGTCCATTCTATCTTGCTGGCTGGAATCAAACGCAAAAGTCGTATCCATCCACTAATCCCTTCTGGCAAATCATGTCCCTCGACCCTCGTAGGGAATTCTTCTACACGGGTTTTCTCCGATAAACTATACCTCATAAACTGCGGGCGACGACATAAGTGATCGATCATCCACATTTGGAGCAGTACGTTGCAAGCTTCAAAGAAGACCCCTCCGGCTTTGCAGATAGTGAGTGCACGAGAGATATCTGATATTATCATGGGAGCCAAAGTATTGTTGTTTTGTTTCATCAGAGTGCTGACGACCCCTGCCACTTGTATGTTGATATTCCCGTCTTTTCTAGGAAATATTAATGAACCTAGGAAAGCTATCATGAAGGCGATGCGTCTATGCTCCTCCCATTTTAACTGGTTGTCTCCGCTGCAGATTTTGCTTTTGTGTTTGTTGAAGCCCCCATAATGACCATATTTGTCATATAGAAATGCTAAAGTACAGAACCCTTCTGATAAGTCTGGGTTGTGTACAGTTCTGCGGATTTTCACAGTATCCAAAAACCTATGTACTGTCACTACCCTCGGCGCAATGAGATATTGTTCCCTCATAGGGACCTTTGGTCTTCCGATATACCCGGCCAATTCTTCTAATGTTGGTGTGAGTTCAAAGTCTGAAAAGTGGAACACATTGTGTGCTGGATCCCAGAAAGAGATCAAGGCTCGTATGATGTCTCCTCTCGGGGAATATTTAGTAGCCCCACTAGATCTCCCAGGTACAGCTTAACTGTGTCTTGTCCTTGCTCGCCCAAGTCGCTCCACCACCTATGCAAACTTAAGGGGACCTTGTTTATGATAACTTCGGTTGTATTCTGACTCGTGCCCATTCTGCACATTTATTAAGGTAATTTTTAGATGAAAGGGAAATCTTTATTTGCCCCAAAACTATCTTTTTCTAAAAAAAACGAAATAGGCCACAGGAATTGACTGGTCAAAATATTAAGACTGATGAAAAGGTGGTCGTCGAAAACTTATTTTGAGATAAAGGGGAGTTGGACCCGTCAAAGGCTGCCTACGTATCTCACACCTGGTGAGAATCAAACCCGCGTAGTTCGGTCCGTCGAAACAACTATTTTAGAGAAAACACATTTTGTCAAGAAAACCATTTTGTTGGCAAAGTCACTCTTCTGCCCTTTTTTATCGGCAAACTAAATTTATTGACTTGTTGGTAAAACATATTTTTTTTGTATTTTCTGAAAAATATTTATTTCCCCATACTATTTCCTTTTATTTTTCTTCCGTATTTAAAAGCCGGTCAGCATGCCAGTCTAAATAAATGCTTACAACAAATATGATATAGCAAGATGGTCTTTTCATTTCGGATTGCCTGTCCTAGATGGACCAAACCCCTGTGTTGAGTCCCCTAAGTCAGATATGATGCAAACAAACGTCCTAAATCTAGGCTCAATATCCTTATGCTTTTCAATGGTACTAGACCGTGTACCCGAGCAGACAACTCGGATTTGAGGAGGGAGCTACGTACGGGGACCCGCGGGATCGTCCGGCTTTGTAACTTATCCTGCCTCTTTTCTTATTTTGGTATTGACACTAACAGAAAGGGGAGTCTCAACCAGTAAGCACATCCCCGGGGGTAAGAAGAGAAGGGTTTTCGGCACAGTTTTATATGTAGTTCATGCAATATCAAAGCGGTAAACATATAGCAGTTTGTATATACAGTGCAACTAATATCAAAGCGGTAGACATGTAGCACATTAATTAAACATATAATAAAATCAGATATAGACAAAGCAACAATTTAATTCTTAAACCCTGAACCAAAGTTCTGGCCGATTATCCCCAGCGGAGTCGCCAGAGCTGTCACACCTCCTTTTTCCGCACCCGCGAGAGCGCAAGGGAGTTTTTTCCAATTAGAGGACAATCGAGACGGGATCCATCTATTAAATTCAGAGTCGCCACTTGGAAATATAATGGTGTCCCAAGTCACCGGTCCGATCCCGAACCGAGGAAATTTATGACTTTGTAATTTGGTCTGCGAAACTAGAAAACCGGATAAGGAACTCTATTAACCCGGGAGAAGGTGTTAGGCACTCCCGGATTCCGTGGTTTTAGCACGGTCGCTCAACTGCACTTTTTGCTTTTATCTAACTTCTTTATATATTTTAACTATGTGCTTTTAATGCTCCGCTTTTATTTTTAGAAGAATTGCGACGTCACGAAAACACATTTCGAGTCACACCGCATCCAGTACGCCTGTGACTTTAATGTATTTCAGTTCCGCCGAGAGTAAGATTTGGGTCACATAAATGCGCACCGTGTTTAGGAAAGTAATTTACTTATAAATCGCGCCTAAAGAGTCTATCGTCTTTATTAACTTTGGGAAAGGACCGTGAAGTTCACTAAACGGTCCTTCCAGGTCTAAGTTTTTATAACAACTAATTTGAGGGCCCCGCGATTGTGTATTTACGTTTGGCGAGGCTTGTCTCATTTTATTATTAAAGGCCAACTAATAGAAAGCTTTTACAAATCCAAATTCGAGCCACAAATTCAAGTCCGAATTCAGACAAAAGAGAAGTAACATTTTAGCTTGAACCCGCTACCTAACTCGAAACTCAATTTTATATTTGTGAGCTAATACCCCGATATTTCTTAATATAAATTTAAAAGAAGGTTTAGATTTATAACAAATTTTCGAATCACCAAGGCCTTCGATGCCGTAAAGGAATAGCAAGAGCATATAATATCATTTTTTTTATTAATCAATTGCAAGCAAAGACTGGTTAATGCACTAACTAACATGAGGTATAATTTGATAACTGATACAAGATCTAAAGGTCAAACTCTTCATTTTAGTCAACATTGTTTAAATAAAATAGTAGAACCATTTGTAGCCCTCACATTAAGATAAAATAATGATTGTTTTGAATAATAGTGAATCCTCTTTATGGCCAATACGTTACTGTGCATAACACCCTAATACCTTCTTAACGAACGTATCCCAGTTCCAAACCTTTTTCATTTTCTTGATCGTTTCTTCTTTATTCACTGGTCTAACTGGTTATTGCATAAATAAAACCAAAGCTATATTTTATTCTTACTCAAATGATACTCGAAAATAAGTTGACAAAAAAAAGGCTCTGAATCGTTCACTGTTAAATCCTTTATCAACATAAGACACTCATAAACAAATGCTCAGATTACTTGGACTTATTTTTTGTAACTGTTGAATCATAAACTAACCATCTCACTTCACATCTTGTACTACAGGTTATAGAATAAGCTCATCAATCCTCACATTCAAGGTCTACAATATACAGTCCAAATTAACAATTCAAACACATTTGTAACATGAACAAAATCAAATAATGTCTAGAGCTGAAATTCCCATTCAAACTTCAATCAAAACTAGATGGAGACAATTTGAAGGAGTGTACCTGGAAATTGGCAAAAATGGAGAAGTGAGAAATCAGCTATAACAGTGATAGCAATAGTAGCAGTGAACAGTAGCAACAAACACAACAACACACCAGTAGTAGTCCAAACCACCACACCTAGTGAATCAGATACAACACTCAGCAACAAATGACCCAGAAATAACCAGACACTCCCACATTCAGTGAGCCTGATATAACACTCAGCAACAAACGAACCAGAGATAATCAAACACCACCAACTAGTGAACCAACAGCCACACTTTGACGCCACACAGCAAACAATGAAACAGTGCCCAGAGATCAAATGGCTAAAGAGGAATCAGAAAACTCTCCCTAATGTTTCCTTTAATATCTTTCTGCGTATCCCCTATGTGTATGTTTTGAATACCAAAAATGAACCTCCGAAAAAAGAACCTCCCAGGCAGACTTATAGAAGAACAGAAAACAAGGAAAAACTAAGTTCAATAGAACAATAGTTGTTTTCAATCTTTTCTCTCACTGTATTTCCTAGAGTATTTCTCGAAAAATGCTCTCTGTCACTCTTCTTTTCTCTCCAGGTATCCCTTCTGGATATCAAAAAACTGTCCCTTTACATGCTTTTCAATCCTACACTTATAGCTTTTGAAATCCCCCCTGAATGAATACCCCTTTCTAAACTAATACTCCTGCCCATTCCTATCTCTGCCCAGACCCTATTGCTTCCTGAACTCCCACCATCCATTGTCCAGGTATGGGCTTTATTATTTAACTATGATCTCTGTCTAGACAAGGCTAAGTGCCTTGCTGTGACAGCAGGCTCCACTGTCCAGCTTCATGTGCAGGGCATCAGGAATATTTAAAATGCTAACACCTAATTTCCTAGTCAGCTAATTCCAATCTTAATTTCAGTTTCAATCAAACACTCCAATTCAATTCAAAAGTGCTAGTCACTGTCCGGAATCTCAAACAAATCAACCTATGCAGTTAAACGACGACATTTAATCAACTACAACACATAACAATGATAACAAATTAATTAGCCAAACAGTGATTCTAAAAATCTCGGCAAAAAATGAAAACCAAATATTCGACGACGCTAATCGAAACAAATAACTATCCTATGACAAACACATTCGAACAACTAACAGAATACAAATTGACCAAATAAAAGGTTTTTGGTAGGAGAATAGAAAAATAGAGAATTTAAGAAGAATATCCGAGAAATCAACAATGAATGAAACTAACAGAACGATTAAACTAAACTAACGAGTATGAATAAACTAGAACCGTAAAGGAGAAGAAATACCTCAATCTTCAAGCTAAATCCTAACTCGTCCGGTTATCAATGTGGCTCGGACTTGGATTCTTCGTTTTTTAGGCCAATGGACCTTAATTGAGATGTTTTCAACAATGAAAACATCCCAATTAAGGTCTATTAGACCTCAATTAGGCAGAAATCGAAATCTAGGGTTCATGGCCGAGATTTGGGGCTCGACCGGTTCTGGCAAGATTCGAGCCAAACCAGGGCCGGTAGGGGTATGAGGGAGGTGAGGGGAAGCTATGGTGTGATTTTGGTGAGGTTTGGCATGGTTTTCAAATTCCGGCGACCTTTGATTCAATATTCGACACGCTTGAAGCGGATTCGAGACTAACGGAGGCCGGATTCGAAGAGAGGGAGGTGAGGAGAAGGGTTGGTGTTAATTTGGTGGCGGTTGGCCTACCGGAACCGCCGTGAGGCGATTTCCGGTAGGCGGAAGGCGGTGGGGGCACGGCGGCGTTAATTCATCTCTGGGAGAGACGAGGGGGGTCCGGCTTGGGGGGCGGGGTGTGAGATGGACCTTATATATGAATGTGGGAAATAAATCATGGCCGTTTGATCCGATGAGATCAACGGCCTGGATTGTTTCATTTATCCAAACGATACCGTTTGGTCGTTTATTGGAGCCGGGTTGTCTGTGGGTTGATTGGGTCGGGTTGCATAACGGGTTGGGGGATAAAGCATTGGCCGTTGGATCCACTGAATCGAACGGCCCAGATCAGTGCTTCTTGAACGGGTATACAGGGGAGATCATGGCCCTAGGATCAATTCAAAATGAACGGCCATGATCGAGGACGGGTTGGACTGGACCAGAGGTGATTCGCTTGGGCCTGGCTTTTGGACTAAGTTTTGGCCCAAATCTGATCTCCTTACTACACTCCATGTTGCATTATTATATACATATATCTATATATATATATATATATATATATATATATAAACAAATCGACTTGTAGCACCTATAATTAATTTTTAGTAACAATTAACACAATTAACTACCAAATTGTACATTAAATGACAAGAACTACAAAAGAAATACCCCTTTTTTATGACTTTTCATTTTCGCAAAATAAAACTTAACTATTTCTAAGTACGGAACTGACCCTGCAAATATAAATACGACATATTTGGTATATGTATTTTGATTGTTAACTTAAGCTAACAGACACGGACCCACAAATGCAAGCGATAAGAAAAAGAACATGTGATCCCCAAACATTGCAAACAAATAAAAACTCTTTTATTTTTGATATTTTGGGAGTAATTCGTGTGAGGCAAAAATCACGTGCTCACAGCTGGTTGGCAGTAAATCGGTGCGTCTTGGAGACTGGAATATCCGGATCAGCTGTAGATGAGGAGGGTGTTGTAGATGGACCCGGAGGGAGTAAAGTGGCCTGCTCAGTAGTGGTGACAGCTGGCTCCTCAAACTGGCCAGTTGTGGTAGAAGTGGTGGCTTGGCCCTTTTTGGCCGTCTTAGGGTTGTCCGGACCCTTTTGATCATACCACGAGTACGCCCCCGTCGGAGGCACCAGAACATCAAACTTTTTCCTTTTCACTTTCAGCTCTCTAAAGTACATCGTCAATGTGTTTGGGAAAGGGTAGTTCGTCTTGGTCTCATTGGCCACATTTGAGATGACCCTGTACATGATATTCCCCACATTCAGTGGGAAGCCTACCATAATCGATGCTACCAACACCACTCTATCAATCGGCACTGAATGGTTGTGAGTGGTGGGATCCAGGCGGTTGCAGACAAAGGTCAACCACCTTTTCGCCTCGAAGCTGAGGGTGTTCCTATAAATCTTCTCTTGTGAGTTTTACTATCCTTTTGCCTTTGCCCCCTCTGGAGGGACCACCCCTCCAGGGTTGTTTACCCCCACGTTGTGCTAGCATCTTCTTCTTTATTGCCCGCAAAAGTACAATCTATATTGGTTAGTCGAAACATGTGAACAGTATACAATGACAAAAGATCATAAGTAAAACAAGCACAATGAAGAACAGAAGCCACGTGGACTGCACACTTTTGACACGCGGTCCGCACATGCTAACCAGCACCCTGTAGTATCGTCTGAAGTTGACCCACGCAGACCGCACTGATTTGCATCGCGGCCGCGTGAGGTCAACGCGGATCCCACACTTTTGCCACGCGGTCCGCACAGTTTGATAACCTAACAAACAGACTCTCTGAAGTTGACCCACGCGGACCGCACTATTTTGTATCGCGACCGCGTGAGGTCAACGCAGACCGCACGCGGTCCGCACAGAAGAAACCAACACATTTGTCATTCTCTGAACCTCGGGCATGCGGTCCGCACTGTTTTGGACTGGGGTCGCGTAGGTGTGATTGATCACTCAGATATTCACGCGGACCGCACAACAAAAGTGTGCGGCCGCATAGGGCAAAAGATAAAAACTGGTAGGGTATCCTTTTTTGTTTAATTCAGTCCATTGTGTTCAATATCCTGTGTCCTAGGTGTCCCTACTCAGTTATTTTAACAAGGAAAATTAGCCCTAGTTCTATAATTAGCATGCTTGATCCTAATGTTATCAATTAAAAGAAGAAAATAAAGAAATTAAGAAGTTATGCTAACATTAATTAATTTATATACACTGTAAAATAATGAATACAATGAATTAAAGATGAAATGTTACCAAGAGTGGTTGAAGTTGTAATTGAAGCACAAAGAGTGGGAATGAATGGTAATTTTTGCCTCAGAAAGAAATTTGGCCAAAAGGTTTAATGAAGGCCAGGGGTCCCTATTTATAGAAAAAGTGGTGGGACCCATCACTTACTTACTTGCGCGGTCTCACACTTTTGGCACGCGGACCGTGCAGGATTTGCCTTGTGTTCATTTTTCCTAGCAGGTCATGCGGACCGCACTGTTTTGGTGTGCGGCCGCGTGCCTAACTTCAGAAACCTTCTCAATGGTTGAGCTTCCACGCGGACCGCACTGTTTTGTTACGCGGCCGCGTGGAAAACTTCAGAGAACTCCTAAGTTGACCAATTTCCTCGCGGACCGCACTGATTTGTGGTGCGGCCGCGTGGCCAATCTTTAGAGACTTGATAATTTTCATGGTCTTCTATCCACCCCATGAAGACCGCACACTTTTGGTACGTGGACCGCGCAGGTTTCCTTGTGTTCAGGACATCACTTTCATCAACCCACGCGGACCGTACTGATTTGTAGTGCGGCCGCGTGGCCCAAACTTCAGAGAGTTGTTCACTCTGTATTTTCCTGCATTATTTCAACATATTCCCTGCAACACTTCACACATTGTTAGCTCAAAAATCCTATCCTACTGATGAAGAAAACAAAGGAAAAGAAAAATACATGGGTTGCCTCCCAAGAAGTGCCCGATTTAACGTCGCGGCACGACGCAAATTAGAAAACCGTCACTTCAAGTGCAAAAGTGCCACTACCTGGCTGTCATCCGGCTTCCCTAAATAGTGCTTCACCCGATGCCCATTTACTCTAAATATTTCACCATTCTTGTTCTTTAAGTCTAGAGCTCCAAACGGGGTCACACCTATTACCTCAAAAGGGCCACTCCACTTTGACTTGAGCTTTCCCGGAAACAATCTCAACCGGGAAATGAAGAGAAGAACCATGTCACCAACCTTGAACTCCTTGCTTCGAGCATATTTATCGTGAAGGTACTTCATCTTGTCCTTGTATAAGGACGAGCTGGAGTATGTATGAAATCTAAACTCGTCAAGCTCATTCAAATGATCAACCCGGAGATTAGCCGCTACATCCCATTCCAAGTTCATCTTTTCAAGGCCCACATCGCTTTATGTTCAAGCTCTACCGGAAGATGACAAGCCTTACCAAACACCAATCGGTAGGGAGACATACCAATTGGCGTTTTGTAGGCCGTCCTATAAGCCCACAACGCATCATTTAGTTTCTTGGACCAATCGGTCCTATTTGCATTGACCGTCTTAGACAAGATGCTTTTGATTTCCCAATTTGAAACCTCAACTTGACCGCTTTCTTAGGGATGGTATGGAGTAGTGACTTTGTGATTAACACCATACTTGGTCAACAATGAATCGAAAGCCTTGTTACAAAAATGGGAGCCCCCATCACTAATGATGGCACGGGGGGTCCCAAATCTTGTAAAGATGTATTTCTTCAAAAAGTTCACAACACTCCGGGCTTCGTTGTTAGGAAGAGCCACGGCTTCTACCCACTTCGAAACATAGTCCACTGCTACCAAAATATATGTGTTTCCACAAGAACTCACGAACGGTCCCATGAAGTCAATGCCCCACACATCAAAAATGTCAACTTCTAGAATGGTATTTAGGAGCATCTCATCTCTCTTTGAAATTCCACCAACTCTTTGACATGCATCATAGCTCTTCACTAAATCACTAGAATCCTTGAAAATTGTCGGCCAATAGAATCCACAGCTCAAGACTTTGGAGGCCGTCCTTACTCCTCCATGGTGACCACCATATGAAGAGGAGTGGCAATCTTCCAAGATGCTCATTTGTTCTCTCTCCGGGACACACCTTCTAATCACTCCATCCGTGCAAATTTTGAACAAGTACGGATCATCCCAATAAAAGTCCAAACTATCCCGCTTTAGCTTTTTTCTTTGGTTGGAAGAGAGCTCACATGGAATCACACCGGACACAAGGTAGTTGGCTATATCGGCGAACCACGACATATCATTCATTGACACTTCAAGGAGTTGCTCATCCGGAAAAGAATCATTAATCCCAACGCCGTTGGATGGCCTCCCCTCCTCCTCTAGACGAGACAAGTGGTCTGCCACTTGATTTTCACTCCCTTTTCGGTCAACAATCTCTAGGTCAAATTCTTGAAGGAGAAGTACCCATCTCATCAATCTTGCTTTGGAGTCCTTCTTTGTCATCAAGTACCGAAGGGCGGCATGATCGGTGTGGATTATCACCTTAGCCCCATAAGATAAGGACGAAATTTCTCCATGGCAAATACAATGGCTAACAACTACTTCTCCGTGACGGTATAATTCCGCTGAGCCTCATTAATCGTTTTACTTGAATAGTACACTGGGCGGAACATCTTGTTGAGTCGTTGACCAAGTACCGCACCTTCCGCCACATCACTAGCATCACACATTAGTTCAAAAGGCAAATTCCAGTTGGGTGCGGTGATGATGGGGGTAGTTGTCAATTTATGCTTTAACAACTCAAAAGACTCCATGCATCTCTCATCAAAAACAAACTTTGCATCCTTCTTCAAAAGTCTACACAAAGGGTTCACAATCTTGGAAAGATCTTTGATAAATCGCCGATAGAACCCGGCGTGCCCTAGGAAACTCCTCACCCCTTTGACAGAGTTAGGGGGAGGGAGCCTTGAAATGACTTCAATCTTTGCCTTGTCGACCTCAATACCGTCTTTCGAAACTTTATGCCCCAAGACAATTCCTTCTTTCACCATAAAGTGGCACTTTTCCCAATTAAGCACCAAGTTTGTATCCTCACATCTAGCCAATACACGGTCCAACTTTTCCAAGCAATCATCAAAGGAATCACCAACTACACTGAAATCATCCATAAATATCTCGAGAATGTCTTCCACCATGTCGGTGAAGATCGCCATCATGCACCTCTGGAACGTGGCTGGGGCATTACACAATCCGAATGGCATTCGAGAGAAAGCGAATGTGCCATAGGGACATGTAAAGGTAGTCTTCTCTTGATCTTCCGGGGCAATGAGGATTTGATTATACCCTGAATAACCATCCAAGAAACAATAATAAGCTCTACCCGCCAATCGGTCCAACATTTGGTCCAAGAACAGCATTGGAAAATGATCCTTCCTCGTCACCTTGTTAAGCTTTCTATAATCCATACAAACTCTCCAACCTGTAACAGTACGAGTAGGAATTAGCTCATTCTTTGCATTGGTGACAACCGTCATGCCACATTTCTCGGGAACACATTGGACCGGTGAAGTCCAAGAACTATCCGAGATTGGGTAAACTACCCCGGCATCCAACCATTTTTTAATCTCTTTCTTGACGACCTCTTGCATAGCCTCGTTCAATCTTCTTTGATGCTCAAGTGATGGTCGAGCATTCTCCTCCAATATTACTTTGTGCATGCAAAACGCGGGGCTTATTCCCCGAATGTCTGTCAAAGTCCATCCAATCGATCGCTTCCGCTTTTGTAAGACCGCCAAAGTGGCATCAACCTGCATGTTAGTCAAGCAAGAAGAAAGAATGACTGGCAAAGTGAAATTGGGACCCAAGTACTCATACCTGAGGTGAGGAGGAAGTGGTTTCAACTTCAACACCGGCGGCTCTTCAATAGATGGATTTGTAGGAGGAGTCTTTCGGTTCTCAAGATCCAATGATAGCTTCCTTGGCTCATAAGAGTACGAGCCCATACCATGTATGGCATTCACACATTCCACACGTTCGGAATCTTCGTTGGTCTCCACGTTTAAAAGTACTACCTCAAGTGGATCCTCGACATTGATCATGGCGCTTGTGTTATCCACTATCACCGCCGTGACAATGTCCACAAATGAGCACACTTCAGTGCTATTTGGTTGGCGCATGGATTTGCACACATGGAAAACCACCTTCTCATCACCGACCCTAAATGTCAATTCTCACGCTTCAACATCCACAAGAGCTTTCCCGGTAGCCAAGAATGGCCTACCAAGAATGATAGGCACCTAAAAATCAACTTCACAATCAAGAATGACAAAATCGGCCGGTAGAATAAACTTGTCAACTCTCACTAGCACATCGTCAATAATTCCCAAAGGCCTCTTCATAGAACGGTCCGCCATTTGCAACCTCATTGATGTTGGACGGGGTTGTCCAATACCCAAGGTTTTAAAGACGGAGTATGGCATGATATTGATACTAGCACCCAAATCACAAAGTGCTTTGGCAAAATTAGCACATCCGATAGTACAAGGGATGGTGAAGGCTCCGGGTTCTTCTAACTTAGGAACCATGGAATGAACTATGGCACTCACTTGGTGAGTCATCGTTATCGTTTCACAATCCATTGACCTCTTCTTCGTCACCAAATCCTTCATAAATTTTGCATACCCGGGCATTTGTTCAAGTGCCTCCACCAAAGGCACATTAATGGTCAAGCTCTTCATCATCTCTATGAACTTCTTAAATTGATTATCTCCTTTTTGCTTTGCCAATCTTTGAGGATACAATGGAGGAGGCCTTGGCAAGGGTGCCTGGCCTTTGGAATAGATGGCTCAAGATTATCAATGATGTGTTCCCTAGACGGGTTCACGGTATCTTGGGACTCATTCCCGGCCTCTTCCTCAATTTCAATCCTCACATCATTTGTTGAAATAGGCTCAACCACTCGGTCATTATTCATTTGCATGTCATCATCATTCAAATAGGCTTCCGCATCCACAACTCGATTCTCATTTGAGGCATTTACAACACCACCTCTTCCACTCCTAGTTGTCACGGCCATCACATGATTGTTCCCTCCCTTCGGGTTCACCACCGTGTCACTCGGTAGTGCACCTTTAGGTCGGGAGTTCAAAGATTGAGAAAGTTGGCCGATTTGCACTTCCAAATTCCGGATTGAAGTATTATGAGAAGCTAGTTGGGCATCCGAATCTTGATTCTTTTTCATCATTTGCTCGAATATGACTTCAATGCGACCCATATCATTGCCCGAAGAACTTGATCCTTATGAATGGAAAGGGGTGGATTGTTGGGTTGTTGGTACATAGGAGCTCTTTGAAAACCTTGCCCCCGATTGTTTTGATTGCCACCATTGTTCCACCCGCCTTGATTTTTATTGTTCCCCCAATTGTTGTTGTTCCCACTCCAATTGCCACCACTATTTCCTTGATTGTTCCAATTATTGCCTTGGTTGTTCCACTCTCCACCATCATTCCTATTGTTGTTATTATTCCAATTAGCTCTTCCTTGATTGTTCCCCCAATTGCCTTGGGAACGCCATTGTTGGTTGTTTTGATTTTCTCTATTGCCTTGGAAATTGTTCACATATTGACAATCTTCATCTTGATCATCAAAGCCATCATTAGAAAATCCTCCATCATTGTTGTTCTCATTTTGATCATATTGGCTTTGTTGCTCTTGTTGTCCTCTATTCCTTCTTTTCAACATTGACATTCTCCATAGAATTCACTTGGCGTGGATTTTGCACTTGTTGAAGTTGAGCTTTCGCCAATTGATTCATGGTTGTAGTGAGCTCGGAAATGGCTTGTCCATGGTCATGCAACTCTTTATGTAGATGAATAACATTAGGATCTCCTTGAGGTACATTCGCCCGACTTTTCCATGCCGATGAAGTGTCGGCCATTTGATCCATTACTTCACATGCTTCCTCCAAAGATAACTTCATGAAATTGCCTCCCGCTAGTTGGTTCACAATGCATTGGTTCGCTGTGTTGATCCCCCTATAGAAAGTTTGTTGAACCATAGCATCGGTCATGTCATTATTAGGGCACTCTTTCACCATAGTTCGATATCTTTCCTAAATTTCATGCAACAGCTCCGTTGGTTCTTGCTTGAAGGCTAGAATCTCATCTCTCAATGTCGTCATATGAGTTGGGGAAAAGAACTTGGCAAAGAACATATCCTCCAATTCGTCCCATGTAGTGATTGAATGTTTCGGCAACCTCTCCAACTAATCTAGTGCCTTACCCCTCAATGAGAAAGGGAAAAGCCGCAACCGCAAAGCATCTTCGGACACATTGGTTTGTTTGCTTCCCCAACAAGTATCTACGAACCCTTCAAGTGCTTGTAGGCATTTTGATTGGAGGCGCCTGTAAAATACCCTCTTTGCTCCAATAGTGTCAGCATCACATTTTTAATTTGGAAGTTCCCCGCCCGGATTCGAGGAAGAACAATGGAACTAGCATATCCTTGATTTTTCATTGCTGTTGGAGTAACCCTTGGCGATGGCGGAGGAGGGTCTGGAATATGGCCATGTTGATTAGCATTAGCATTTAGAGCCCTTCGTGGTACATTTTGTACCGAAAAATCATCTTGCTCAAGATCCTCTACCTCCTCCCCCGCCATAGCATCGCCAAGGGGAAGATTAGCATTTGCATTAAGAGCCATTTGTACCTATTAAAATTGAATCAAGAAAATTAGTAAAAGAAGGAAAGAAGAAGCAAAACACAACACTAGCAACGTAATTAATCAACACCGTTTAACTCCCCGGCAACGGTGCCAAAAAGTGATCGTGGCAAACTCAACCCGAAGGTATGAGCGGGCACTAATACTCTTACCCGAATAGTGGTTCGGGGTCAATTCCTCAGGGAGTTAGATTTTTGGAGTGAATAATTGTGTTGCACTAGAATTGAGTTTTGGCTTCTAGTTTATCATCAAACATTTTTGGTATTTTCATTGTATAAACTATTGTATCTACTACTATTGTGTTGTCTAAATTATGCTAAGGCTATTTCTAATTATGATTTGCTAATGGGAAAGGGGACTAGGGAAGTAGCTTATACCTAGGTGGACTAACTAATGGGTATGGAAATTCAATGCGAAGATGATACATGGGATATTCGGATAGCGTTGCTCTATACATTCATTTTTACACCTCTCGGTAGAGAGAATAATTTTGCCCAATTGACTCTCTCGACACCAATTGGGTAGGCTAATTTGCCCAAGCAACTTTAGGCTCAAGTTGGGTAATTACTCTCTTGAGGTTTATACCCGTTACTGGGACTACCATTCTCATGGGTCCATCCCAAGTTCTTGTTGGGATTGATTGAGAGGTTTTAGACTCTCTTTCTCAAGTAGAGACCAAACCCACAAAGATAGACTTCATGTTTGCAACACATCAATTACCCACACTAGGGTTGGGCTACAACCCTAGCTATGGGTTTAGCTAGCCATAGAAATTGAAGAAGATGAAGAAATTGAAGCTAAAATTGACATAATAATTAATTGGAAATGAAATCTAAAGTTAATCTAGAACAAAATTGCCCAAAATAGGCGTATTCAAGTTCCTCACGAGCTCAGCCGTCACTGTGTATTGTCTAACATCTCCTAAAAAAGAAAAAGAAGCTATTTATACTACCCTGAAATTTCCGGACAAAAATACCCCTGCGGGACTTACGCGGACCGCACACTTTTGTCGTGCGGCTGCGTAGGGCTAGTTGGGTTGCTGAAGGTTTATTGCTGGAACATGTATGCGGACCCCACACATTTGTCATACGGCCGCGTGAGTACAGTAATGCCGACCGCATACATTTGTCATGCGGTCGCATTGCACAAATCCTTTACATCCACAGTCACTGATACTTTACCCACGCGGGCCGCACTGATATGGCACGCAGTTGCGTGAGTATAGTAACGCGGACCGCATACATTTGGATGTGGTCCGCGTGGTCTTGTCTGCATTTTGAGGCTTGTCTGATCTTCTCCTGCGCGACCGCACACCAAATCAGTGTGGTCCGCGTAGATAGTGCTTGAAATTAGTGTGTCTCTGAACCATCATGTGCGGCCACACACCAAAACAGTGCGGTCCGCACAGGCTTCCTTGAAATCCTTCATCTCTTCGTTGACGCTTTGCCGGTTTCACTCCTTTTTGAGCTGCTTTGATGATATTCATCCTTTATTCACACAAACCTACAAATTAACACACTTGTAAGTAATTCAGAGCCACTTAATCACATTCTATGCACAAAGCTAAAGTAAGACAGGGTTCAAAATCATGCAAAATTCCTAGTTATCACATTGCTAGGAAATCGAGGGTATGCTCGCTAGGGAGTGAGTGGAGAGAGAGGCTAAGAGGTCTCGAGAGTCGGGCCAATACTCTGGTGCCCGCACCCCAGCAACAGGTCATCATGGTAGGGGTTATGTGGGTCGCCTCATCCATTCAACTCTTCCAGCAACCAGTAGTACTCCAGCTCCGCCTATACCTCAGGAGCCTACTATGCACCTCCAGTTTCTAGTGCACCTCCTATGCAGGGTGCTTTCAGAGGTCAATCCAACAGATCTGGTCTAAGCCAGTCATAGCCACTGCGCCCTCCCAGAGATGGTTTTGAGTATGGTGACACCCGCCTTGTGGTGAGGGATTACCCTAGACTTGGGAGGAGCCCAGAGACTTCTCAGCCACAGCATGCTCAGCAAAGTTCTCACGCCATAATTATAGCTCCAGTTTCTATCCCACCTACCTAGCCAGCTAGGAGCGGGGGTCATGGAGATAGAGTATTTCGCATGTTGAGTAGAGTGGTACTTTAGATCACACTCCCAGTAGAGTTATCTCTTTCTTTAAAGCTCAGTGTATGGTTGATAAAGGGTGTGTCGCGTATTTAGCTTATATGAGAGATGTCAGTATTGATACCCCTTATATTGATTTAGTCCCTGTGGTACGGGATTATCACAGTGTGTTTCTAGTTGATATCCCAAGCATGAGGCCTGATAGAGACATTGGTTTTGGCATTGATCTGTTATGGGGCACGCATCCCATTTCCATTCCTCCGTATCACATGGCTCCTCCGGACTTGAAGACGTTGAAGGATCAGATGTAGGAATTTCTTGATAAGGGCTTTATTCGTCCTAATGTTTCACCTAGGGGTGCTCTTATCCAGTTTGTGAAGAAAAATGATGGTTCTATGCATATGTGTATCGATTATCGCCAGTTGAACAAGGCTACAGTGAAGAACCGTTATCTTATGCCTCATATTGAGGACCTGTTTGACTAGCTTCAGGGCGCACATGTATATTCTAAGATTGACTTGCACTCAGGTTACCATCAGTTGAAGATTCGGGAGCTAGATATCCGAAGATTGCATTCAGGACTCGGTACTGTCATTACGAGTTCCTTGTTATGTCATTTTAGCTGACCAATGCCCCAACAGCTTTTATGCATTTGATGCATAGTGAGTTCCGTGGCAATCTTAGGCCATGTGGTATTGAGTGAGGGCATTCGGGTAGATCTAAAGAATGTAGAGGTGGTGTGGAGTTGGCCGAGACCCTCGGCTATAAAGATTCGTAGTTTCCTTGATTTGGCGGGCTACTACCGTCAATTTGGGGAGGGATTTTCATCGATTGCGGCCCCTATGACTAGATTGACCTAGAAGGGTGCCCCATTTCAATGGACATAGGAGTGTGAGGTGAGCTTTCAGAAGCTCAAGACAGCTTTGACTACAAGCTCAATTTTGATATTGCCTACCGATTTGGGGTCTTATACAGTTTATTATAAAGCCTCGAGAGTTGGCCTTGGAGCGGTGTTGATGCAGGACGGTAAGGTGATTTCTTACGCGTCCAGATAGTTGAGGATACATGCGAAGAATTACCATGTCCACGACCTTGAGCTAGAATCTATTGTTCATGCCTTGAACATCTAGCGTCATTATTTGTATGGTGTGCCTTGTGAGATATATAATAACCATCAGAGTTTACAACACTTGTTCAACCAAAATGATCTAAATATGTGTCACATGAGGTGGTTAGAGTTGTTGAAAGACTATGATATCACTATTCTATATCATCCGGGCAAGGCCAATATAGTGGCGGATGCCTTAAGCCATCGGGCAGAGAGTTTGGAATATTTACCAGATTCAGAGAAGCCCATGGTTATGGATGACTTAGCCAGCCAGTTTGTGAGATTGGATCTTTCGGAGCCTAGTCGCATTTTAGCCTGTGTGGTTTCCTTATCGTCTTTATTTGATCGTTTCAGGGAGCGGCAGTATGATGACCCTCATTTACTTGTCCTCGAGGACAAGGTGCAGCACGGTGATGCCATATATGTAACCATTGGAGATGATAGGGTATTGAGGATATAGGGCCGAATTTGTGTGCCTAATTTTGATGAGCTTCATGAGGTGATTTTAGCAAAGGCCCATAGTTTGCATTATTCCATCCATCCGGGTGCCGCTAAGATGTATCAAGATTTAAGACAGCACTATTGGTAGAGGCGGATGAAGAAGGAAATAGTTGTATATGTAGCTGGATGCCTCAACTACCAGCAAGTGAAGTATGAGCACCAGAGACCAGGTGGGTTGCTTCAGCAGTAGAGATCCCAGAGTAGAAGTGGGAGCGAATTACCATGAATTTTGTAGTTGGACTCCCACAGACCTTAAAGAAGTTTGATGTCATTTGGGTCATTGTGGATCGGCTAACCAAGTCTACTCATTTCATTCCTGTGTGTACTACATATTCTTCGGAGGTGTTGGTGGAGATCTATATTTGGAAGATCATTCGTTTGCATTGTATCCCAGTCTCCATCATCTCGGACAGAGGTACTCGGTTTACATTACGGTTTTGGAGAGTTGTTCAGCAGGAGTTGGTTACCTGGGTGGAGTAGAGCACAACATTTCAGCCCTAGATGGACAGACAGTCCGAGTGCACTATTCAGATTCTTGAGGATATGCTCTGTGCATGCGTTATTGAGTTTGGATGGTGCTGGGATAAGTTCTTGACATTAGCGGAGTTTTCTTACAACAACAATTATCAGTCCAGCATTCAAATGGCGCTGTATGAGGCTTTATTTGGTAGGTGGTGCAGATCTCCGGTGGGTTGGTTTGAGCCGGGAGAGACTAGGTTATTGGGCACAGAGTTGGTTCAAGATGCATTGGAGAAGGTTAAGGTGATTCAGGATAGACTCCGTACAGCCCAATCCAGACAGAAGAGTTATGCGGACCGGAAAGTTCGTGATGTTTCATATATGGTGGAAGAGCGGGTTCTGCTTTGGGTTTTGCCTATATAGAGCGTCATGAGGTTCGGGAAGAAAGAAAAGCTGAGTCCGAGGTTTATTGGCCCTTTTGAGATTTTAAGGCGAGTTGGGGAGGTTGCTTATGAGCTTGCCTTACCTCCGAGTTTGGTTGTGTCCATCCGGTATTTCATTTTTTTATGCTCCAGAGATATCACGGTGATCTGTCGCATGTGTTGGATTTCAGTTCAGTCCAGTTGGACAAGGGTCTATCCTATGTTGAGGAGACAGTGGCTATATTGGATAGGCAAGTCAGAAAGTTAAGTTCAAAGAGCAATGCTTCAGTAAAGGTTCAATGGTGGGGTCAGCCGGCCGAGGAGCTGACTTGGGAGACCGAGCGGGATACGCACATCCAGTACCCTCATCTTTTCACAACTTCAGGTATGTTTTCTATGCTTGTTCAAGGACGAAGGAATGTTTAAGTGTAGGAAGATATGACGACTCGGCCGGTCATCTTAAGAATTTACGCCCTGATCCCTTATTAACTGCTTCTCCTAAGTTCTTTTCTGCTATTTTGGTTTCCCGGGATATTCGGTATAGAGTTTTGGAGAGTTTTGGGATACTTGGTCTCTAAATGAGATCTTAAGTGATGGGAAGTGGTCCACAGTCAGAATAGTGTTAAGACGACCTCGGAATAGAAATCTGATGGTTTCTTTAGCTCCGTTAGGTGATTTCGTGTTTGGGAACGTGTTCAGAATATATTTTGGAGGTCCGTAGCTAATTTAGGCTGGAAATGCCAAAGTTTGAATTTTTGAAGATTTTGTCCCGATTTTGATTCGAGGGTCAGAATGAAATTTGGGAAGTTGCAGTAGCTCCGTCATGTCGTTTGGGATGTGTGTGCAAAGTTTCACGCCATTCGGGCGTGTTTTGGATAGGTTTTGGATCGAAAGCGTGTTCTGATCAAATTTGAAGTTCTTAGGCTTAAATATTGGATTTATTCGGGTTTTCGGTGTGGTGTAAGCTACTTTAAGGATTGGTACAAGTTTGAATAGGGTATTAGGGTCTATTGGTGCTTTTGGTTGAGGTCTCGGGGGCCTCGGGATAATTGCAGATGGTCGACGGATGAATTTTGGAAGTTGGGAGATATCATGTTTTACTGCTTCTGGTACTTTTTTTTTGTGGCTTGGGAACCGCAGAAGTGGCCTTGGCATCGCAGAAGTGGGTTTGGGCATTGTCTTCAGGCTCCACAGATGCGGTGGAAATTCTGTAGAAGCGGATTTGCATCTGCAAGTTAATAACTGCCGAAGTAGAATTTATTGTCACGCCCCAAATCGAGGGACATAACCGGCACCTGATCAGGTAGCCCCAGTCAAGCGGACCTGGGTGCCTTTCATTCCCACGCGTTACCCCTGTGTTGACTATTTCTCGTTAACCAAATATCTTACCAATTATAACTGATTTCACAATATACAAACATAACCATACGAGCGATTCATTAACAAGTTTACAATTTTTACAACACCCGACATAATATATACATAAGACTGGAATCCCACAGTTTACATGTCTACAGAGCCTCTAGGATACAAAAGGGAATACAATACTTGCCGGTAACAAGGATCCGACTATACCTTACAAAACCAAAATGAAGTCTAAACAAAAGTGGCGTAAACCACACAGGGTCCCGAGGAAGAAAAGGGGCTCACCAAAACGGGCAGTGGAAGGTGAAGGATACTACTGCCGATGAGCTGAAGTGCCTGCTACTGATCCACCTACAATCATAACACTAATGTAGCGTCCCCGGCAAAGGGACGTCAGTACACTTGAATTGTACTGGTATGTATGGACAAACTTTGTCCCAAGTAAACTTAAGTCGTTAAACAAGAATCACGATGACAAGACAACCAACAAAATAACCTCAAGAATCAATTAAGCCAACTAACGAGGTTTCTCCACATTTTACTCATTTCAGATAATTCTCAACACAAGCACGTTTAAGGTCAACAACTAGAACAACAACCAATCAACCACATAAATCGGAAGTAGTCAAACAAAGGGGCAATCAATGCCCCACAGGTTGCAAACTCTCCTGCTGTCTCCTTTCACAATTTCATATCAATGATTTTGTATCAATTTCATTAGAGATTTCGATCGCTTTCCATCCTTATTACCTCGTCCACCCTTACTACCTCGGCCACCCTTATCACCCCAACCCACATCTTATTTCTTCATGTTGCGGCGCGCAACCCGATCCTACCGTATAGTTTCAAACACAACAATCACAAACAGCAGATAAGGTACTACACACAATTACAACAAGTTTAAATAAGCAACTTACAAGTTGGTTCATGTCAATTACTTCTCAAACCAATATTAAAACCAAGTTACAATGTTTCCAAAATCGAGAATGTTCATACCGTATTGTTCAACAACTTACCAACCCTCAAGTGTTTCGTTTCTTTTCCACAAGGTACCATATATGCCATCATAACCATTATTCACAATTATTTACCAAATTCAACTCTCATTTATCTTTCGGTTCATATCCCATACTACATCACTCATAGTTCAACAGCAAATTTGAATATCCAACAACAACATCAAGAATTTCACACAATTTGTCAAATTAACATGAACCAAACAAATTTCACATATATGGGCGATTTCACAAGAATCAAAATTAGCCATACATACATGGTATCGAGTTTTCTTCCTTTAACTTCCTACTTTATGCTTACCCAAGCTATCCTATCTTTGCCGACCTTGTTTCGCAGATTCTTACGCCTATTTACTTCCTCTTTACTAAAAATAAAGTTCAATAATCATGCATGAGTGTAGAATTCCATTTTCAAAAGCTATTATATGCAAAGTTCTCTTTACCTATTTTAAAAACTCAAAATTAGAGAAAATAGTTAGGGTTTTTTTTTACCTTGAAATGATTTGGGGAAGTTGAATCTTTGCCCTAGAATCCTTTGGACTAAATGGTTGGAACAATCTTGAAGATGAAAGACTTCTCTCTCTAAATCCCCTCTCTTCCCTCTCTAATTTTGGTAAGAAGATATGATAAAAATGAAGGAGAAAGGTGTTATATTAAAGAAGGGGTCGGGTCAAATTTTATAAAATTTCTGGGCCGGGTCAATTCTGCGGTCGCATCTGCGATCGCAGAATCGACATGCGGTCCGCATAATGACCGCGGAATTGCCTCAAAATTTCCACAGGTTCTGTTACGGAATGCGATCAAAATGCGGTCCGCATTCTTGATCTGCGGTCGCAGAGTGCACCGCAGATTTGACACTCAAAAACCTTCGTGAATTTATACGGTAGATCTGCGGTCCGCAGATCCATTTTGCGATCGCATATCGACCGCATTCTCAACACCAATTTTTGTAAATATTCTGTTAAGCTCTGCGGCAGGAATGCGGTCCGCATAGCAGATCTGCGATCGCATTCCTGACAGCAGAATCGACACCTTTATGGAAAAATTGATTCTTTACATTTTTGAAACTTAAATCTACGCATTCCTAACATATTATTCGGACCATGACACCACAGCTACTAGGTTTTATGCCCAAAAATTTTACGGGGCCTTACATTTATATTTTAAATGGAACCGCAGAAGCGGGACCGTCGATATGGTCCCTTGACAGCAGAAGTAAAAATCACTGTAATGAAACAACAAATTCGAGGGTTTAGTTTCAAAAGTTGGAAAATCAAATTGTAGCTCGGGAGATGGTGATTTTGAGAGGGTTTTGAAGAGGAGATTATTGGGTAACGTTTCTCTAATCCTTTCTAGTTATATTCCATCAATCTTTGGTTAATTGCATCATTTAATTTCAAAATTTTGATAGAAATTGGGGGAAACGTTCTTAGACCCTTAATTGAGGATTTGAGGGGTCAGTTGGACTCCGATTTTAGTATTGTTGTTATGCTTACACTTGTGAGAGTACGAGGGCTTTGAAAATATAAAAAGTATCCAGTTCCGAGACGTTGGTCTGAGGTGCATTTTGGTCATTTTACCTAAATTCGCATCATAGCTTTAAATTAAATAGTAAAATCACTTGCTTGAGGTGTTATTTACGATATGTAATTGAATAGTTTTTGGCCATTTAGAGTAGGATACTCGTGGCAACGTCATGGTTCCTAGTTGATTTTGTGTAGGTTCGATGTAAGTGGCTTGTCTAACCTAGTGAGGGGACCACTTCCCCTTAGGACATGATATTTGATATTTGAATGCCTCGTAGGTGAGGTGACGAGCACGTACTTGAGCTAGTTGTTGGAAACCCATTTTTACTTGGAGTATTTAAATTGAGTTTTCTTGCTTATCTGTTTATTTTAAATTACAAGTTTATCCTGTGCTAGTTTAGAGAAGTATTTTTATCCGACTTACTTGCTTAAGTGCTTAAACTGTCTTATTTGTACTCCGTGAATCATGTTAGGCTAGGATTTTCCATTACTTGTTCTGAGTTTAGCATTTATCCTAATATTTGGGGCCGTTATTGTGTGTATGTAAATTGAAACTACGGGACGGCATCCTGGGAGATCCCCGTGCACTTTTTATGTTTTGGACTGAGGGTGCAGGTAAGTTTTGAGGATATCAGGAGATCCTCGGGATACCGAGAGATCCCTCAAGTATATGATGAGGATACCAAAAGATCCTCAGGATACCAAGAGATCCCCGATTATTGTTCCCGTTGAGAGTAGTTTTTACTGGTTTTTTCCTGTTTTGCTTTCTATTAAGGTTCCCATATTTATCTTGTTTAGATTCTCACTGTAGACTTTATCTATACCATTTTTCCATATCTTATTATTTATTATGTTATATCTCAGTAGGGCCCTGACATTTCCTTGTCACTACCCAACCGAGGTTAGGCTTGCCACTTACTGAGTAATTTGTTAGGCTTGGCACTTACTAAGTAATGTTGTGGTGTACTCATGCCCTTCCTGTACATGTTTTCCATGTGCATATCTAGGTACGCCCACTGATGCGCACTATCCTTGAGGCAAGGAGAGCTACGGAGACTTAGAGGTACATCTGCAGTATCCGTAAATCGAAGAGTCTCCCTCTTTATTCTATTTGTAGTACCTATCTTTCTATCGTACTCTTGTTGCAGACATTTCTGGAGATTTTAGCATTCCAGTACTTCTTAGCTTGTGTTATCGTGAGTTTCGGGTTTTGGGATGATGTTGTAGACTTTCGCATTTATAGGGTTGTATATGCGGAGCGGCATTTATATACAGTTACCCTTTCATTTTGTTTGGTTTTTATTATATGTTTTCGCAGTTATATTATTTTCGCAATGATAGGCTTACCTAGTCGTAGGGACTAGGTGTCATCACGACATGTTCATGGTGGGCGAACTGGGGTCATGACAGACCTCCACCAAAATGGAGATAATCTCTAAAACCTACTCATATGGGTTCAGGCTCGAGACATCTGAGCAACCCCCGCGGGGTCTAAAAGGCTAACTCTCTTCCCAAAAGTGTGAAACCCTACTCTTATTCAACTCAAAGTCGTGGGTCCCGACGACCCGAATTTATCAGTCCAATCATGGCTCGGTCCAAGGAACGACAAAGGGTGCTATGGGAAATCGTGTTAGTCAGTCAAGAGCCATAGGAAATGCTTGAACTCAGGCTCGATATTTGCACCAATCGGTGGGGTCATGCACTCCGATTCTTCACAAGCATAGAAAAATGGGTGCATAACCTACAAGCACAATCAATGCTCTCTAGAAAACGTAACCGACGGTATCATCAATATCTTTAAAAGTCGTATCGGCAGAAACAATCAATGCCTCTTTTGAAAAATGGACTGATGGCGATATTATTGCTTTGAAGAATAAATTTCGACAGTGCAGTGAATAATTCTGGAAAAGTGGACTGAAGGGACATCTCAATTATCACAAAGTCTTACATTATCAATATGACATCATCACGGGAAGTTCAAAGAGATGGATATCAAATTCATTTCTTATAGTTCCACTTTAAGAAACGCGAAGACTATCTGTACAAGGTGAATCAGAGGGTCGAATTTCTCGTCATCGAGATACCTCAAAAGCACGTCTCGAAGGCTCTACAACCGAGTTTCGTCTCTCGAGGGTCGTCAACGCTCGACCTCGGGGCAGTACAGACCAACGATTATGTGAAAATCGGGAGTTCCTAAAACACATGACTAGGGCTGACAAAGTCTAGTGGACTAGTCCAAAAACTAATCAAGGCACTAACTAGTTGTAGTATCTCCATATCTTTGTAATTAATGCTTTTTGTACTATGTTACGATTCCGCTCATATATAAAGGGAATCCTTGCCATTTTGTACATATATATAGCTGCATACTAAATACACAAGAACATTCTTTCTACTCTCTAACACATTCTCTTGATCTCATTACTTTATTTATTACTCATATTTATTGTGTTCAATTGATTGTTCTCCATTTATTGCTTATTATTGGTCATAAAGAGTCGTCATTGATTTTATCATAACTGTTATTCACCCATCGATCCCCCTCGATAGCTCTCAATCGAGCTCCAAGCTGGGCCTCGAGGCCCCCATATAGTCGAGCTCGAGGCCCCGATTAATGATCATTTGGTTTGGCTATCACTTTGCTCCCAAGCTCTTATCTCGTTTCTAAGTCTTTCACATCGCATCAAGAATTTAACAACTAGAATAAAAATAGATCACGTATGTTTATAATTCCATAATCATTATAATTGTTATAACAATTTTCACGGTAAACAAAACTAATATCTAGAAATTAGCTCATCAAGCATATATATTCACCTATTAAACACATTATGCAGAAAACAAAGAACTGAAAAGGAGATAGATAAGTTTGGTATTTTTTCTTACTACCATATTTTGCGATGATATTAGCAGCATCGTCACTTTTAACTCTTGTTATTAGAATTTAGCTAATATTTAAAATAAAATAAAAACTACTAGCATTTAGCTAATCATTTAACATGAAAAAAATTGGACAAAATACCCCAACTAAAACACAGAACAACTATCGTCATTGGAGCTTGAAGATTTTTACACCTGGAACCTCAATATAATATGGTGGAATTTAAACCCCAACAATGATTTATGACATACGAATCTTTAATAGTTAAAACCTTAACAAGGATTCTTGGGGTGAAATAATCGTCATCAATCAGTTTTCCTCTAGTTCTTTCACCTTCATTACTATCATCAGTGGCTCTATGGTAAAGCCATTAAAGTTTATGCTTTAGGCCCCAAAAAACAAAGCCTCCAAAAAATTTTCTATTAATTATAATTATTTATATTAGTAAGATTATTTTAATATTGTGAAATATTTAAAAGAAAACTTAAAACCTTGAATGAAAATTTGATAAGACCACACAAATTCTTTTTTATTTAAATTAACCGTGTCTATTTGACCAGCCGTTATCACAATACTAATACAATTACTTAACACCTTCTTAACTTTTTGCTTTAGGCCTTCAATTTCATTGAGACACAAGTGATTACTATAGATGTTTTCTATGGCAAAATTCAGCATAGTATGCTGGAGTCAATGGCGAATCTATATGGGCATCCATTGTCTTTAACTAAATTTAGTAAATTTACTATGACAATTATTAAAAAATGTAAATAAATATTAAGCGAGCACCCACAACTAAGTTCCTTTTCCCTCTTCTTTTGATCTTTTTTTTCAACGAGCACCCATAATTTTAAAATCCTGAATTCGTCACTGACTGGAGTTTATACTTGTATAAGCTTAAATTCCAGTACACTATTTTGCGGTTTCATATACAAAGAGTTTTGAAATCCAGTAAACATACAAGGATTTTTATAGTGGAATTTTTCGCTCCGATATAATATGCTTGAGTTTTGCTTTTAAAAGCTTTGAGTTCCAACACCGATTGTTCAAGTAATTGTATATTTTGGATGAGGGTATTTTTATTCAAATTTATTACCGCATTAAAAAATATACTCTGCCAAATTCAATTTAAAAGTTAGTTAAACTCTAATATAGTATCGAACTAATTTTTATGAATTTACCATATTTTGGAACAAAGGTTTATGATAAAAGAAACGAGAAAAAAATGGAAAAGGAGATCCTTTAATCCCGAAGGTCCGAAATAAAATCCCAAAATAGGTACGTTATTTCTTCTCCGCGTTATTATACTAAAATCAAAACTTTCCAATTCAAAATAAGCAAACATAGGGAAACTCAGTAAAACCTACTGGTTATAGCGGGTAAACCTCGCATAACAACATTGAAACGACGAATCGTATCTTAAATTAAAATTAATGAACTTTCGAACTTTCAAAAGCCCATGCCGAAACATACCAAATTAAATAAGAATGAATTAAAATTTTGCACACAAGTCCCAAAATAATATAACAAAGTTAATTCCAACCCCATATCATCAAAGTCATCTCTCAGTCAAACTTGTGAACTTTTCAAACTTTCAAATTTCTACCACAAATTAGGGTCAAATCCTTCTAGAAATATTCAAATGCAAATCTGGGCATACACCCAAGTCCAAAATCACTACACGAACCTAACGGAACTGTCAAAACTCCAATCTAAGGTCAAATGCTAAAAAGTCAAACTTGGTCAATTCTTCATACTTAAGGTTTCAGTTCATAAATTCATTCTTCCAAATCGATTTTGAATAATTTGAAAACCAAAACCGACGATTCACACAAGTCATAACACATCATGCAGAGATACTCGTGCCCTCGAACTACCGAGCGAAGTACAAATAATTAAAACAATCCGTTGGGTCTTTACATATAAACACCAATAAATTTTGTATTAAATTAAACATTCTCTTTTTTATTTTTTTTATGGCAAAACATGATTTTTGTAATGAAATATTCCAATCTTTTAGCACATTTAAACGGTGAATTATTTAAGTTTTCACACATCAGAATTGTCCATCGAACTTTAATTTAAAAGTGTAAACTTTTATGTGCAACTTTTATCGTTTGAGAAGTTCCACATCAACACTCTTTGCCCCTCCGTTATATAGATAATATAGATTATATAATGCTGATACAAACTGTTATGTGGCTTTCTCTTCAAACATGTTAGTATGTAGCTTTCTCAATTTGGCCTTCATGTTAGTTCCAGACGCTATATGGTACCATATTGTGTTGCCTACAAGCATAACTCTGCTTGTGTAGCGGACAAACTATTGAACTCGATGATGATCAATGTGTAAATTTGACAAGATTCAATTCAGAGAAAGGACTTATGAATTTGAACCGATGAAATATACTCATTTATGTTGTCCTTTTTAAGTTTTTATGCAATCACAAAGTTTTGTGATTTTAGGTAATTATAAGCAATTACCTTCCCAAACAACAACAAGAACAACAACTACCTACTATAGTCGCACAAGGTGGGTCTGGGGAGGGTAATACGTACACAAGCCTTACTTCTATCCGAAAGGGTAGAGAGGCTATTTCCAATCGACCCTCAGATCAGGAGAGAAAGAAAAAGAGAGGGAAAAAGAAAACAAAAGAGCATTAGTGACTCCAGCAGAAATTGCATAAATAATTATCTAAACATAAAACCATAAATTGAATGGCATGCAATAATATCAATCAGTAACTACCATAAGGGGGCACAATACAATATGCAAGTCATCTATGGAGAGCCCTACCAAATCCAACCTAGCCCCAGAAATGAAGTACAAAAAGTTCTAGAAACCCCTATCCTACAACCCTGATACTAGACCTCCAAACTTTCCTATTAAGGGTCATGTCCTCGGAAATCCGCATTCTTGCCATGTCCTGCATAATCACCTCACCCCAATACTTCTTAGGCCTCCCTCTGCCTCGACTCGAGCCAACCACCGCCAGCCGCTCAAAACTCCTCATCGGGTCATCAGGGCTTCTCCTCCGCACATGCCCGAACAACCTGAGCCTCGCTTCTCGTATCTTCTCATCCACTAGGGCCACCCCCACCTTCTCTTGAATAACATCATTTTTAATCTTATCTAACCTGGTGTACCTGCACATCCACCTGAGTATCCTCATCTCCGTAACCTTCACTCTCTGAACATAAGAGTTCTTAACCGGCCAGCACTCTGCCTTATACAACATGGCGGGTCTAACCACAACTCTATAAAACTTTCCTTTCAGTTTTTGTGGAACTTTCTTGTCACACAAGACTCCTGACGAAAGCCTCTGTTTCGTCCATCCCGCCCTTATACAGTGAGTGACCTCCTCATCGATCTCTCCATTCCCATGAATCACTAACCCAAGATATTTGAAATTGTCCCTCTTGGAGATGACCTGAGATCCAAGCATCACGTCTTTGCCTACTTCGCTTGACTCAACGCTAAACTTGCACTCCAGGTATTCTGTCTTAGAACTGCTTGTTTGAAACCTTTAGACTCGAGAGTCTGCCTCCAACCTCTCGTTAACACCAACCCTCATCTTGTCTATTAAGACTATGTCATCAACAAATAGCATGCACTATGGTACATCCCCTTGAATATGGCGTGTAAGTGCATCCATCACCAAGGCAAATAAGAAAGGGCTAAGCGTAGATCTTTGATGAAACCCTATAACCACCGGGAAATGGTTTGAGTCGCCACCCATCGTCCTAACCCTAGTCTTAGTTCCATCGTACATGTTTTTAATAGCTCTAATGTAGACTTCCGGCACGCTCTTCGCCTCCAGGCACCTCCATAGCACCTCCCTTGGGACCTTGTCATACACTTTCTCCAAGTCAATAAACACCATGTGCAAGTCCTTCTTCTTATCCCTGAATTGTTCCACAAATCTCCTGACAATGTGGATAGCTTCTGTAGTAGAGCAGCCCGGCATGAAACCGAACTGGTTCACGGATATAGATGTCATCCCCCTTACCTTCACCTCAACCACCCGCTCCCATACTTTCATGGTGTGGCTAAGTAATTTGTTATCCCAATAGTTGTTACAATATTGGATATCCCATTTGTTCTTATACAAGGGCACCAATGTACTCCACCTCCACTCCTCCGGCATCCTCTTAGTCCTGAAGGTCACTTTGAACAACCTAGATAGCCACACCACTCCTATCCTACCTACGCATTTCCAGAACTCCACCGGGATTTCGTCTGGCCCGGTCGCTCGACCCCTACTCACCCTACGCAAAGACCCTACAACCTCCTCCACCCTAATGTACCTGTAGTACCCAAGGTCTCTATGGAACTCTGAATGCCCCAGCTCCCCTAGCTCTATGTCTCGATCCCCATCCTCGTTAAGCAGGTCTCAAAAGTACGACTGTCACCTCTGCTTTACTTGAGACTCCCCCGTCAGAACTCTACCATCCTCATCCTTAATGTACCTAACTTGGTCTAGATCCCGAGCCTTCCTCTCTCTCACTTTAGCCAACTGGAATAACTTCCTGTCCTCGCCTTTCTCCCCCAATTCCTCATACATATGATCAAACGCCACATTTTTAGCTTCTGTGACCGCCAGCTTCGCTTCCTTCCTCGCCACCTTGTAGCTCTCCATATTCACTATCATTTCTTCCTCACTTGTGCTCCCTGTCAACTTAGCAAACGTCGCCTTCTTCGCCTCCACTTTTTCTTAGACTACGTCGTTCCACCACTAGTCACCTTGATGTCTACGTGAATAGCCCTTTTCTACCCCAAGCACATCTCGTGCTGCCTCCCTAACCAAGTCCGCCGTCTCTAACCACATTGCATCCGCATCTCTAGAACTTCTCCAAGCTTCACCATCAACTAACCTCCTCTCTAACTCCTGGTGTTTCTCCTTAGTCAAAGCTCCCTATCTAATCTGCGATCAGCCCCGAGCACCCCTCCTCTTCCTCTTCACCCGGAGACCAACATCTATCACTAGGAGTCTACGTAGAGTGGAAAGGGACTCTTCCAAAATAACATTGCAGTCCCTGCACAACCCTCTATCGCTCTTTCTGGGGAGGAGGTAATCGATTTAGGTCCTTGCTGCCGAACTTTTGAAACAAGCCAAATGCTCCTCCCTCTTTGTAAATGACGAGTTCGCAATCAAAAGCTCGAAAGCCCTAGCGAATCAAGCAGCAAAGTGCCTCATCCTTTCCTAACCCCAAGGCCAAAGCCACAATGCACCTCGCCATAACCACCAGCAGCAGCCCCAATATGACCATTAAAGTCCCCTCCAATAGCTAACTTCTCAGAGTGGGGAATACTACTCACCAACTCGTCCAAGCGCTACCAAAAGTGCCTCTTAACCTCCTCATATAGGCCTGCTTGCAGCACGTAAGCGCTGATGAAATTGAGGACGCATCCACCAATAACCAACTTAATAGATATTAACCTATCATTCACTTGCCTAGCCTCAACCACGGACTCCCTAAGATCCCCATACACCAAGATTCCTACTCCATTCTTACCCCTTACGACCCCAGAATACCATAGTTTAAACCCGTCTACATTCATCGCCTTCAACCCTACCCACCTAGTCTCATGCACACAACCTATGTTGACCCTCCTCTTTTAAAGAATCTTCGCCAACTCAATGGACATACCCGTAGTGTGCCTATATTCCATGACCCGATCCTCAATCTATGAGCGCTCGCTATCCCATTCCCACCCTTGCCTCCCATCCCACCCACAGAACCGTTCCTTGTCCCCTGCTCACCCTCACCCCCACCCTCACCCCCATACCCCAAGGACATGACCTTACACTACAATCCCTCGCTGCTGCCACTATACCTCCAACTGACTACGGAAAATAGTAACGGACACACAAAGTTTAGCATAATACGTAAAATGATGCTAGCTAGATATCCATAGAGAAAATGTCACGACCCGGATTCCCCACCATCGGGAGTCATGATGGCTCCTACTAGTGGAAGCTAGGCAAGCCAAATGTTACTTATATTTTTCCTTAATAACAATTCCCTTCTTAAGACTTTGAATAAAATCATATAATTACAGAGGAATAATTAAACTTAGCGAAAGACTTAGTCAATTTTATCAAATATGATACAGAAAACCCAAACATGATACACTACCCAAGACTGGTGTCACAATACTCACGAACTTCTAAGAATAATACACATAATTGTCTGAAAGAAATACAAGCTGTTTATCTCGAATACATGAGAAAACAGAATAAAATACATAGATAGAAGAGACAACGGGTCCTGCGGACGCCTGCGAGGCTACCTCGTAGTCTCAGTAGTCGGAATATCCACAATCGTACTCACCGCTATCGCCGCTGTCCGTAACCCGTATCCGCGCAAAAAGAGCGCAGAGTGTAGTACAAGCACAACCGACCCCATGTGCTAGTAATGCCTGGCCTATCCCGGCGAAAATAATGACGAGACTAAGGCCGACTCCCACATAAACCTGTACAGTTGAAATATATATACATGTACAACAACAAAAAATGTTAACGAACATTTATAAGGAAAGAACCTGCTCTGAAATAACAGTCAATAACTCACACTATCCAGAGTAATCTGGTCAACGGAACAAATCTTACTTTCATGTCTCAATTCATTTTTCATTTCATATCTTGTGGTAGGCGTACCACCCGCTCCCAAATGTAATAATAAACTATATCTTGTGGTAGGCGTACCACCCGCTCCCAAATGTAACAATACGTTATATCTTGTGGTAGGCGTACCACCCGCTCCCAAATGTAGCAATGGGCTACCGACAACTATGGCCAATGCCAAGATTCAAATCACTTTGTGGTCGGCGTACCACACGATCCCATTTCTTATCATATAAGTGGTAGGCGCGCCACACGATCCCAAATTCTTTAATAATGTATATTACCGGCATTAAGCCAATAATCTCTAATCAACAGTATTTATATTACCGGTGAAAAACCAATAAATGACAATAATTCAATGATATATCCCTGTTACCGGTGTAACACCAATAACTCTTACTCAACAATTTATATGTATTTTACCGGTATACAACTAATAAATGACATTGAACCTACTATTTATCTCTGTTACCGGTATAACACCAATAACTCTTATTCAATAATTCATACATAACCCAATTCCTATTCTCTCAAGCTAGAATAGAACAAACACTTACCTCAAATGTTTACGAATAACTCAATCCGTAGCAATGCCTTTTCCTTTCCAATTTGGCTCCAATCCAATCGTATCTATACACTATTGACTTAATATCATCAATTCTACTTAACAAACTAGTTCATATGGCTAAATATAAGTTTTACAACATTCTGCCCGGAATAGTAAGAATCGACCCCGGGCCCACATGATCGAAATCCGAGTTTCTAACCAAAATAAATTCACCCAATCATCCATGAGTTCAAATATATAATTTGTTCTCAAATCGGACCTCAAATTGTGGTCAAAATCCCAATTTTTATGGAAACCTAATTTCTACCCAAATCCCACATTTTTACCCATGAAAAACCTTAAATTGAAGATGAAGACATGATAGATGATGTTAAAGTTTGAAGAAATTGAGTAAAAGTTGACTTACCAATGATTTGGAGAAGAGGGAGTTCGTGAAAAATCGCCAATGGATGTTTTGGGTTGTGAAATATGAAAAATGAAGCTGGAAATCGTGATTTACAGGTCTCTGTGTTCGCATTTGCGAGCAGGGGTTCGCAATTGCGAACCCCGACCAAATTCTGGAATTTGAAAAATAAGCCAAGGATGGGAAGTTCGCATTTGCGAACTTTTGTTCGCATTTGCGAAGCCAAGGCAAAACTGGGAAGTTCGTATTTGCGAACTTTTGTTCGCATTTGCGAACCAAGGCACAAAACTGGGAAGTTCGCATTTGCGAACTTTTGTTCGCATTTGCGAACAAAGGCACAAAACTGGGAAGTTCGCATTTGCGAACTTTTGTTCGCATTTGCGAATTCGCATTTGCTAACTTTTGTTCGCATTTGCGAATTCGCATTTGCTAACTTTTGTTCGCATTTCCCAACTCTGCATATGAGGTGCTGACAGCAACTTTCTAACATGAAAAATTGATCTCGTGGCCTATCCAAAATTCACCCGAGCCCTCGGGGCTCCAAACCAAATATGTACATCGACTTAAAAACATCATACGAACTTGCTCGCGCGATCAAATCGCCAAAATAACATCAAAATCAATGATTTGAGCTTTAAAACTCAAGATTTCATTCAAAATTTCATAACTCCCAAAATTTCCAATTTAAAGCCGAAAAACGACAAACGATGTCCGTTTTCAACCAAACTTTACAGGAAGCGCTTAACCAACATATATGACCTGTACCGGGCGTCGGAACCAAAATACGAGCCCAATACTATTACTTTTAATCAAATTTCAGTTTCATTTTCCTTAAACATTTTCAGAAAACAATTTAATAGAAAAAATCTTTTACCGAGGTTCTAGACCTCAGATTTCAATTTCGGGCACACGCCCAAGTTCCATATTTTTCTACGGATTTTCTAGGACCGTCAAATCACGGGTCCGGGTCCGTTTACCAAAAATGTTGACCAAAGTCAACCAAATCAATATTAATATCAAAATTCTTCAAATTTTCCACATATTTCATATGTTTCAACATAAAAAATTTCCAGCTTCGCATCCAGACTGCGCACGCAGATCGAGGCAACTATAAATGAGGTTTTTAGGACCTCAGAAGCTCAAAATGATTAATAAAACAAGTGATGACCCTTTGGGTCGTCACATTCTCCGCCTCTAAAACAATCGTTCGTCCTCGAACGGACAAAATAAAGAAGTACCTGAGTCATGGAATAGATGAGGATATCGGCTCAGCATGTCAAACTCGAACTCCCAGGTCGATGCCTCAAGAGGCTGACCCCTCCAATGAACTCGCGCAGAAGGAAAACTCTTCAACCTCAACTGTCGAACCTGCCGATCTAGAATAGCTACCGACTCCTCCTCATAGGACAGATCTTTGTCCAATTGGACAGTGCTGAAATCCAACACGTGCGATGGATCGCCGTGATATTTTCGAATCATGGACATATGAAACACTGGATGCACAGCTGATAAACTAGGTGGCAAGGAAAGTTTATAAGCCACCTCTCCCACACGATCAAGAATCTTGAATGGACCAATAAACCTAGGGCTAAGTTTGCCCTTCTTTCCAAATCTCATCACGCCCTTCATAGGGGACACTCGGAGCAATACTCGCTCCCCAATCATGAAAGCTATATCTCGAACCTTGCGATCTGCATAGCTCTTTTGTCTAGACTGAGCTGTGCGAAGCCTATCTTGAATAATCTTGACCTTATCTAAGGCCTCCTGAACTAAATCCATACCCAATAATCGAGCTTCTCCCGGTTCAAACCATCCAACCGGAGAACGACGCCGCCTACCATACAAGGCTTCATAAGGAGCCATCTGGATGCTCGATTGATAACTATTATTATAAGCAAACTCTGCCAAAGGCAGGAATTGATCCCATGAACCTCCAAAATCAATCACACACGCCCGGAGCATATCTTCCAGTATCTGAATAGTCCTCTCGGACCTGACCATCCGTCTGGGGATGAAAGGCTGTACTTAGCTGAACTTGCGTGTCCAACTCTCGTTGAACCGCCTTCCAGAAATGTGAGGTAAACTGTGCACCTCGATCTGAAATAATAGAGATAGGCACGCCATGAAGGCGAACGATCTCCCTGATATAAATCCCAGCTAACCTCTCGGATGAATAGGTAGTGGCAATAGGAACAAAATGAGTTGACTTGGTCAGCCTATCAACAATCACCCAAACAGCATCAAACTTTTTCCGAGTCATCGGAAGTCCAGAAACGAAGTCCATCGTGATTCGCTCCCACTTCCATTCAGGGAGTTCAATTCTCTGAAATAAACCGCCAGGTCTCTGATGTTCATACTTAACCTGCTGACAATTAAGACACCGTGCCACATATGCCACAATATCCTTTTTCATTCTGCACCACCAATAATGTTGCCACAAATCTTGATACATTTTCGCTGCACCTGGATGAATAGAATACCGCGAACTGTGAGCTTCTTCTAGAATCAATTCTCTAAGCCCATCAACATTTGGCACACAAATGCGCCCTTGCATCCTCAGAATCCCATCAGCATCTAAGGTGACCTGTTTAGCACCTCCTCGCTGAACCGTGTCTCTAAGGTCACATAAATAAGAATCATTATATTGTTGATCGCGGATACGCTCCAATAATGAAGAGCGAGCGATCGTGCAAGCTAGTACTCGACTAGGCTCAAAAATATCCAACCTCACAAATCAGTTGGCCAAGGACTGAACATCCAAAGCAAGTGACCTCTGATTGACTGGAATATAAGCAAGACTGTCCATACTGGCTGACTTCCTACTCAAAGCGTCGGCCACCACGTTTGCTTTTCCCGGATGATATAAAATGGGGACATCATAATCTTTCAGCAAGTCTAGCCACCTTCTCTGCCTCAAATTCAACTCTTTCTGTTTAAACAAATACTGAAGACTCTTATGATCGGTGTATACTTCACATGCTACACCATACAAATAATGCCTCCAGATCTTCAATGCGTGAATAATCGCCGCCAATTCTAGATCATGCACTGGATAGTTCTTTTCATGAATCTTCAACTGCCTCGAAGCATAGGCAATAACCTTGCCATCCTGCATCAACACTGCACCAAGCCCAATACGGGAAGCATCACAATAAACAGTATAAGGCCCCGTACCTGTGGGTAAAACCAATACCGGTGTTGTGGTCAAGGCTGTCTTGAGCTTTTGAAAGCTCGCCTCACATTCATCAGACCATTCAAATTAAACACCCTTCTGTGTCAATCTGGTCAGTGGGGTTGCAATAGATGAAAACCCATCCACGAATCGCCGATAATAACCCGTTAATCCCAAGAAACTCCGAATCTCTGTGGCTGATGTCGGTCTAGGCCAGTTCTTGACTGCCTCAATCTTCTTCGGATCAACTTGAATACCTGCTGTCGTCACAATATGACCCAGGAATGCAACTGAACTTAGCCAAAATTCACACTTTGAAAATTTTGCATATAGTTGGCTATCTCTCAGAGTCTGCAAGGCCACTCTGACATGCTTCGCATGCTCCTCCTGACTGCGGGAATATATTAATATATCATCAATGAAGACTATTACAAACAAGTCTAAATAAGGCCGGAACACCCGATTTATCAATTCCATAAAAGTTGTCGGGGCATTTGTCAACCCAAAGGACATGACCAGAAATTCATAATGTCCGTACCGAGTGCGGAATGTTGTCTTAGGGATATCGGATGCGCTAATCTTCAGCTGATGATAGCCAGATCTCAAATCTATCTTCGAAAATACCTTGGCACCCTGAAGCTGGTCAAATAAATCATCAATTCGCGGAAGTGGATATTTATTTTTGATAGTCACCTTGTTCAACTGCCGATAGTCAATGCACATTCTCATCGAACCATCTTTCTTCTTTACAAATAATACTGGTGCACCCCACGGCGATATACTAGGTCTAATGAAACCCTTTTCAAGTAAATCCTGCAACTTCTCCTTCAATTCTTTTAACTTTGGCGGAGCCACGATATGGGGGAATAGAAATGGGTTGAGTGCCTAGAGCCAGGTCAATGCAAAAATCAATGTCCCTATCGGGCGGCATACCTGGCAAGTATGAAGGAAATACTTCAGGAAATTCGCGAACCACAGGCACAGAGTCAATAGAAGGAACCTCAGCACTAGAATCACGAACATAGGCCAAATAAGCCAAACATCCCTTTCCAACCATACGCTGAGCCTTAACATAAGAAATAACATTGCGACTAGTATGAGCTAAAATTCCTTTCCACTCTATACGAGGCAAATTCGGCAGAGCTAAAGTCACAGTCTTGGCATGGAAATCTAAAATAGCATGATATGGAGATAGCCAGTCCATGCCTAATATAATATCGAAGTCCACCATATTTAGGAGTAATAAATCAGCATGGGTCTCAAGACCCTCAATTACTATAATACATGACCGATGAACTCGATCAACCACAATAGAATCACCTACTGGTGTAGACACATGAAAAGGAACACCCAGTGGATCACTAGGCTGAATCAAGTACGGTGCAAAATAGGAGGACACGTACAAATATGTAGACCCAGGGTCAAATAATGTTGATGCCTTTCTATCACAAACCAAAATAATACCTGTAATGATGGCATCTGAAGACTCAGCCTCTGGTCTGGTAGGAAGTGCACAACATTGGGGTTGTGCCCCACCACCCTGAGTAGTGTCTCTAGGACGATCAGCTGCTGGCAGGTCTCTACCTCTATCGGTCTGAACTCCACCTCTATGACCTCTAACTCCACCTTTATGTCCTCTACCCCCGCCTCTAGCTGGCTGGGCAGGCTGTGGGGGAACTGGGGCTTGAACCATAGCACGAGAACCCTGCTGCTGAGATCTGTCAGAAGCTCGAGGTCAATACTTTGCAATATGCCTAAGATCGCCGCACGTAAAACAAGCCCTCGGCTGCTGAAAACAGCAAAGTGGTGGTGCACTGATAGGCTGCTGATCAGAATAATGTGGCTGAGAATTACGACCACTAGAAGCATCATGAGATACCTGAAGAGCTGACTGATAAGGCCTAGGAGGATGGCCTCTATCATGAGAATCTCTACCTCCAGACGAGGTACCACTGAATCTACCCGAATTACGGGGTCTCTTATCCGATCCATGACCTGCTCCCTGTGATAGAGCCATCTCGATCCGGCGGGCTGCATTAGCCGCCTCCTGAAAAGTGATTTCAGTTCCTGCCCCCAAAGCCATCTGTAGTCGAATTGGCTGATTCAAGCCATCAATAAATCTTCTCACCCTTTCCCGATCTATGGGAAGTATGACAATAGCATGACGAGCCAGGTCCACGAACCTAGTCTCATATTGTGTGACAGACATAGAACCCTGATGGAGACGCTCAAACTGCCTACGCAGAGCCTCCCGTTGAGTTGCTGGAAGGAACTTTTCCAAGAACAACTCTGCAAATTGCCCCCAAGTCAAAGATGTTAATCCTGCTGGCCTAGATAGACAATAATCCCTCCACCAAGTCTTGGCAGAACCAGATAATCGAAAAGTAGCAAAATCCACACCATTAGTCTCCACAATGCCCATAGTACGGAGAACCTCGTGGCAGCTATATAGGAAATCCTGGGGATCCTCTGAAGGAGTGCCACTGAATGTGGTAGTGAACAGCTTGGTAAACCTGTCCAATCTCCATAACGTGTCAGCGGACATAGCTGCACCATCATTTGCCTGAGTCACAATAACAGGCTGAGTTGCCTCAACTGGCTGAATCACAGGAACCTGAGCCTGGGGAATTACTGGCTCCAGAGTGCGCGTAGCAGGAGTCTGATTACCTCCTCCAGCCAGAGAAGTGGCTAGTGCTACTGGTAATAAACCTGCTCTGGTGATATTGTCCATAAAACCTGCTATCCGGACCAAAGCATCCTGAAGATCCAGTGAAAACATAATCCCTCCCGGGACCTGAGCTGGGCCTACTGGAGCTGCTGGGATTGAAACCTCCTCCTCGATATGAGCCTGAGGTTCTGCCACTCGTGCTGCTGCTCGGGGTTGAGCTCTGCCCCTACCTTGTCCTCTAGGACGACCTCGACCTCGGCCCTTACCCCTAGCAGGAGCTGCCGCTGCTGGGACCTCAGGTTGCTGGTCAGTAGATGAGGATGCACGTGTTCTTTCCATCTGCGGAAAAATAGAGTAGGGATTCAATTAACATTTGAAAGATCAAGTCGCACGACTGGAAAGAATAAAGGAAAAATTTTCCTAACTCTATAGCCTCTGGGGATAAATACAGACGTCTCTGTACCGATCCCTCAGACTCTACTAAGGTTGTTCGTGAGTTGTGAGACCTGTGCAACCTAGTGGTCTGATACCAACTTGTCACGACCCGGATTCCCCACCATCGGGAGTCATGATGGCGCCTGCTAGTGGAAGCTAGGCAAGCCAACTGTTACTTACATTTTTCCTTAATAATAATTCCCTTCTTAAGACTTTGAATAAAGTCATATAATTACAGCGGAATAATTAAACTTAGCCGAAGACTTAGTCAATTTTATCAAATATGATACAGAAAACCCAAACATGATACACTACCCAAGACTGGTGTCACAATACTCACGAACTTCTAAGAATAATACACATAATTGTCTGAAAGAAATACAAGTTGTTTATCTCGAATACATGAGATAACAAAATAAAATACATAGATAGAACAGACAACGGGTCCTGCGGATGCCTGCAAGGCTACCTCGTAGTCTCAGTAGTCGGAATATCTACAATCGTACTACTGCTGTTGCTGCTGTCCATAACCAGTATCTGCGCAAAAGAGCGCAGAGTGTAGTATCAGCACAACCGACCCCATGTGCTGGTAAGTGCCTGGCCTATCCCGGAAAAGCAGTGACGAGACTAAGGCCAGTCACTGACATAAACCTGTACAATTGAAATATATATACATATACAACAGCAGTAAACGTTATCGAACGTTTATAAGGAAAGAATCTGTTCTGAAATAACAGTCAATAACTCATAATATCCAGAGTAATCTAGTCAACGGAACAAAACTTACTTTCATGTCTCAATTCATATCTTGTGGTAGGCGTACCACCAGCTCCCAAATGTAACAATAAACTATATCTTGTGGTAGGCATACCACCCGCTCCCAAATGTAACAATAAGCTATATCTTGTGGTAGGCGTACCACCCGCTCCCAAATGTAACAATAGGCTACCGGCAACTATGGCCAATGCCAAGATTCAAATCACTTTGTGGTCGGCGTCCCACACGATCACATTTCTTATCATATAAGTGGTCGGCGCGCCACACGATCCCAAATTCTTTAATAATGTATATTACCGGCATTAATCCAATAATCTCTAATCAACAGTATTTATATTATCGGTGAAAACCCAATAAATGACAATAATTCAACGATATATCCCTGTTACCGGTGTAACACCAATAACTCTTACTCAACAATTTATATGTATTTTACCGGTATACAACCAATAAATGACATTGAACCTACAATTTATCTTTGTTACCGGTATAACACCAATAACTCTTAATCAACAATTCATACATAACCCAATTCATATTCTCTCAAGCTAGGATAGAACAAACACTTACCTCAAATGTTTACGAATAACTCAATCCGTAGCAATGTCTTTTCCTTTCCAATTTGGCTCCAATCCAATCGTATCTATGCACAATTGACTTAATATCATCAATTCTACTTAACAAACTAGTTCACATGGCTAAATATAAGTTTCACAACAATCTGCCCGGAATAGTAATAATCGACCCCGGGCCCACATGATCGAATTTCGAGTTTCGAACCAAAATAAATTCACCCAATCATCCATGAGTTCAAATATATAATTTGTTCTCAAATCGGACCTCAAATTGAGGTCAAAATCCCGATTTTTATGAAAACCTAAGTTCTATCCAAATCCCACATTTTTACCCATGAAAAACCTTAAATTGAAGATTAAAACATGATAGATGATGTTAATGTTTGAAGAAATTGAGTAAAAGTTGACTTACCAATGATTTGGAGAAGAGGGAGTTCGTGAAAAATCGCTAATGGATGTTTTGGGTTGTGAAATATGAAAAATGAAGCTGGAAATCATAATTTACAGGTCTCTGTGTTCGCATTTGCGAGCAGGGGTTCCCAATTGCGAACCCCGACCAAATTCTGGAATTTGAAAAATAAGCCAAGGATGGGAAGTTCGCATTTGCGAAGCCAAGGCAAAACTGGGAAGTTCGCATTTGCGAACCAAGGCACAAAATTGGGAAGTTCGCATTTGCGAACTTTTGTTCGCATTTGCGAACCAATGCACAAAACTGGGAAGTTCGCATTTGCGAATTCGCATTTGCTAACTTTTGTTTGTATTTGCGAATTCGCATTTGCTAACTTTTGTTCGCATTTGCGAATTCGCATTTGCTAACTTTTGTTCGCATTTGCGAATTCGCATTTGCTAACATTTGTTCGCATTTCCCAACTCTGCAGATCAGGTGCTGACAGCAACTTTCTAACATGAAAAATTGATCTCGTGGCCTATCCAAAATTCACCCGAGCCCTCGGGGCTCCAAACCAAATATGTACATTGACTTAAAAACATCATACGAACTTGCTCGCACGATCAAATCGCCAAAATAACATCAAAATCAATGATTTGAGCTTTAAAACTCAAGATTTCATTCAAAATTTCATAACTCCCAAAATTTCCAATTTAAAGCCGAAACACGTCAAACGACGTCCGTATTCAACCAAACTTTACAGGAAGCGCTTAACCAACATATATGACCTGTACCGGGCGTCGGAACAAAAATACGAGCCCGATACCATTACTTTTTAATCAAATTTCAGTTTTATTTTTCTTAAACATTTTCAGAAAACAATTTAATAGAAAAATTCTTTCATCGGGGTTCTAGACCTCGGATTTCAATTCCGGGCACACGCCCAAGTTCCATATTTTTCTACAGATTTTCTAGGACCGTCAAATCACGGGTCCGGGTCCGTTTACAAAAAATGTTGACCAAAGTCAACCAAATCAATATTAATATCAAAATTCTTCAAATTTTCCACATATTTCATATGTTTCAACATAAACAATTTCCAACTTCGCGTCCGGACTACGCATGCAAATCAAGGCAACTATAAATGAGGTTTTCAGGACCTCAGAAGCTCAAAATGATTAATAAAACAAGTGATAACCCTTTGGGTCATCACATAAAATCACACATACGATGCTAGCTAGAATACGTAAAAGGGTGTACAGAGTAAACAAGAGACCGGGAGGTACCACCTCCCAATAGAAAAAACCTGAAAGTAAGATTTGATGCTCCCAAGGTCAACTACTGCCAACTCTTGCACATCCCGGACGGTGTTGCTTTGCTCTTCACTTCCAAAACCCGCAAGGTCGCCTCGTCCACCGCAACTAGTACCTGAAAATCACATACACAACAAACACACACAAAAAATGATAGGGGGGCTGCCTGACCCGAAAAAGCGGAGGGGGCACCTATTTTAGAGAAGATGGTAGGGTAAGGGGTGAAGAGTATATGGTAAAGTAGGGTGGAGGGGGAGAGAGAGAATGGGAGAATTAAAATCAATAAAAATGGGGAGGGGGGATGTTGTCGTCGGTACTGTTGTCGAAGTTAGGGAGTGGGAGGGTGTAGAAACGAAGAGGTTGGGGGAGGAGAGCTAGCTATGGCGGGGTGGGGGGAACAGGAGAGAGAGAGAGAGAGAGAGATAAATGGGTGAACTTACCGGTGGGCATTACCGGCAGGAGTAGGGTCATTAGAGGGGGCAACGCCGGTAGTAACAGGATCGCTAGAGGGGGCGCAATTGACGGGGGTGGAAGGGAGGAAGGGGAGATGACCGTTGGGGGTAGTGTAGAGAGAGGAGAGAGGAGAAAAAGGGAGCTGACAGAGAGTAGTACTCAAGACGGCTAACGAAATTACCTTCCCAAACTTGACCAAAAATGCATCAAATCGAGGCATTTTTTTTTTGGCTCAGCGATCAGCTTGGCCAAGGGTTTAACATCATAGGTTTTCAAAACCTCTTTGGAAAATGAGATGAATCCTTCCAATAGCATCTTCATGCAAATGAATAGACAAATTAGTAAGATTAATTTGCAAATTAGAAAAATATACAAATGTCACGACCCTAACCCTAGACGTGATGGCGCCCAACACAATGCTAGGCAAGCCCGACCAATTCAACACTCTCAATCCCTTTTTATTAAAATTCAATACCGACTAACAGAATTTAATTACCAAACAGAGATGGATAAAAGTCTGAAATAAAAGGTAAAATGTGCGGAAACCATAATAATAATAATCTCTACAATGGCCCACTTATCCGGTGACAAGTCAAGAGCCTCTATTACATGATTTCAACAGTCTAATACAGGAACAGTCTAAACTACGGAAAAGGTAAAGAAAGATAGAGGGAGAAATCGGGTCTGCGGGCGACATGCAGCTACCTCAATAACTCCGGTGAAATATGAACCGCAGGAAAGCTTGTACTACACCTCAGGAACACCTGGATCTGCACACACGGTGTATGTAGTAATGTGAGTACTCTGACCCAGTGAGTAAACAATTTTAATAATGACTGAAAGCATGAAAACACGTAAAGGCACAAAGCAATTCTATATCAAAGCAGTAAAATCTCAAAAATAATAACCCAACGAATAAGTTAATCAGACCTCTTCAAAACAGGTATAACAGGTTATAACAAGTAGAAATCCGCCTCTCGAGCTCACTCTCTGCACTTGGACAATATAACTCTCATAATAATAGAAATTAGAACAACCACTGCGGCGTGCAGCCCGATCCATACATCGCTGCGTTGTGCTGCCCGATCCATATAAATAGTTGACTCCGCTCACTAGGGGCTCCTACAGTCCAACCGCTATGTCGTTGCGGCACCCAACACAATCCATAAAAGTATTATTGCAGTGTGCAACCCGATCCATAACATATATAATATCCTCAATGTTGGGTTCTCATCCCCTCTCAGTCATTTTACTCACAGCCTCTCGGGCACAATAATATATGGTAGGGATCTCAGCCCTCATGTTCCTCTCATTTAGAATTAACGCTTATAACACCTATTTACATCTTTAAACAAATAGAAGCATGACTGAGGATACGATCTTAAACAAGTAAAGTAAGGAGAAATCAATCAAAAAGCCCCTAAGAGTTCTATAGGTCGGCACAAGGCCCCAAACATGGCAACTAGCCCAAAATCATAATGATAACTAATAAGTCTTAGTCAATATAGTAATTTCATCAATCGGAACGAACTAGTCCAAATCCACAATGGTGCTCTACCCCACTCTTGCTATCCGGCATCCAAGTCACCTCAATATTACACTATGATGTGCAATTCGGGGTTTCAAATCCTCAGGACATCATTTAATATCATTACACACCTCAAACCAGCTAAAGCACTAGCTTGCTATGCCTTTGCCTCTCAAATCGGCCTCCTCGCGTGTCGAATCTGACCAAAACCATACTGAATACATCAGAATATGCCAAAGGAACAATACCCAATCGAAAACAAACAAAAAATATTAAAAAATCCTGAAATTTATGAAATCCGAGCCCCGGGCCTACTTCTTGAAACTCAAAAATTTTCACATCAACGGGTTCCTTAGCACGCCACGAGTGGACATATCAGAAACTCCCACATCCGAGCTCAAATGCTCCCTCAAATCACAATTTAAAATTCAAAACCCAAGCCCTAGTTCTTCGTATTAATCCTCTTTGAATCCCTCTTCAATTTCTCCCAAATAGCTCTCAAGGTGCTAAAAATGGTGGAAAATGACTTAGGTTCGCAGAACAAAATACTTTTAGTACCCATCTGTCCAGCTGAAAATTCCTTCTATGCGATCGCAGGAAAACCTCCGCGATCATGAAACACAAAATCCCAGCTCCAATTTTTAACCCTATGTTATCGTGTATATATCCATGTGATCGCAATGCACAAGATCTTTAACCTATGCGATCGCAAACCTACACCCGCGATCGCAATGAACAGATTTCTACTCAAATCCCAGATTAACTTCACACTATGCGATCGCAAGCCTCCCTCTGAGATCGCATTGAACAACCAAACAGCCCCTCAAAAATCCTCCTAGACAATGGTAGAGAACAAAATACTCTGCAATAGCTGATGCATTTTCTGCAACTTTTTCCAAGTCCAAAACTCCCCGTTAGCCATCTGAAATCACCCCGAGGCTCTCGGGACCTCAACCAAAAGCACCAACGCATCCTAAAATATCATTCAAACTTGATCCAATCATCAAAACACCTCAAACAATACCAAAACCACCAAATTACATCGAATTCAAGCCTAAGTTCTTTTAAAACCTCCAAAACACAAATTTGATCAAAAACCCAACAAAATCACCTCCGAATGACCTGAAATTTTACGCACACATCCCAAATCACATAATGAAGCTACAAAAACTCTCGCAATTCAATTCCAACCCCCGGATCAATACCTCACCTATCAATCGGAAATCACAAAAATACCAACTTCACCAATTCAAGCCTAATTTTACACCGGACCTCCAAAACCACTTTCGGTCACACTCCTAAGTCACAAATCATCACTCGAAGCTAATCGAATCATTGGAAAGCATATCTGAGCCCTCTAACACATAAGTCAACATCTGGTTGACTTTTCCAACTCAAGCCTTCTTAAAAGAGACTAAGTGTCTCGTTTTCAACTATAATCACTACAAACCAACTTGATTACACAAGACACTGATAATGAAGCATCAAGAAGCAGAAAAATAGGGGAAATGGGGTGGTAACTTATGAGACGACAGGTCGGTTCATCACATCCTCCTCAACTAAAAAGAGTGTTCGCCCTCGAGTGTGTCAAGAAACATACTTGAAAGCCTCAAACATGTTGGGATATCTGCTCTGCATATCTCGATTGTCCTCCAGGTAGCCTCCTCCATGGGCCGACCTCTTTGCTACACCTTCACAGATGCTACATCCTTTGATCTTAGTTCTGGAACCTGACGCTCCAAAATGGGTGTTGGCTCTACATCATAGGTCAAATCACCCTCCAACTAAATCGTACTGAAATCCAGAACATGGGAGGGGTCCCCATTATACTTTTGAAGCACAGAAACATGGAAAACTGGATTCACACTCGACAAGCTGGGTGGCAAGGCAAGTTTATAAGCTGTTTCCCCAATCCTCTGAAGCACCTCAAAATCGCGGACTCAACTTTCCTTTATTTCCTAATCTCATAACACCATTCGTGGGTGAAACCTTCAACAGGACCTTCTCGACAACCATATAGGATACATCTCGAACCTTCCGGTCTGCATAGCTCTTCTGCCTCGACTGTGCCATACGAAGTCTATCTTGAATTACCTTCACTTTATCTAGAGCATCCTGAACCAAATCTATCCCCAATAGCCTAGCCTCGCCGGGCTCAAACCAACTAATTGGAGATCTATATCGTCTCCCATACAAAGCCTCATACGGTGCCATCTGAATGTTGGATTGATAGTTGTTGTTGTAAGCAAACTCTACAAGCGTAGAAATTGATCCCATGCCCCTCCAAAATCAATAACACGGGCGCGTAGCATATCCTCAAATATCTTAATGGTGCGCTCAGACTGCCCGTTCATCTGAGGATGAAAAGTTGTGCTCAACTACACCTGAGTACCCAACTCTCGTTGAATGGACTTCCAAAACTGGGAAGTAGACTGAGTGCTTTGATCTGATATGATGGAAACTGGGACACCATGCAACCGTACAATCTCCCGAATATATAACTCTGTCATCCGCTCTGAAGAATAAGTAGTACATATAGGAATAATATGCCCAAACTTAGTCAGCCGATCCACAATCACCCAAATAGCATCAAATGTTTTCAAAGTCCGTGGGAGTCCGGTAACAAAATCCATAGTGATCCTCTCCCACTTCCACTCAGGAATAACCATCTGATGATGCAAGCCACCCGGTCTATGATGCTCATATTTCACCTGTTGACAATTGAGACACCGAGCTACAAACCCTACAATATCTTTCTTCATTCTTCGCCACCAATAGTACTGTCTAAGATCCTGATACATCTTCACGGCACTCGGATGAATGGAATACCACAAGATATGGGTCTCCTCCAATATCAACTCCCGAAGCCCATCAACATTCGGCTCCAAATTCGGCCATGTATCCTCAACACACCATCATCGCCAATGGTCACATCTATGGCATCATCATGCTGAACCCTGTCCTTAAGGACAAGCAAGCGTGGATCATCATACTGGCGTTCTCTGATGTGGTCATATAAATAATACCGAGAAACCACACAAGCTAACACTCGGCTGGGCTCCGAAATATCTAATCACACACGCCGATTGACCAAGGCTTGAACATCCATGGCAAATGTCATCTCCTCAACTGGAATGTACGCCAAGCTCCCCATACTCACTTCCTTCCGGCTCAAAGCATCGGCCACTAGATTGGCCTTTCTCGGATGATACAGAATAGTAATATCATAATCCTTAAGCAACTCTAGCCACCTCCGTTGCCTCAAATTAAGGTCCTTTTGCTTGAACAAATGCTGAAGACTACCATGATCAGTGAATACCTCACAAGATACGCGATACAAATAATGCCTCCAAATCTTTAATGCATGAACTATAGCAGCCAACTCCAAATCATGAACATGATAGTTCTTCTCATGGGCTTCAACTGACGGGAAGCATAAGCAATAACTCTACCCTCCTGCATCAATATATAACCAATCCTAACTCACGAAGCATCATAATATACGGTATATGAACCTGAAGCTGATGGCAAAACCAACACTGGAGTTGTGGTCAAAGTTTTCTTGAGCTTCTGAAATTTCTCCTCACACTCGTCCGACCATACAAACGGAGCACTCTTTTGAGTCAACTTGGTCAAGGGCGATGCAATAGAGGAAGAACCCTGAATAGACCGACGGTAATAGCCAGTCAACCCAAGAAAACTACGAATATTTGTGGCTGAGGACGATCGTGGCCAACTCTGAACCGCCTCTCTCTTCTTCGGATCAACTTGAATACCCTAGCTGAACACCATGTGTCCCAAGAAAGCCACTTAATCGAGCCAAAACTCACACTTGGATAACTTTGCATACAGTATCTCCTCCCTCAATCTCTGCAATACTACTCACAAATGCTATGCGTGCTCCTCCTGACTATGCAAGTACACCAGAATATCATCAAAAATACAATAACAAACGAATCCAGATAAGGCCAAAATACACTGTTCATCAAATGCATGAACACCGTTGGGGCATTGGTTAGCCCAAAAGACATAACAAGAAACTCATAGTGACCATATCTAGTCCTGAAAATAGTCTTAATGATGTATGAATCCCTGATCTTCAACTGGTGATAGCTGGACGAAGATAAATCTTGGAGAACACGCTCGTTGCCTGGAGATGGTCAAATAAATCATCAATGCGAGGCAGGGGGTACTTTTTCTTCACTATTACTTTGTTCAATTGTCTATAATCGATACACATTCTCACCGTGCCATCCTTCTTCTTTACAAATAGAACTAGTGCACCCGAAGGTGACACACTAGGCCGAATGAACCCCTTATCTAGGAGCTCCTAAAGTTGCTCCTTCAATTCTTTCAACTATATTGTTGCCATACGATATGGCGCAATAGATATGGGTTGAGTGTCCAGCACTAGATCAATGCCAAAATCAATATCCCTCTCATGTGGTATGCCCGGCAGGTCTGCAGGAAACACTCATGGAAGTCCCTCATAACTGGGCCAGAATCAATATGGGGAGCCTCAGCTCCAACATCCATCACAGAGGCAAGATATGAGAGACAACCCTTACCAACCATACGTTGGGTTTTCAAGAAAGAAATCACTCTACTTGGAACAAAATCAGTCATACCATGCCACTTGATCTGCGGAACACCCGGCCTAGCCAAAATGACTGTCCTAGAATGACATAGAGATAATCAATCCATGCCTAAAATGACATCAAATTCCACCATGCTCAATACCAATAGATTAACTCGGGTCTCTAGACCCCCTAATAGTCACTATACACGACCAGTACACACAGTCCACAATAACAGTATCGTCTACAGTGGTAGATACATGAACAGGTAAAGCAAGAAACTCTCGGGGAGTACCCAAATAGTGAGAAAATATGAAGACACATAAGAGTAGGTAGAACCGAGATCAAATAATACAGAGGCATCTCTGTGGCAGACTGTGACAATATCTGTAATGACAGAATCTGAAAAAATGACATTTGGCTTGTCTAGAATAGCATTAAAACGAGCTTGGCCACCGCCTGATCGGCCTCCCCCTCTATAGCAACCCCTGGCTACCTAACCTCTACCCCTATCTGGATGGGCGGGTGGTAAAGTAACTGGAGCAGAAGTTGAAGGCTGACCCCTTTGCTGAGACGAGCTAGCAATATGACGAGGACACTGCCTCCTGATATTCCCAAACTCCTCACACTCATAACAACTCCCAGGTGTTAGGGAAGGGGACCGAAGGAAACCCCTCATATCAAAGTGGCCGGTAGAAGAACCTGGTACGGAAGAGCCCTAGACTAATGGGGCACGAGATGAACTTTGAGCTGGGAGGGCACTATGTGATGACTGCACCTGTTGAGGCCCATGATTTCCACAACCTGAAGATACCCCACGACGCTCTGGGCGGGCCGACTGAGCGTGCCTGAAAGAATGACCTCTACCATACTAGAACTGGCCCCTCGAAGGAGCACCGCTATAACTGCTAAAACCTCGAGGCCTCTTGGCCTCTCTCTCCCCTCGATCCTGACGGCGAACCGTCTCAATCTCTCAAGCTATATCAACCACCTCCTCAAACATAGCACACAATACTCTCTCTCTAGTCATAAGAATACAGAGATGGTAGTTAAGGCCATCAACAAATTTGAAAACCTCATCTCATACTGGGACACAATCATATCCCCTTTGTCTCAACCACTCAAACTGTCTACATAGCTCATCTTTACGGGACTACAGTACATACTTCTCCAAGAAGATAGTGGAGAACTCCTGCCTAGTAAGGGGTGATGCACCAATAAGCCTACGCCTCTTATACGCCTCCCACCAAGTGAAGGCAGTCCTAGAAAATTGAAAGGTGGTAAATGCCACACCACTAGACTCAAGAATCCTTGTTGTACGGAGCATCCGCTGACACTTGTACAGAAAACCTTGGGCATCCTCGCCCTCAGCACCACTGAATAACGAAGGATGGAGTCTACCTAACCTCTCAAGACACTCCTGCTAATAATCCGACATAACTGGAACCCTGAACTCCTGTGCTGGTGTAACCGGCTGAGCTAGAGGTGCCTCCGGCGTCTGAAGTCCCTACACTACTTGCTCAGGTGTGTGGGCAACGGGGGTCTGATTGCCTCCCCTAGCCTGTGAAGGAGATGCTACTATGGTGGCTGAACTACCTAAGCCAAGCCAGTGCAAACTGTCAAGATCTGGGCCATGGCCTCCTAAAGACCCGAAATCATGATGGGCACAGCTAGTGCCTAAACTGGTGCTGCTGGAGCCTGATCCTGAGCTGGGGTAACTGGTGGATCAACAAGTGCTACCTTTGCTGCTCTACCTCTGCCACGATCACGACCGCATCCACGACCTCTGGTGGCCTCAGTGGGTGGTACTGGTGGTCGTCCGTCTCGTCCGGTAGCGCGAGTCCTCACCTTCTGTGAGATAGTAGAATAAAGAGAAGTTTAGTACTCAGATCAACAAGTTTGCACAAGAAAAATTTCAAGAAGATGAAGTTTTTCCTAAAGGTTCTGCAGCCTCTCGAGGATAAATACAGACATCTCCATACCAATCCTCGAGACTCTACTAAACCGGCTCATGACTCACAAGACCTAGTAACCTAGGTTGTGAGACCAACTTGTTACGACCCCAAACCCGGTCGTGATGGCGACAACACAATGCTAGAAAAGCCCGACCAATTCAACACTCTCAATCCCTTTTTATTAAATACATATTAAGAGAATTTAATTACCAAACTAAGATGAATAGAAGTCTGAAATAAAAAATAAAATGTGCAGAAACCACAATAATAATAATCTCTACAATGGCCCACCGATCCGGTGTCACAAGTCAAGAGCCTCTATTACATGAGTTCAACAGTCTAATATAGGAAAAGTCTAAAATGCGAAAAAGGTAAAGAAAGATAGAGGGAGAAATCGGGTCTGCGGATGCCATGCAGCAACCTCGATAACTCTGATGAAATCTGAACCACATGACTCGTACTACACCTCAGGAACACCTGGATCTGCACACACGGTGCAGGGAGTAATTTGAGTACTCTGACCCAGTGAGTAATAAATATAAATAATTACTGAAAGAATGAAAACACGTAAAGGCACAAAGTAGTTCTATATCAGAGCAGTAAAATCTCAAAAATAGTAACATAGCGAATAAGTTAATGAAACCTTTTCAAATAAGGTATAACAGGTAATAACAAATAAAAATCCGCCCCTCGGGCTCACTCTCTGCACTTGGCCAATATAACTCTCAAAACAACATAAATCAAAATAACCATTGCGGCGTGCAGCCCGATCTATATATCGATGCAACATACAGCCCGATCTATATAAATAGTCGACTGCACTCACTAAAAGTGTGCAGACTCTAGAGGGACTCCTACAGCCCAATCGTTATAACGTTGCGGCACGCAGCCCAATCCACATAAGTATTTTTGCTGCATGCAGCCCGATCCATAACATATATAATATCCTCACTGTTGGGTTCTCAGCCCCTCTCAATCATTTTACTCATAGCCTCTCAGGTTATAATAATATAAGGTAGGTATCTCAGCTTTCATATTCCTCTAATTTAGAATTAAGGTTTATAACACTTATTCACACCTTTTAAACAAATAGAAGCATGATTGAGTATATGATCTTTAACAAGTAAAGTGAGGTAAAAACAATCAAAAGCCCCTAAGGGTTCTACATGTCGGCACAAGGCCGCAAACATGGCAACTAGCCCAAAATCATAATGATAACTAATAAGTCTCAGACAATTAAGTAGTAATTTCATCAATCGGGACAAAACAAGTCACAATCCCCAACGGTGCTCTACCACATACTCACTATCTGGCATGCAAGTCACCTCAATGTAGCACTACGATGTGCAATTCGGGGTTTCAAACCCTCAAGACATCATATAACATCATTACTCACCTCAAACCGGCTAAAGCTCTAGCTTGCTATGCCCTTGCCTCTCAAATTGGTCTCCTCATATGTCGAATCTGACCAAAACCACAACGAATACGACACAATATTCCAAAGTAACAATACCCAATCGAAAACAATTGAAAAATATTAAAACAAATCCCGAAATTGGCAAAACCCGAGCCTTGGACCCACTTCTCGAAACTCAAAAATTTTCACATCAATGGGTTTCTTATCTTGCCAAGAGTGGACATATCAAAAACTCTCAAATCCGAGCTCAAATGCTCCCTCAAATCCCAACTTAAAATTGAAAAACCCAAGCCCTAGTTCTTCCCTTTTTAGTTAAATTCTCATAAATCTCAAGGTTAATTTCACAATATAATCGTGTTTTTAGTTCATAGAACTTACCTCTAATTAATCCTCTTCGATTCCCTCTTCAATTTCTCCCAAATAGCTTTCAAGGTACTTCAAAATGTTGGAAAATGACTTAAGTTTGCGGAACAAAATGTTTTTAAAACCTTTCTGTCCAGCTGAAAATTCCTTCTATGCAATCGTGGAAAAACCTCCGCGATCGCGAAGCACAAAATCCCAGCTTCAATTTTTAACCTATACGATCGCACACCTACACCCGCGATCGCAATGAACAAATTTCAACTCAAATCCCAAATCAACTTCACACTATGCGATCACAAGACTCCCTATGCAATTACATTGAACAACCAGACAACCCCTCAAAATCCTCCTATGTGATCGCATGGCTCCATGTGCGATCGCTGAGAACAAAATACTCTACAATAGCTGATGCATTTTTTGCAACGTTTTCCAAGTCCAAAACTCCCCATTAGCCATCCGAAATCACCCCGAGCCCCCAGTACCTCAACCAAAAGCACCAACGTATCCTAAAACATCATTCAAGCTTGCTCCAATCATCAAAACACCTCAAACGACACCAAAACCATCAAATTACATCGAATTCAAGCCTAAGTTCTTCTAAAACTTCCGAAACACACATTTGATATAAAACCCAACTAAATTACCTCTGAATGACCTGAAATATTGCGCGCACATCCCAAATCACATAATGAAGCTACAACGACTCTCGTAATTACATTCTGACCTCCAGATCAATATCTCACATATCAACCGGAAATCGCTAAAATACTAACTTCGCCAATTCAAGCCTAATTCTACACCGGACTTCCAAAACCACTTCCAATCATACTTCTAAGTCACAAATCATCCCGTGAAGCTAACTGAATAATCGAAAATCATATATGTACCCTCTAATGTATAAGTCAACATCTGATTGACTTTTCTAACTCAAGCCTTCTTAAAAGAGACTAAGTATCTCATTTCCAACTACAATCACGCCAAACCAAATCGATCACACAAGACACTTATAATGAAGCATCAGGAAGCAGAAAATGGGGAAAACGGGGCGGTAACTCATTAGACAATGGGTCGGGTCATCACAAGGAAGTAACAATTAGACAAATTACAAAGCAAAAATGATGCATAACCTTAGGCTGGGTTTTATTCATGAAGGGTTCTGTGAGTGAACGAGAACGAGATTGAGATTTGTTCGTTCGTATGAAGGATTGTGAAATGGTACAGTGGTAATAAGAAATTGGTCCTTATGATTGATTAATATATGGAATCAATTGACACTCAAAGTCCAACCCATTTGAGAGGGTATATTCTTGAGAAAACTACCATGTATAGCCCTTCAAAATTTTAATAGCCCAATCTGGCCCAAACTTATTACATCTACTAGCCCATAATTCATAAAACACCTACGCCTTTTAACTCACTCTGTTAACCTGACTCTCTAAAAACACCTTTATTCTCAAACACACATTATGCATTTTACTCTTGATTTCAATTTAAGTCAAAATTTCAGTTGGTTTTTCGATTTTTGTTCATAGTCGACTCTAGGTTTTCCAAGTTTTGTTCATATTCGTCTCTATAATGGGGAAAAAGAAGTCTTTGATGAAGAAGAAAAAAAGGAAGATGAAGGCATCTCCAAATTCACTGAAATTAGCTGGTCAATTAGTGAAATATGACCCTAATTTCATTAGGAATGATGATGACGATTTGAAAATTTACCAGAATTTAGGTGCGATTTGGGGAATGCAACTCATAAATCTATTGAATCAAAGTAAAATGCCCCTAGTGAAGGTAAGCAAAATACCCCAAGTGAAGCTAAGCAAAATACTCATGTTAATAGAATGACTCGTTCTCATAACGGGACACCCAGCGATGGAGTAACGATGTCACACAGTGCTCAGCATGTAGTTATTGAAAAAGGCACAAGTTCAAAAAGAAATATTAAAATAGTGGAAAAGGATATTGTGAAGGATAAGGGTAAAGGTTCTAAAAGGAAGGCTAAAAGTGATGGGGATGATGTTCTATCAAAAAAGAGAAAATTTCATGTTGGTCAAAAACATTTTAGTTCATCTAATTTGAAGGTATTTTCTAATGATATAACTTTGACTTGTTTGCGGTTAGTTTATTTTAATATGTCAAAATTTGAGATAACCAATATAGCAGTTATGTTCCAGATTTGTATATAAAATGTATCATTCTTTTTCATATTATATATAATGTGGATTGAGTCAATAAGTAATGTGCAACTTTTGTATATAATGTGTATCATCTGTCCAGATATTATATAAGTAATGTTTTAAATGTGTAATTGTGATTGTTAAGAAGCTTATATATATTTATATTTTTGTGTTGTTTGCAGCTTTGGGATTATTATGTTCCTTTGGGTGATCATTATAGTACCCGTATTAGTGTGCATACAAACTGCAGTATAGTGAAACATTTGAAAGATAATTTGGATGATCGCCAGATTGGGATGTTTAGAAGAACATGTTTTGGTTATTTTGTGGACTTGCTCAAATTTTTTATACAGAACCAACTTATTCATTCACTATTTCTTAGGAAAGTAGTGTCACCTAAAGATAATGAGTTATGGATTAAAGTGAATAGCACCAAGTTGCGCTTTGGACTTGCAGAGTTTTGTATTATTACAGGTTTGAAGTGTAATGGTGATCCCAATAAGGATTCTGAATATGTGCAGTCGAGTCAGTTAAAGGAATTGTACTTTCCAAGCATGTTAAAAGTGTCTAAGAAATTGTTAACTGAATGTTTCTTAAAAAAGATGTGGAAATCTGACGAGGATGCATTAAAGATTGCAGTATTATATTTCATTCACATTTTCCTATTTTCTAGTACGAGTGATTATTTGATTACAAAGAATAATTTTTTATTGGTCGAATCTGGTGATTTTGAGACTTTCCCCTGGGGAAAAGTGGTTTTTAATGCTACATTGGAGTCAATGAAGGAAAAGGTTCTTAGCAGGAGAGAGATGTACTGTTATGGTGGTTTTCCTTTGGCATTCTAGTGTTGGTTTTATGAATGCTGCCCCTACAGTCGCAAAACCTCACTTACCGGATTGGAGAGATTGTGCCACACATACTTAACTAGCAAGTAAATAAGAAGGAGATGTTTAAGAGTTTGAGGAAAGAGGTTTTTGTTTTATGCCTAGATCAGATAAAAAATATACATTTTCTTATACATAAATTATACATTTCTGATACATATTATGCATTCCTGATACATGAACTATGCATTCGGATACATTAATGATATATTTTTGATACATTTATGATACATTTCTTATACATTGATTATGCATTTCTGATACATAAGTTATCTTTTTTAAAAAAAAAATCATGATTGCTAACTTTATTTATTTATTTGTAGTTGGTGTTTGGTAAATTTTCCCAACAAGTGATGAACAAATCCTTTTATAGGTAAATGACAATGTTTCATCTTTGGAGAACTGTCACGACCCTAGTTCACCAATCGTGAACATGTCATGACGGCACCCAATCTTCGCGACTAGGTAAGCCTAACACGATGCGGAATATACAATTTCATGAAATAAGGGATAAGATAACAGCAGAATAATGTAAATGAAATGTAATGAGTGCCGCTAGGCACATACACTTCGCCAAAACACACTAACTAACATAATACCAAGACCCGAAAACCCACGGGCAACACAGACTAAAGGAGAGTACATATGTGGCTCTATACATCAAGAATGTCTAAACAACGAGAATAAGGGAAAATAACTTCTATCTCTAAAGAGAACAAAAGGAGACTCTCCGGATCCGCGGACGTAGCAGATCGTACCTCAAGTCTCCTGAAGTGCTGCTAGATCACATGTAGTGCACCTGATCTGATGTACATGGATCTGCACAACAAAAGTGTGCGGAAGAGTAGTATGAGTACACCACGGCGGTACTCAGTAAGTGTCAAACCTAACCTCGATAGAGTAGTGACGAGGAAGGTCAGGGCCCTACCGAGAAATAATAAAATAATAATAATAATAATATCGAGCAGTTCAAGAGTGAGTCTGAAATAACAACAATAAAGTAATTACTGCAACCGTCTACAATTAAGCTAACAACAAGTAAACAACACAACATAAATTCAATTCAGCAAGTCCAGGATCTACGAGAATTGAACCCGCAGCCCCTCTCTATATCCAACAACTCGGGATCTCCGGGAATTGAACCCGGAGTCCCTTCATCAGTATCTTTATGTCTCTGGGAATTGAACCTGCAGCCCCTAGAATCTCCGGGAATTGAGCCCGCAGTCCGTACCTCAATATCTCAGGATCTCCGGGAATCGAACCCGCAGTCCGTAGCTCAATAAACTCTAGGTCTCCAGGAATCGAACCCGCAGACCTTGGATCTCCGGTAATCGAACCCGCAGTCCACAACCACTACAACTTCGGGTCTCCGAGAATCGAACCTGCAGCCCTTGGATCTCCGGGAATTGAACCCGCAGTCCACCAACATAAAAGCAAAGTCAGTGTCAACAAATATCAAGAAGTTCAAGTAAGACAATTAGGCACTTAGACAGATAAATCCTACCTAACCATGCTTTTCTAACGAATATCAGGTAAATGCCACAATTTAATCAGCTAAAGAACAGAAATATCATGATTTGAACAGTTCAAGTAAGGTGGTTTCCAACAATCTGCACATGTACGCGCCCGTCACCTCGCGTACAAGGCATTTAAATTAACACATAATATCCTAGGGGAGGAGGTTCCCCCACACGAGGTTAGACAAGCCACTTACCTCGATTCCGGTATGAAACCGCTAAGAGACAACTCTTTTGCCACGAGTATCAGCCTCCACAGGTGTAGAATCTGATCAAAATCAATAGAAATGCATCAAAATAGGCCAAGGGCATTACCCAATCGAAACAATTCGAATTACACCAAAAATCACAAGTTGTCAAAACCCGACTTTCGATACGCTTCTCGAAAAATTATGAAAGTTACATTTCCGGGTTCTTTATATCAACACGAGTCTATACATATAAAATTTACCAAAATTGGACTCCGTTTGCCCATTCAAATCAACGATTTACCATAACACAGGCTTAGGGCAAAAACCCCTCATAAATTCTCCCATTTACGGTGAAATAATTGAAAATTCTAAGATAAATCATGTATTTGTGCCATAAAACTTACCTCCGATGATTACCCGGTGAAATCCCTGCAATTTCCCGTCACTTTGCTCTCTACGAACTCAACAATAGGGTTTTGAGTATATGGGTCACGAGTGTTATGTTCTGAACTAAAACTCACTGCCAGGCCTGGATACCCTACGTGATCGCAGCCATTGGCACGCGATCGCAGATCACAAATTTTTGGGACCTGATTTTCATTCTACGCGATCGCAGCCTTTGGCCCGTGATCGCAGTGAACAGCTTAAAATCTCTACGCGATCACAACATCAGCCACGCGATCGCACTGCGTCCAGACTTGAACTTACGCGATCGCGTGAACCCAGATGCAATCGCATTGCATTCCAACATTGGCCTACGCGATCCCAGACATCACCTCGCGATCGCGATACACCCAAATGCTGCCTTACGCAATCACATGCAAATCTTCGCAATCGCGAAGAACAAACTATCTGCAATTTTATTGCAGCAGAAACAATTGTTCATTTGGCACGAAATGGTCCGTTTCGACCACCGGATTCACCCCGAGGCCCCCGGGACCTAAACGAAAACCACCAGCCTACTCCAAAACACGATACAAACTTGTTCCAATCATAAAAACACACCCAAAATCACCCAATCAAAGCGAATTCAAGCCTAAGTTTCATCTAAAACTTGCGAAACCTACATGCTATCAAAAACCCGACCAAACGATGTCCGAATGACCTGAAAATTTGCAGACATATCCAAAATCACCTAACGAAGCTATTGCAACTGTCAAAATTCCATTCCGACGCCCGGATCAAAATCGGACCTATCGATCGAATTTCCAAAATTTTCAAACTTCGGTATTTCAAGCCTAATTGAGCTACAGACGTCCAAAATACTTTTCGAATGCGCTCCCAACCCCGAAATCACCTCACGGGGCTAATGGAACCTTCGAATTTCCATTCCGAGGTCGTCTTAACATTGTTCCAAATAAGGGCCATTTTTCAACTATAAGGCTCTCATTTAGGGACTAAGTGTCCAAAATCACTCCAAATTCTAAAGCCGGACCTCCCAGCAAACTACAATAGCAGAAATGGACTTAGGGGAACAATTAAATTGGGGATCGGGGCGTAAATTTCAAAAATGACATGTCGGGTCGTTACAAGAACTTAATGATTTCCTCGTTCAAAAGGTTTTTAAAGCTCTAGGTGAACACGATGCTTCAAAGGTATTCTCGTGACTATGCTTATTTGTTATTTTTACCTTTTACTATACTTTTACAACTTGTTGTATATTTTTCTGAACAGGGTAATCGAAAATATGACGACCATCGTGATAAGAAAGTTTCAGAGAATAACTTTGGTAGTGAGAAAGTTATGGAGAAAAATATTGGCATTGCAGAAGTTGCAAAGAAAAATGTTGACAATGAGGCAAGTCTAGAGCAAACTCTTGATGTTATGGAGGGTGTGGTGAAGGATTCTATACAGGATGGTAAAAGTAGTGAAGGAATTGGTAATGACGAAGCCTAGATTGAGGATGCCGAGCCTGAAATCACTGCAATCACCTAGCAGTTTTGTGACAAAAATACTGCTAATATGGGGAGTTTGGTGGATGATTCTGTAAAACTTGGTAAAAATAGTTGTGAGGAAGTTCGTGAGGATAATAGCTGGAGTAGCTATGCTGAGGCTCAAATAACTGCAATCACCCAAAAGTATTTCAATCAAAATATTGAACGTGGTGATTTAGGAGTGGAGAAAAATGTTGCTACTATGCAGGAAGATCGTATAGTTGTTGGTCATGACATAACTGAAATATAGCCTAGTGAAAGGAAACCAGCATGGGTTATGAAGTCGCTATTCATGAACACATTTGACTCTGGTGGCACTATCCAAGTTATTGAAAATAAGCCAACTAACTCAAAGAAGCCCATCTCGACTATTAAGTATCCTTTTCTGGGAAATGTTGACAATCTTGTTGATTTCAAAGTATTGTGTAAGGGGAATACTTTCATCAATAGAGGCTTAAGGACTAATGCGCCGTAAGTTTTGTGTTTCAGTTTTTTCTTTTTCTTTTTTTTTCTTGTTTATTTTCATGTTATGAACCATATCTTTTTATCATGGTTCATTAGGGACGGTGTTTATACAGAGGCTAGCAATAAGATAAAGAAAATCTTTGAATTTGGAGTTGATGATATTGGAGAAAAAAAATGGTTCTTCACATTTGCATATCCTGGCCTACCCTTGTGTGATTCAGTAAGTCAACGCTTTAACTTTAAAATATAAACTGGTGATATACATTTTTAGTTTTCTCATATTATAATTTTCTGACTATGTGTGTATATTCTTCATTTTCAGCACATTGATGTAATGTTTTATTGTTTAAGAAAGAAAGAGATGTACGGTGTTGATGTTCCAGTAAGATTCACAACAACTGACTGTTGGTTTAACTGCTTGATTTCGAATTTGTACAAGGAGGTTTTGGAGAAAAATAGAGACATGAATTTGATTACTAAAACATATCCAATTGTTGAGTATATACTTGGGTATTTTTTAAGATGTAATGTACCTTGGTATACTATTGACGAAGTCCTTTTCCCTATAAATCTGTCTGATAAGTGGCACTGGATATTCCCAAGATTGTCATTCAAAGATATTCGCATTTATGTATATGATTCCATGAGTGGCGCACGACAGAATAGTGCAGTTCAGGGATCAGTTGAGCCATACTCAATTGTTCTCCCATATTTCCTTCATCGTATTGGTTTTTGGGACACAAAGGAGAATCCTCTTGGAATCCCCGTCAATGATCCTTTGAGATGCATGTCGTTGATGGGTTGCCAATGCAAGATGATGCGTAAATTATAATTGAACATTTGTCACGACTCAATTCCCAAATCCGATCGTGATAGCGCCTCTCGTGAAGACAAGGCCAGCCAACAGAACAACAATGCCTCTTTTAACAGTTAATAAATATAAACGAATTAATAATACGACATAATGGCATTAATAGCTGACATTTACCACCCAACACAACCAGACCGAGGTGTCACAAGTCACGAGCATCTAATGAAGACTTAACACCATTACATGACAAATAATATATACAAAATAAAATTTGGAGTTCGAAAGATGAAGTCTGGTGCTGCGAGCGCTCGCGGTCACCTTGCTCGACTACAATAGTAATACCTTCAATCTGTTAATAACCTGCTACCGAGTAAACAATTCCTACAAGTGCATGCGAGGTGCAAGGAGTAAAGTAAGTACTCCAACTCAGTGAGTAATAAGAGTAAATAATAAGTTAGCGGCAAGAAAACACGTAAGAGCACTCCATCATGCAATATGGGACAGCACAACCCTTTGAGAAAATAGTAAATCCCAGAAAATCCTTTAAGAAATATTTGGCTCAGTTAAAAATCACTTTTGAAAATATCATTTTCCCAACAGTCAATCAAATGAATGTATAATCAGATAGTGCAAGTCCGCACGTAAGTCAGCCCCTCGAGCACAACACTCCATTAACAAAAATAACACCAGGATATCTGGTAACAGTGCAAGAATTAGCATGGATGCCAATGATATGAGAGTACGGAATGTCATGCCACGTAGTACAAGCAGGAACCAATGCATGAATGCAATGCAATACAAATGATAGTTGCGGCGTGAAGCCCGATCCATTTGGGTACCCGCTCTCATTGTAGGGGTTCAGACTTCGAAGGGGCTCTTACAGCCCAAGTGCAATATCAATATCACATCGCTGCGGGGTGCAGCCCGATCCATCCTCAATCTAGAAATGCGCATGCAACACTGTTGTGGTGCGCAGCCCGATCTATGATCAGTCTAAAAATGCACATAAGCCACTTGGCCAATATCAAAATAACATTTCACAGTTCAAAACATCAATAACATGTTGTTTAAGTTCTCAAATCTTAGAAAAAATGGCTGAGTTTACAAATTAGTATTAAAACCCTAGACCGAGATCAAATAGTATGCACAAATAATGCGAAAACAGTGATATCAATCCCAGAAGGTTTCACATAGTTGGCACGAAGCCAAACATGGCAATCAGTCCAGATTATGATGATAACAAGTAGTTTAATCAAATACACGGTAAAATCAACAATCGGGACGGAGCAAGCCACAATCCTTAATGGTGCTCTATCCCACGCTCATTTCCGGTGTGCAAGTCACCTTAATACAGCACTATGATGTGCAAATCCAGGGTTTGAAATCCTTAGGTTATCATTTACAAGTATTACTCACCTCGAACCGGTGAAATCTCAAGATCGTGACGCCTTTGCCCCTTAATTCGGCCTCCTTGCGCGTCGAATCTAACAAAATCAGAGCAAATACATTGCACTATGCCAAGGGAATAATATACAATCGATAACAATCAAAATATAGCGAAAATCTCGAAACTAGAAAAACCCGAGCCCCGGTCCCACTTCTCTAAAGATTATAAAACTCACATCATCAGATTCCTCGTCTCGCCACGAGTCTATACATACCAAGAACTCCCAAATTTGAGCTCAAATGACCCATCAAATCCCAATTTGAAATATTAAAACTCAAGCCCTAGCTTTACCCTTTTTAATGAATTTCAACCGATTTCCATGTTAAATTTAATAAAATATCGTGTATTTAGGCCAAGGAAACTACCTCTAATCATTCTCCATTGAACCCCTCTTCAAAATCGCCTCAAAACTCTCAAAGCTCACTTAGAAATGGTGGAAAATAACGCCTAGCTCGCGGAGGAAATATTAATTAATCAGCCCAACATTTTCGCTTATGCGATCCTTACCCCGCTTCTGCGGGACCGCTTCAGTGTCCTTCCTTTCCGCTTATGCGGAAGTCCAACTTCTCGAACCAAAATGCTTCTGCGGTAACAACATCGCACAAGCAAGCCCGCTTCTGCGGCAACACAAGCGCTTCTGCGAAACCAGGCGCCCAGGCCTCCAAACCGCTTTTGCGATCAACCCCTCGCATAAGCGGGTCCGCTTCTGTGGTCCAAGAGTCGCAGAAGCGAGAATACTAGATATCAGCAACATTTGAAGGCTCCAAATCCAAATTTCATCTCTTTAGCCAACCAAAATCACCCTGAGGCCCCCGGAACCTCAACCAAAAGCACCAACATAACCCATAAAATCATTCAAACTTGTTCCAATCATTAAAACACATCAAACAACGCAAAAACCATAAAATCACATCGGATTCAATCCCAAGTTCTTTAAAAACTTCCGAAACACGCATTAGATCAAAAACCCAACCAAACGACGTCTGAATGACCTAAAACTTTGCACACATATCCAAAATCACCTAACGAAGCTACAACAACTCTCGGAAGTCCATTCCAACCCTCGGATCAAAATCTCACCCATCAACTGAAAATCGCCAAAATACCAACTTCTCTAGTTCAAGACTAATTCTACACCAGGTCTCTAAAATCACTTCCGATCATGCTCATAAGTGACAAATCATCCCTCGAATCTAACCGAATCACCAGAAATCACATCCGAACCCTTTAACTCAATAGTCAACATTCGGTTGACTTTTCCAACTTTAGCTTTCCTTAAAGAGACTAAGTATCTCATTTCTTATCAGAATCAATTCAAATCAACTCTAACACACCATATACCAATAAAGAATCATAAAGAAGCATGAACTGGGGAATACTGAGCAATAACACATGAGATAACGGGTCAGGTCGTCACATCCTCCCCAACTTACACCAATGCTCATCCTCGAGCGTACCCAGAGTTGTACTAGAAGCAACCCAAATGTTGAATGACCCTACCAAGCACATACCCGGGTGATTGATAATAGGTGAATTTGACTATAATTATGCCCTAAATAATCACACTTTGTTATGGTATTTATGTTGTTTATGAGGACAAAATGCTTTGATTAGTGATTGTTTATGTGTTATAGGTACATGTGATACATTGGATGCTAAGAAGAGCCATTTTGGAGTCATATGTTGATGAAAAGTCCAAGAGAAGAGCTAAAGTGAAAAGAGCTGGAAGAAGCAGAGAAAAAGCTGAAGGACTGTTCATCGCGGTTCACTCGCGGCCGCGGATGAACCGCGAATATTGAAGCCCTCTGAAGTTTGCTGTTCGCGGTCCGCTCGCGGCCGCGAACCAACCGCGGAAGTTGACGCAACAGCTCTCCTAATTAGACTCAAACTTAGTTTTTTTAGCCCTAAAACCTCTATATAAACTCCTAGTTTGTCCCATAGAGGCATGTTGTCTTTATTTTAATACTTTTGCAAGATATTTAGTAAGAGAGAATCCTCTCAACTCCTTCTTTTTATTTTATATCAAGTATTTCTTTATGATTTCAATTATTATTCTTATTTCTTTAAGCATGAGTAGCTAAATCCTTTTCTAAGGTTTTGATGGAACCTATTGGATGATGAACTTATCGTTTATGTGATTACAAATTGTGACTTAGATTTCTATTTGTTCAACTTCATTCTTGTTGTAGTTAATTGGTAGGATCCCCAATTAGCGGTGCCTATTTAGTGTGCATAACTTGGAAAAGAGTGCATATTTAGGTATATTGTTGAACAACACCACACCTAGGTTATTGAAGGAATCTATAACTTTAGGCGTAAAGACGGGGTTAGGAATAACGAAGTCTTGGGTGCAACCTTAAGTGAACTATTCAAATTAAAGCTAGCTAGGGTAGCTCGGGAGAGTGCACTAGTAAATTATTGTAATTGCTCGGAGAAGGTTACGATACAAATAGCGTTCATGATTGATAGAATATATTAACAATTTGTATGGGCATAACGATAAGGGATTCCATAAATAGGGAAATCAATACCTTAGTCCTTCTCCATATTATTTTTACCCAACATTCAATTCTTTCTTTTAAGCATTCTTAATTCTTGCAAAGTAGTTAGTCGAAATCCATACACAAATATACTCTAAATTTTGGGAACTTGATTCGGAAGTACTCTTGGGTTGTGAAAGTTGTGATTGATAGGTTAATTCTCTGTGGGATCGATTCTGGACTTATTAGACCAGGTTATATTGACTACGATCGTTGCTTGGACGTGAATCAATTTTGGCGCCGTTGCTGGGGAATTAACGGAATTATCAATTGCCATTGACAGAACTTCAAGATTCTTGTGTATTCAGGTTTTTTCTACACTTTACATTGAATATTTTGACGGTTGTTGATTTGGGTACTCAGGTGCATGCCTAGAAAATCTACAAGGACTGGAGATCTAATTGAAGGACTCTCAGACCCCGAGCAAACTTTCCGGGCACGTAACAAAGCCATCAAACAAATTCAACAATCTCAACAACCAATCAAATTAGACTTCGACATGGGTGACGTAAACGAACAAAACCAGCAAGCCGGGCTAAATATGCAAGAGGCACAGGAGGCATAGGAAGGTGCACTGTATGACTGGGCACAACCCACAGCGGATAATTTGGCAACTGCCATTGTTGTGCCAGCAATTCAAGCTGAGTCTTTCCAGATTACCAACAACATGCTACACTTGTTGCAAAACAAGTGATTATTCTCTGGGTCTCAGGTTGAAGATCCACAGCAGCACCTGAAGAACTTTCTCTCAATATGCAAGACACAGAGGCAACCGAATGTAACTCCAGAAGCTATCAGATTATTACTCTTTCCGTTCTCAGTTACAGGAGCAACACAGATATGGCTAAACTCACTCCCAATAAACTCCATTGCAACTTGGGATAAGTTAGTTAAACAATTCCACAACAAGTTTCATCCTCCTAACAAGACAGCTCAACAAATTGATGAGATTATGAGCTTCAAGCAGAAACCAATGGAAACATTACATGAAACTTGGGGCAGATTCAAGGGTGTGCTTGTTATGTGTCCTCATTATGGGATTCCTGAGCAGATGTTGGGCCAAATATTCTACATGGGGCTTTCAGACAGCATGAAGAACATTGTAGATGCTTCAGCAGGTGGGGCTTTTCCGAGCAAGACTTGGAGAGAGGGCCAAAATTTGCTAGACAAGATGGCTAAAAATTCCGGGTGGACGTCCAGGAATGCTCCTATTTCACCAGTGGTACACTCTGTACCTCTGGATCCATCCAACACTCTAGAGGAGAACATGGCAACTTTATTGACACAAATGAGCATCCTGACAAAGAAGGTGGAAGAATCAGGGGTTAAGCAGCAGGTTCACATTGTAGATACTACCAATGGTGGTTTATGCACATCTTGCATTAGCCAACCCATAGGTAATCCATGGGCTGCAGACCAAGAACATCATCATCAACATGAGGATATGAACTATGTGGCTAACTATGGAGGGCAGCGACAAGGTAATCAAAACTGGGGCCAACAGGCTCAATGCAGTACAGACCTCCCCAGCCACAATTTAATGCGGCAGGTATGAGGCCACCACACAACATGGCCCCATATCCTAGACCTCAGAATTTCGGCAATCAACAGCAGGGATATCATCCACCTCCACCACCACATGGGGGTAGACATGACGATGGGTTCGCAGAGTTGAAAGCTATGATGCAGTAGGTAATTGGGTCAAATTCCAAAACAAATGAGAGGATAGATGCACATGATGCCGCCATCAAGAATATTGAAGAACAGGTGGGTCAGATTGCTATGTCTCTCAACAATGGTCCTCAAGGGACATTGCCTGCAGATACACAAACAAACCCAAAGGACCAAGTCCCAAAGCAGATGATGGCAGTGACTCTGAGAAGCGGTAGAGATCTTGATGATGAGAATGAAAGTGAGAAAATCGACAGACAGGCTGAGACACCTACTCCATTGCCCATTGAACTAGATGAGTCCACAGGGTTGACAAAAGTTACAGTCCAGCCAGTTGTCGAAAATAAAGAAGCAAAGCAGGGAAAGGAGAAAGTAGCTGAACAGGTATAGCAGCAGATTGAAGAGAAAGTGATAGAAAAAAGAAAAGTCCCAAGTCACTGGGAAAAATAGGCCTCCACCACCATTACCCCACAGGTTGGCCAAACACCAGAAAGAAGAGCAATACAAAAAGTTCTTTGAAATGCTCAAGCAAATCCAGGTAAACATTCCCTTAATTGAGGCTTTAAAAGAAATGCTTGGTTATGCTAAGATGATGAAAGATTTGATGTCGCGGAAATTTGATTTCCAAGACTTGGCCACCGTAACACTTACCTAGACTTGTAATGTAGTGGTCTTCAGACCCATTGCTGAGAAGCTATCTGATCCAGGTAGCTTTACCATCCCATGCACTATAGGGAATTATGCCTTTACCAAGGCTTTGTGTGATTTGGGGGCAAGAATTAATCTCATGCCCTTAGTCATTTATAAGAGGTTAGGCATTGGGAGAGCTAGGCCCACCTCTATGCTTTTACAGCTTGCTGACAGGGACGGTTAAGCGTCCATTTGGTATTATAGATGATGTGCTTATCCAGGTTGGGAAGTTCGTGTTTCCGCCGATTTTGTTATTCTTGATTGCAAGGTCGACGAAGAAATTCCCATAATCCTAGGAAGACCATTCCTAGCCACCGGGAGAGCTATAATTGATTGTGAAACTGGGGAACTCAAGATGAGGTTGAATGATGAGGAGATCATATTCAATGTACAAAAATCCATGAGGCGCCCTAGTGAGTTCACGAATTGCTCTCTTATTGATGCGGTTGATGTGATAGTGGAGACCGACGATGCAGAGTTGACCATTGAAGATCCACTTCAAGCATGCCTGATGAACATGCCGAAATCATATCTGTTCTTACTCCTTAATATATTGTCAATGATAAATAAAACACGCGATAAACCGTAACCATTTCTCAGATCAATCATATGTGAAGTCACTTCTTTTTTGACTAATATCACAATAGATTTCTGGGCCAAACCTCGATATTATCCTTCTAACAAGCCGAAATCATATATGTTCGTACTCCTTAATGACTCCAACGATCACCTGGACTCCAACACACCACTCTGGTAATATGACACCTCCACACAGTCCTAAGCCACAACTTGCATAATACACGCACCAATGAGAAACAGTCTGATCATACTCAAATCATGACAAATGACTCAAACAAAAGAGTTGTACCTCAAGCTCATCAGTCCATCACAACACAAGGTTGAGACCTCATCTCCCATCATAGAAATAGAATACCTGAAGTTACCCCAAAAGGTCATACACTCGCATGGCCTCGCAATAATGCACGATCTTATCCAATTACTATTTCACATGAAGCACCTCAAGACATTGTGATCAGAAATCGACAGACACACACAATTTGATGTCTGATACCAAAGCAATTACACCCACGGAGAGATAAATAACATACAACATGCAACCTGATAGGTCATAACCCATACTCCATTTACCGAGTAACATCCAATTACTCTCCCCACTCGACTTTCACTATGAATTCCCAATAGAACTGCACCACATGTGCCCATATCCAAAAAATTGCAACGTCCCATAACGCCGAAAAATAACTCAAAGCTCTCCTCAGATCACTAACAAGCTCGGTAATGATAGATTCAACCTATTACCCAGCAATACAACTCAGAGTCGACCAAGCTAACTCAAGTTAATTGTGTAGACATATCGGGATGCCAACAAACTAAATACCACGAAGCCTGAAACTTTTCCTTCCACTACTATAAATTCTACCAGAGCCATATGATATGGTGCTCGGGACAAAACCAATACTGAAATCTATAACCTCGCCCGGTGACATGACCGGCCACAAGAAATGCATCTGAAAAGTCCCTCAACACCAAAGTTGAATCAATGGTAGAGACCTCTGCTCTGACATCCATGACGAAGGCCCAATCAAGGAAAGCAATCCTTCCAAGCCGTCCGACGGTCTTTGGAATACAACCATTCTGCTAGAACATAATTTGATGCACTCCGACACGCAACCTATGGCATTTTCAGACATAACCCATAGCAAAATAGTCTAGAATAACCTAACATTGAGACAATCAGTCTACACCCCAATATTATATCCAAAATCTAATATATCAAGAAAAAAAAGATACCAATACACACGATGCACAACCGCTACACAGTTTGAACCAAAGATCTCCTAGTCTCCAACTCCATATAGCACATTGATCACTGTACCTGATTCCAAATTTTGCAGTATTAATACATTTTACACCTCGAGCAACCAATCATTCTACGAAAGATATTCTAATTCTTCTGTGCCATCAAACACACTCAGATATCAACAGTCAATTGATCAAGAAAGTGTCGCAATACTACCAAAGTATCATCACTTTAATCACATTACCCCTTTTTTCTGAGATGTATACTTATGTCAAATCACTTCCAATTAACACTAACATTTCATTGGTCGTCTGAGGCTACCCGTAGCCTAAGAATTTTATGAACTTCTTTCCAGAACTGAATTAGAACTACGCACATGCCAGTCTCGGTCCTCTACAGCATACCACATATACAATACCCTCCAGGGATAACATGAGAACTTTTATCTCCCTTCCGCGTCGCAGACATCGACGCACTCAACTAGTCAAGAACTTTTATTGATCCTATTTAGAATAAAAATCATTATACACTCCATGCTCCACATGTTCATAGAAAATATACATCTCCAAACCACGATGAAACCCAATAAGAATTCTCTCCCAATTCCAGCTGCATAGGCTAAACTATCAGGACTGAATCCTTCTAACTAGGCCAAACTAAACAAGTAGTCAGAATTCAAGAGTTTTACTGCAAAATACCAACATGAACTCATTGCCTCGAACACATACAAAAAAATAATCATATATTTACCATTCCGGTTCGGTCCACCATCAAGTTATTCTTTCTATCTAATTTTCCCTTTTAATTCATCATCCACTTCGTATCTCTACGTCGTTGTAGCATCACAATGCCTCATTCCAGGCTTACCACACGAGACTCGAACATAAGACCACACTGTCTAAGACCCATAGGCCACTGAATACTCTCTCAACTGATCCCAGAAAATACCACATTCCAGAATACCTTCCCCGAAGTGCTTTTGCGACTCTGAATTCGTTACCATTATTTCCAGATACTGATACATAGGTTCCCTTAAGCAACATAAAAATACCACAAGTCTTGATCTTTTCTAATGAAAACACAGTCTCCAGCCACATACATGACCTTAAGACACCTGATTATTACATGCCAAATCGTGAACACAATAAAACCATTCTTGAGAGCCATTCACTTTTATACAACTATAAATTGCCTGACTTAACAAACAGAACCACTCGTGCCTTATTAGCACACTAACAGCGTAGAATATGATCTCATACCAATACAAACAACCATCTTCCTTCCTTATACGATGAGCATTCTTTATCATTACCGGCTCAAGATGTCCTATTATTCCCACACATCTACGAAGCACCATATAACCATTGTCAAAATTTTGCTTCATTCGTGCCATCCTCGGCTCAATTTCTGCAACCAGGACTAATCTGCCAGCATACCTCGAAATGGAATCAATATAGCACATATTTGTGCGATCTGCTAATGAATAGAAACCTCCCCAAACTTGGCTCAAATCCATCTATCAAGATACACTCAATAACCCATAATTATTTTACTCTAGTGATGCCACAATTCCATAGTGAGATTAAACCCAAACCATTTACAAGTTTATGAAAACACCGATCATCTAGTAGTGTAATCTTCTGCAAATCTCGCATTCATCCCCACATCAGTTGAGTCCACTCTCTTGAGCAGCTCGAATTTATCAAATTCCTAACACGTACCCTTTAATTACACATAAGATCTTCTAACGTGCACATAAGGATCATATCACTCAATAAAACTCCGTAGGAGATAACCCACCTGTTTCGCCTCAATTTAGTATTTCAGCACACCTCCCACTGTCATACACATAATACAACCAATTCAATCTTCCTGAGTCTGAATTTATACTGCCACAAGTATTGCACTTAACTTTCCAACTAAGAGATACAAAAATATTTTCGCGTGCCCATAACTCGAGCTGCACAACATATCACAATTAGAATCGAGCACTTATCAGTCATCTATCATCCAGCAGACTTCTTCGTCACCACCAGGTCGTACAGATACATCTTGTAACACAAACATACTCATCACATGGATATCTAACCGCCATTCCGGCTAATAAGGACAATACTAAACATATAAGTTCAAAATATTTGCTCACACAATCAGCACCTCGGTGTTCCAGCCATAGGAAAAGATCCGGACTCAAGTCCTCCAGACTGGCCCAATATACTCACAATGATTACCTATCACCCCTTAATCGGGGAATCACAAACTATCAAGGCACATATAATACCGAGCTCTCATGTGCGCATACAGACGTGTAGAAGGGATTTCAAGAGTTATATCTCAGTTGAACCAAGTACGCATGATCCAAATTCCAAGAATGGGAAGTTTTTCCTAAAGGTTTTGCAGCCTCTCGAGGATAAATACAGACGTCCCTGTATCGATCCACGAGACTCTACTAAACTTGCTCATAACTCATGAGACCTAGTAACCTAGGCTCTGATACCAACTTGTCACGACCGATTTCCCAAACCCGATTGTGATGATGCCGCTCGTGAAGACAAGGCCAGCCAACAGAAAAACAATGCCCTTTTAACAGTTAATAAACATAAATGAATGAATAATACAACTTAATGGCATTAATAGCTGACATTTACCACCCAACACAATCCGACCGGGGTGTCATAAGTCACAAGCATCTAAAGAAGACTTAACACCACTACAGGGCCAATAATATATACAAAATAAAATATGGAGTTCGAAAGATGAAGTCCGGTGCCGCAAACGCTGGCGGTCACCTTACTCAGCTACAATAGTAGTACCTTCAATCCGCTAATAACCCGCTACCGGGTGAACAATTCCTGAAACTGCATGCGAGGTGCAGGGATTAAAGTGAGTGCTCCAACTCAGTGAGTAATAAGAGTAAATAATAACTGAGCAGCAAGAAAATATGTAAGAGCACTCCATCATGCAATATAGGACAACACAACCCTTTGAAAAAATAGTATATCCGGGGAAATCCTTTAGAAATATCTTGCTTAGTTAAAAACCTCTTTTGAAAATATTCTTTTCCCAACATTCAAGCAAATAAATGCATAATCACATAGTGCAAGTCCGCACATAAGTCAGCCCCTCGGGCCCAGCACTCATTAACAAATAACACCAGGGGATCTGGTATCAGTACAAGAATTAGCATGGATTCCAATGATAAGAGAGTGCGGAATGTCATGCCACATAGTACAAGCATGAACCAATGCATGAATGCAATGCAATGCACATAACCTCTGTGGCGCACAACCCGATCCATTTGGGTACCCGCTCTCACTGTGGGGTTCAGACTCCGGAGGGGCTCCTACAAGCAAAGCGCAATATCAATATCACACATGTGGCGTACAGCCCGATGTATCCTCTATACATGCAACACTGCTGCGGTGCACAGCCTGATCTATGCTCAGTCTAGAAATGCATATAAGCCACTTGGGCAATATCAAAATAACAGTTCAAAGTTCAAAACGTCAATAACATGTTGTTTAAGTCCTCAAATCTTAGAAAAAATGGTTGAGTTTACAAATTAGTATTAAAACCCTAGACCGAGATCAAATAGTATGCACAAATAATGCAAAAACTGTGATATCAATCCCTCAAGGTTTCACATAGTTGGCACGAAGCCCAAACATAGCAATCAGCCTAGATTATGATGATAACAAGTAGTTCAGTCAAATACATGGTAAAATCAACAATCGAGATGGACCAAGCCACAATCCCCAAGGGTGCTCTATCCCACGCTCATATATGGTGTGCAAGTCACCTCAATACAACACTATGATGTTCAAATTCGGGGTTTCATACCCTCAGGATATTATTTACAAGTATTACTCACCTCGAACCGGCAAAATCTCAAGCTCGCGATGCCTTTGCCCCTCAATTTGACCTCTTCACGCGTCAAATCTAACCAAAATCAGAGCGAATACATCACACTATGCCAAAGGAATAATACCCAATCAAAAACAATCAAAATATAGCGATAATCTCGAAACTAGCAAAACCAGAGCATCGGGCCCACTTCTCAAAAAATTATAAAACTCACATTACCGGATTCCTCATCTCTCCCCGACTCCATACATACCAAGAACTCCCAAATCCGAGCTCAAATGACCTATCAAATCCCTATTTGAAATATTAAAACTCAAGCCCTAGCTTTACCCCTTTTTAATGAATTTCAACCAATCTCCATGTTAAATTTAACAAAATCTTGTGTATTTAGGCCAAAGAACATACCTCTATTCATTCTCCCTTGAATACCTCTTCAAAATCGCCTCAAAGCTCGCTTAAAATAGTGGAAAATAATGCCTAGCTCGCGAAGGAAATATTAATTAATCAGCCCAGCATTTTCGCTTATGCATCCCCTACCCTGCTTCTGCAGGACCTCTTCAGCGCCCTTCTTTTCCGCTTCTGCGGAAGTCTAAATTATCGAACCAAACCGCTTCTGCAGTAACAACATCGCAGAAGCGAGTTCGCTTCTGCAGCTACACAAGCGCTTTTGCGAAACCAGGCGCCCAGGCTTCCTAACCGCTTCTACGGTCAACCCCTTGCTTAAGAAGGTCCGCTTCCGCGATCCAAGACTCACAGAAGTGAGTATACAAGATATCATCGACATTTGAAGGCTCCAAATCCAGATTTCATCCTGATAGCCACCAAAAATCACCCCAAGGCCCCTCGGACCTCAACCAAAAGCACCAACATAACCCATAACATCATTCAAACTTGTTTCAATCATCAAAACACATGAAACAACGCTAAAACCATCAAATCACATCGGATTCAAGCCTAAGCTCTTTAAAAACTTTGGAAACATGCATTCGATCAAAAATCCGACCAAACAACGTCCGAATGACCTGAAAATTTGCACATATATCCAAAATCACCTAACGAAGCTACAGCAACACTCGGAATTACATTCCAACCCTCGGATCAAAATCTCACCCATCAACCGAAAATCGCCAAAATACTAACTTCACCAATTCAAGCCTAATTCTACACCGAGTCTCCAAAATCACTTTCGATCATGCTCCTAAATCACAAATCATCCCCCGAAGCTAACCGAATCACTGAAAATCACATCCGAGCCCTCTAACTTAATAGTCAACATTCGGTTGCTTTTCCAACTTAAGCTTTCTTTAAAGAGACTAAGTCTCTCATTTCTTGTCAAAATCAATTTAAATCACCTCTAACACATCACATACCATTAAAGAAACATGAAGAAGTAAGAAATTAGGGAAACTGAGCAATAACACATGAGACGACGGGTCAGGTCGTCACAATATTTTTTATTCTTATTCATTTTTTATACATGAACTCCTATTTGGATATTATCCTAACTTTTATTCAATGTTTATGTGCTACCTTGTATGTAGTGATTGTGGTATTTATGTTGCTGAATTTGCTGAGCAGCAGTATTCCTAAAGCTATTGATATTGATGGGATACGAAATCGATATGGCATATTGCTATGGGATTATGGAGTGAAGAAACAAAGAAGACATGTAGCTAGTGATGATGAGTCTACTGGTAGATTGAAGGTCCAGACAAGAAGGGATAACAAAAAAGAGCAAGCTGCATTCCATTATTGATGACAAGTATTTGAAGGATAACAAGAAAAGGGGCAAGACGCATGCCGTTTGCAATGACAAGACTTTGAAGGATATCTAGAAAAATAGGAAGTTGCATGATATTGGTGATGACAAAACTTTCAAGGATATCAAGAAAAAGGGCAAGTTGAAGGGCAAGATGAAGTAGTTTGGGATAGTTTAACATAATATTCACATGTAATTTTAAGATGGAAGTAGTTTGGTTCTGACATTGTCTATGGTTGGATACAATTCCATACTTATATCACGTTGGGATGTCTTTGAACAATATATTTGAAATACTAATGTTGAATATTACTTCTAATTGTAACTTATTGTGCAGTTTTCAGTTAATAGTGAAATTATGAAAAATTCAGATTTTGTGTAGTATTGACTTTTCTACAATTTTAGTTTTGTATTTTATACATTTTAATCTATTTTGACAGCTTTTGCAATTTCGATAGATTTTATGAATTTAGATGGTGTTGCTAAGTTGCTACAGGAAGTTTTGTGAACGATTTTTTAGGGCAGCTAACTGTATATAAATTGCATATTAATAGTCTATTTTGTATAGTGATGTCGATCTGTATATTTTTTGGACAGTCACAGTCTATTGTATGTAAATTGTATAAATATACAATTTCTAGTTTGTATATTTAATTGGTAATCTCTCCTTTTGTATATTTTTTGTGTAGTAACATCTATTTTGTATATTTTTTGTACAGCTATAGTTTATTTTATATTTTTTTGGTATAGGAACAAAATATTAAATATAAATTGTATAGTGACGGTCTATTTTTTATATTTTTATATAGCAACAGTCTTTTTTGTACATTGTCATCTATTTTATATATTTTTTTGTTTAATGACAACCATAGTAGTATTTGAAATAAAATTTCCACCAATACTTTCATTATGACAAAAAGTAGCATCTTAATCCATACATCATAGAGAACCTGATTGAAAATCTCATTATTTTTCCAATTGTAATATTTAGAAGAAAAAATGTTAGAAAATACTAAATCACTGTAGCAGCATCTACTAGTTGCCTTGAGGATTCCTACATGTTCTTTTGTCATGTCCTGGTTTTCACACAGTCCACATGTAACAGTTTCAGTATATAGATATTCATAAAGTCCCTTGCGTTGCGACTTCATCGGTCTTCCTGGTTTTCCCTTCACCATCGGTGGTAGGACCACATATCTAACACCTATGTTGGAAGGTCCCATGCAGTTTCATCTAGAAGTGGAATAACTGGCGCTTTATATGTCTTCTTGAAGTATTCCTTGGTATAATAGGCAGAACAATATTTGGGTGTTTCCATGTGTGTGTAGTCCAATACTGCCATAGCATGTGGACAAGGAATCTCATCCACTTGAAATCGTTTGCACGAGCATTCTCTTTTTTTTTTTGCATGAAGACTATGTTACGCCTTTATTCAGCATCCATTTCTACATATACATAATCTGTTGAAGGCCTCACATAAATTTAAATGTATATCATTAGTAAAACTAAAACAAGGATATGACAAGTATTAATGTATTTTTGTCAAAGTATGTTACTCTGCTGTATGAAGTAAGACATGATAAAAGAAGATATACCGTCATCTTCTGTGACAAATAGCTATTTTCCTTGTACTTCATGACATATTTTTCCTACACCAATAAATGTACTCATTGCAGTCATTCTATTTGTATTATTTCATTCCATAACCAAATTCATAATGTAATCTAGCAAACTCATGATTAGTAGGTCTTTTGCCTCTCTGTTCCTTTCATTGAGTGACTCAACAATATTTAAAGTCATCACCATGGATCTATTAACAGTGGAATGCATTATAGACCACTTTTCATAACCAACATGGATAGGTAACCCCTTACCCTCTTATTAATGATGTCCATATCTTGCATGAGGCGATTAAAATATTAAATTTTGTATGCTCTGACCATTGCAAAAAATACTTCCCTCAGTTGGTCATGCTTCTTCTTGAACTGCTTCTTTATGGTATTCCAAAGACGAAAGATGTATACACAATGAGATACCTCTGGATACACAATTGAAGCACCCCTCGATATGCTTGCATAATGATCCGATACGATGCACATCCTTTCTATTTTCCCCAAAAGCCTGTCTAAACATTTCAAAAAACCATTCCTAGGAAGCACCATTTTCAGAATCTACAACAGCATATGTCAATGAAAAATTTTTACCTGGTTAAGCAAATAAGAAAGCATATGCATGGTATTTTTGTTATATACAGATAAGAACTACATATACCATATATAATTATTATATGAGTCTGCAACATATTCACCAACCGCATCGTGTGCACTAGCTGTTAAAATTGTTCCTCTGTGTGATGATTTGAGGAATGTTTCATCCACCACTACAAAAGGGTAACAGTATTCCCATCCTATGATTGACACATTTAGTGCGACAAAAACATACATGAAGCGCTCGTCCTCTGATTTATGTAACATTGTGAAAGAACCAAGATTTGTCAAATTTATCATACACAAGTGACCCGCCAATTTTTTGATAAGATTCGTGCGATATCCCTCTTAGTAGTTCAAGAGCCTTTTCTTTTGTTCTATAAGTTTTTACATAACTCATATTAATACCATAGTGTTGTTTCATGTCATTCATGATGTCTGACGGAGTGTATATTATTTTTGGATTTGCATATTTATTGCAAATCATTTTTGTAATGACAGACAAAGTAGCACGACGTTGTGAAAACAGTCTAGTCATCTCTGAGCAAGTGTGAACATCATTGAACCGTCTAACCTTGAATACATTGATTTGTGTAGACTTGAAGATCTAAGACTCCATTTGCAACTTCCATCCATGCATGTAAGACAATACCTATTTAAAATATAGTGTTATGATAATTCATTTCTTCAGCCTTTTACACTTGTGTCTCAAATAAACAACTAGTACACATATGCAATCTCACTATACAATAATTATACATTTTTATACAAATTTGTATGCATAAAATTACACTATACAATACTTATACATTTTTTTATATAGATCAGTATGCATAAATATTTGCATACATAAAATTACATTATACAATAATTATGTATTTTTTATACAAATATGTACGCATAAAATTATAGAGAGTGCAATCTCATAAATAGAAATCACACCTTGTTGTAGATGATCTATTCACTATAAATTGACATGTTTCTCGTATTGCATAGTGTTTCATTACACTAATAAGTGCATCTTTGTCCCAATACAACTGACCTTCTGCAATTTCTTCATGTTTTGGATTGTTTCAATATCTCAAATTTCTCTTCCTTTACATTGTGAGCACGTGATTTTTACCCTATATATGAGATATTCTCATAAAATTCAAAATAATTAATTTTTTCTTACTTTAACAATTTATGTGAATTTTGTGTTAATTGTCTACATGTTACTTGTGCATGAAAAATACGAGAAAGATATATAATATGCATCTACGAATTTAATTCTACATTTTGGTATTGAGGGGGTATTAATTCATTTTTGAACGATTTAAAGAAAATCCAAAAATAAGTTCTTAGGCATTTTTAGTTAATAATTGATATTAAATACTTGTAGGAATTTAAATAGTTTAATTAGGATTTAATTAGTTTAATTAAGTTTTATTTTAGTCTTACAAAAATCAGAAAAAATACCAATGCAAAGATACTAAAAAATACAAAATACCAAAAATACAAAATACAAAATACAAAGGCAAGCAAATACAACAAAGAAAATCAAAGTAAAAATAGTTTAGGTTCAAAATACCCCCAATTACTAGGCCAAAGCAGAAATAGCCCTTGGCCCAACGAAATTGACCCATTTCCCAGGTCCAAATTCAGCGTCACCCAGTCCAAATTCTAAAAATTCGAAACGACGACGTTTTAGTGTCGTCAAATCTCGACCGTTGATTCATTTTGAATCCAATGGCTGATAATAAGTATGGCATTTAAAGGATAAATAAACAAAATGTTACATTAAATCTAAATACCACGAAGCCCACTCCATTCACCCCTCCCCCTTCTCGAACCTTTTCTTGATAAACTGCCATAGAGCCGCTAGGGTTCCGCCGTCCACGGCGGCAGCAGGTCGCCATCTCCGACCAAAACAAAGCCAAAAGAATCCCCTTTCCATCCTCTCTTGAGACCATCCATTAACTCTCCCGGAATCCCACTATAGAACCTCAAATCTCGCAAACCCTAGGCGCCGCCACCACCATACATGGCGGTGCCAGTGGCAAAACCCTACCCATGAATATCCAAAAACCCCTTTTATCTTCCTCCTGCTTTATAAAAAATATTCTCTTCCCCTTAAATTCCTACAAATAATGTCAAAATAGTTATTAAGGATCAATCCGAGTGTGGGATTCAATTCGAAACTTCAAGAAAGTTATAAAAAGGCCTCCCAGATACACGGATTATTTTAAAGAAAAAAAAGAACAGAAAAATAGGAAGAAGCTAAGTTCTTTTTCTTTTTATCTTTTTGTTTTTCGTATGTTTTCTCTTCTTTCTGATTTTAACATGCTTCTGTGTGTTTTCTTTTCTGTTTTGATTTTTCTATTAAAAGGGGATGATATAATTAAGTAGGTTTTTATCTTTTAGAATAAAACTTGATTAGAGTTTTAATAATTAAATTAACCAAATAGGTATTCACTCCCTCTTTTGTATCCTTTATTGAATGTTTGTTTTAGTTCTTATTCTTTCTCTTTTCTCTTCTTCTCTTCTATGGATTCAGTGTATAATCTCGCGTGAAACTAGTGATAGGTCGATTCGTTTCTTGTCACCAAATTAAGATTTTAAATCATTAGTATGCTGGCAATTGTCCAAAATTTGTTTCATACGATTCATTGTTTAATTTGGATTTTTGGTCAGTCTTGTTTAGTAGATCGGTAATTTGAGAATTGATTCTGTTACTTAGGACTTCATCCTATTAAAGTTCTGTTAGTTAAGTGCAATATAATTTAGCATTAATTGATTAATTAGTTAAGCTTGGTTATAGATGTTAACAACCCTAATTAGTCTAGAGTAATAAAAAAATATAAGAAGAAGGAGGATAGAAATTATTTAGGGTTGGGTAAAAGGAAATTAGTAATTTTAAATAGGAAGTGGGGGTAAAATTGGGAATAGGAAAAGGGTCAGTAGTAATAAAACTAAGGGGGTGAGGGCACTGTGGGAAATTCAGAATAGTTTTTTGGTAATTTCAGCTTAGTAACATGGGTATTATGGGCATTAAAAAGGGAAGAATCAGTGAATAACAAATGCAAGTGAGAGTATAATAGGAATTCCAAGGAATTAGAACATGATAGAATTAGCTAGAACCTTCTAGAATGGGTTCTAGTGCAAACTTTAAGCAAATAAATGTAGTAATCTGTCTAATAAACTAAAAACTGAGGGACTCTTAGATAATTAGCAATTTTAAATTTTCCACCCATTTTCTGCCTACAAATAGGTAACAATTCTGATTAACATGGGACTTTTCCCAGATATTTCCCAGATTTTAGAATCCTAGAAGTTTTTGAACCCTAAAAAACTCACCAAAAATATCTTCAAAGTTCAAATCTGAAATTTGAAATTTCAGACTATAATCTTCTGTTTCAGATCTGAAATTAACATTTCAGATCACAAATTGTTCTTCCTATATCAAAAATTCTCTCAAAAAATCCAAAAACAATGTAAATTTTAGTAGAAATCCATAAAAAATACTGTTCCGTTGATTTTCTCATTACCAACAGTTCAATTGTTCTGTTTTCTACTCGAGAATTAGCTCTTCTAAGCTCTCAAAAAGCTAGTTAGTAGTTTGTGTGGGTGAAACTTGCATTTCTGCTGATTTGGAAACATCCCTAAGTTACTGATTTTATTGCTGATACAAACTGCTTGTGATTGCTGTTGCTATTGGATAAGTCTGATTTATCACTGATTTTGTTGGTCTCTCTCTTCTCCTTTACTTGTAATTTCAGGTACAAGTCTGCTCTCTAATAGTCAAGGGCTAAAGCAATGTGTAGTTGAAGTTTTTGTTTTGTTTAATTTTGTTCAGATCTGATTTTTTTAGTTGATTTTTTTAAAAACAGCTATCCTGTATTGCTCCTGGACTTACGAATGTGTATTTTGCCTTCCTCTTGTCATTCAGTTTTAAGTGTAACTTGTAAAACAACAATCCACATCAATAACCATCTGAACAACGTTGCTAGAATAGTTACCAGTAAAAACAGCATTGTTATGTTGGTATTGTCTTTTAAAAGAACAAATTATCAATTTGTCTATTTGAAACATTGATATAAAAATTGCTCCACTGAAGAGTTCGTGTTTGGAGCTAATTGCAATGTTAGTCAATTGTATGAGACTCAATGTTAAATGATGTCAGAATAAAAACATTTGGTACGCGTTAAATTTCAAATTGTTATGAATAATTTTACAACATTGGATGCTACATTGGATACTACATTGGATGTCCATGTTGTGAATAATTGAAAGATTAAAGCTCCTATTTTATGTCAATCTTCTTTGCTTTTTATGCCTATAAAAGGCCATGTAATTGCAATGAAAAAATACACCAAAGTGAAAGAACAAAACTCTTCTCCCTTCTTTCTATCTCTTCTTATTTACATTTTACTGCATTGCTTTTATTTTACAACACATTATCAGCACGAAGCTCTAATTTTATTCTTAACTCCCGCTAAGTTGAGCCATATTTGATTAAGGTATGTATCATTATAATAATTTTTTTTATCGCGGTACATATCATATGTTTAACTCTTACAACCCAAATTTTTCTTTGCAATATTTGATAATTTACATAATTCATGTTGTTGTTTCCTTTTTTTCGTCTGTCTGTTTCACATTTTTGTTTATCATGTATGCATATGTACGTTGTGTATACATTATATATTCACTACAACTAATAACATGTTCAAAGTTGAGTATTTATTTTAGTACTTCACTTATTTGTTGTCAACATTACTTTGATATTTAAATTTCTAATTAAATTCATGCACATTACTAATAATTGCATTTCCATTTGTTTAAATATTCTAACAGTGAGAAATGAACTGATAAGTAATAATTTTATAGTTTAATTGCTTTATATTTATTGGGACATAAATAATGTTACTCACGTTCAATTCTATTAACACATATATATCAATAATATAAAGTGAAAAGCTTCTACTTTATGATAAAAAAAAAATAAAAAAAATAGTAGATTGTTAACATGATATAGTTCTATTTTTATTTCTTTTATCTAAATCGTTTTGTTATCATTAATTATTTAATTATTTCTCTAACTTATTCATCTTTTATGATAGTTTTCACTATGTCAAACTTATCAAAACTTGAATTTGTTGCACTTGACATCACCGGGAGGAACTATTTATCATGGGTTCTTGATGCTGAAATTCACCTTGACGCTAAAGGTCTTGGAAATACTATTATACACGGAAATGAAGCATCAAATCAGGATAAAGCGAAGGCCATGATTTTTCTTCGTCATCATCTACATGAAGGGTTAAAAACTGAATATTTAACCGTAAAAGATCCACTTGAATTATGGATTAGTTTAAAGGATCGATATGACCACCTAAAACTTACGGTATTACCGAAAGCTCGGTATGAGTGGATACATTTAAGGTTGCAAGACTTTAAAACCGTAAGTGAGTATAATTATGCTATCTTTAAAGTAAGTTCTCTATTAAAATTATGTGGAGACACTATCACAGATGAGGACTTATTGGAAAAAACATTTTCTACTTTTCACGCTTCAAATGTGGTGCTACAAAAACAATACCGTGAAAAAGGTTTTAAGAAATATTCTGAGTTAATCACATGCCTACTCGTGGTTGAGCAGAATAATACTCTGTTAATGAAAAATCATGAAGCCCGTCCCACTGGGTCAGCTCCATTTCCGGAAGTGAATGCTGTAGCAACATATGATAAGTTTGAAAGAAAACAAAATAATTACCGTGGTCGTGGACATGGTCGTAAACGTGGACGTGGCAGGGGGCGAAATAATTATCGTCATTATGGTGGAAATAAATTGGAGAACAATAAGGGTTCTCAAATTAATCATTCAAAAGGTAAAGCTAGTATGTGTCACCGATGTGGTATGAGAGGTCATTGGGCACGCATTTGTCGTACGCCAGAGCATTTTGTTAAACTTTATCAAGCCTCTCTCAAGAAAAGGGAAAATAATGTGGAGGCACACTTGACCTTTCAAAATAATGATGATGAAGCAAGTCCCTCAAATAAATATGATTCTAAGGCACATCTTGCATATAAAGATGATGATTTTGAAGGCCTAACAAATATTACTCATTTAGAAGTTGGAGACTTCTTTGAGGATATTGACTGAAGAACTAATCATCTTACTTGGGAATGAAGCTATAAAAGTTGTTATTTTTATGTTTGCAACTAGTTTATTTTTCTTGAGTGTATTTTCCTAATGCATCATGTGTTGCTAGTTTTCTACATTCCTAATGTATTTCTTAATGTTTTTTTTGCTTGACTTTCATATTTCTTATAATGTATTATTTGTCCTTTTTTTTATGAAGAATATGAACATTCCCCAGTCTTCAGTTGGACTCATGATTAATAAAGATGATATATGTCTTATGGATAGTGCTACAACACACACTATTATAAAAGATAAGAGATATTTCTCTTATTTGGTAATGAAAGAAGCGGATGTTAATACAATATCCGGTAGTACAAGATTAATTGAAGGTTCGGAAGAGCCAATTTATTACTACCAGGAGGAACAAATTTGGCTATTGATGAAGCACTATATTGTAGTAAATCTCAAAGAAACTTATTAAGTTTCAAAGATATTCGCCAAAATGGCTATCATATTGAGACTACCAATAATGAAAAGATTGAATATCTTTATATTACTACAATAATGTCCGGTAAGAAATATGTGCTTGAAATGTTACCTCTCTTTCCTTCGGCTTGTACTATACAAGTATTAGCAGGATTGAAACACATGCCGTAGTAAATGAGAAGTTTACTAATCAAGAAAATTTTATTATTTGGCATGACCGATTGGGCCATCCTGGTTCTAATATGATGCGTAAAATAATTGAGAATTCACATGGACATGCAATGAAGAATTAAAAGATTCTTCAATTTAAGGAATTCTCTTGTGCTGCATGTTCTCAAAGAAAATTAATTATTAGACCATCAACTATTAAAGTTAAGATGGAATCCCCCGCATTTCTGGAACGTATACAGGGTGATATATGTGGGCCCATTCACCCTCCATGTGGACTATTCAAATATTATATGGTTTTGGTAGATGCATCTACAAGATGGTCACATGTGTGTTTACTATCAACTCGCAATATGGCATTTGCGAGATTGTTGGCTCAAATAATAAAGTTAAGAGCACAATTTCCAGATTATGCAATTAAGACAATTCGTCTTGACAATGCTGGTGAGTTTACATCCCAAGCCTTTAATGATTATTGTATTTCAACTGGGATAACAATTGAGCATCCGGTTGCTCATGTTCATACACAAAATGGTCTAGCAGAATCATTGATCAAACGCCTCCAATTAATTGCTAGACCAATGCTTATAAGAACAAAACTTCCCATTTCAGTATGGGGTCACGCTATTTTGCATGCAGCAGCACTTATGCGGATAAGGCCCACAAGTTATCATAAAGTCTCCCCATTGCAGTTGGCTTTTGGTCGGGAGCCAAATATTTCCCATCTTAGGATCTTTGGTTGTGCGACATATGTTCCAATTGCTCCACCACAACGCACAAAGATGGGTCCCCAAAGAAGGTTGGGGATATATGTTGGATATGAATCTCCTTCTATTATAAAATATCTAGAGCCAATGACTGGAGATTTATTTACGGCAAGATTTTCTGATTGCCATTTTGATGAATCAGTATATCCAACATTAGGGGGAGAAAATAAGCAGCTGAAAATGAAGATAGATTGGAATGCATTATCACTGTCTCATTTAGATCCTCGAACAAATCAATGTGAACAAGAGGTTCAAAAGATTATTCATTTGCAAAATATTGCAAATCAATTGCCAGGATGCATTCACTAACCTACCAAGGGTGACTAAGTCACATATTCCAGCTACTAATGCTCCAATTCGAGTTGATATCCCGGAAGGACAATTAATTAAAGCAAATGAGCCTAAGCCTTGCTTGAAACGTGGTAGACCAATCGGTTCTAAAGACAAAAATCCTCGAAGAAGAAAAGGAGCAAGTGATCAAAGCAAACATAACACAAAGGTAGTGGCTCAAGAAGAGCCCCAAGATGTAACAAATGATAAGACCTTGGGGGAGGTCCAGGTACCTGAAAATAATAAAAATGAAGAGATATCAATAAGTTACGTCTCAACCGGGAAAAGATGGAACCGAAATAATATTGTTATCGATAACATTTTTGCTTATAATGTTGCTATTGAAATAATGCAACAAGATGAGGATCTTGAACCAAAATCTATCAATGAATGTAGACAGAGAAATGATTGGCCAAAATGGAAAGACGCTATCCAGGCAGAGTTAACTTCACTTGGAAAACGTGAAGTCTTCGGACCCATAGTTCGAACGCCTGAAGGCATAAAGCCAGTAGGGTATAAATGGGTTTTTGTGCGAAAACGAAATGATAAAAATGAAGTCGTTAGATATAAAGCACGACTTGTGGCACAAGGGTTTTCCCAAAGGCATGGAATTGATTATATGGAGACATATTCTCCTGTAGTGGATGCTATCACCTTCAGGTATCTCATAAATATGGCAGTGCAAGAAAAACTTGATATGCATCTAATGGATGTTGTTACGGCCTATTTGTATGGATCATTAGACAGCGAAATTTTTATGAAAGTACCTGAGGGATTTAAAGTGCCAGAAGCATATAAAGGTTTTCGAGAAAATTGTTCAATAAAGCTTCAGAAATCTTTGTACGAATTGAAACAATCAGGTCGTATGTGGTACAATCGTCCGAGTGAATACTTGTTGAAAGAAGGGTACAAGAATGATCCAATTTGTCCCTGTGTCTTTATAAAAAGGTCTGGATCCGAATTTGTTATAATCGCCGTATATGTTGATGATTTAAATATCATTGGAACTCCTGGGGAGCTTCCAAAAACAGTAAACTGTTTGAAGAAAGAATTTGAAATGAAAGATCTTGGAAAGACAAAATTTTGTCTTGGTCTACAAATTGAGTATATGAAAGATGGAATATTTGTCCATCAATCAACATACACCGAAAAGATTTTAAAGCGATTATATATGGATAAAGCACATCTATTGAGTACCCCGATGGTTGTAAGATCACTTGATATAAAGAAAGATCCATTCCGACCTCATGAAAATGAAGAAGAGCTTCTTGGTGCCGAAGTACCATATCTTAGTGCAATTGGGGCATTAATGTATCTTGCTAATAATTCCCGACCAGATATAGCTTTCTCGGTAAGCTTATTGGCAAGATTTAGTACTTCGCCAACACAAAGACACCGGAATGGTATTAAACATATATTTAGATACCTCAAAGGGACCATTGATATGGGTTTATTTTATTCAAATGAATCCAAGCCATCATTGATTGGTTATGCAGATGCAGGATATTTGTCTGATCCACACAAAGGTCGATCTCAGACAGGCTATTTATTTACAAGTGGAGGTACAACCATATCATGGCGTTCGACAAAACAAACTATGGTTGCTACTTCTTCAAATCATGCAGAGATAATAGCCATTCATGAAGCAAGTCGAGAATGCGTTTGGTTAAGATCTATAACTCAACACATTCAGCAAACATGTGGTCTTTCTTCGAAAGAGAATATTCCAACAATATTGTATGAAGACAATGTTGCATGCATAGCTCAATTGAAAGGAGGATATATCAAAGGAGATCGAACAAAACACATTTCACCAAAATTCTTTTTCACTCATGATCTTCAGAAGAGTGGTGAAATAGATGTACAACAAGTTCGTTCAAGTGATAATTTGGTTGATCTGTTCACTAAGGCATTACCAACCTCAATATTTGAAAAGCTGATATATAAGATTGGAATGCGTCGTCTTCGAAACATTAAGTGATTTTTCATCGGGGGAGTAAGTACATGCTGCACTCTTTTCCTTAACCAAGGTTTTGTCCCACTGGGTTTTCCTTAGTAAGGTTTTTAATGAGGCAACAAGCAATGTATATTATAAATAACTATGTACATCCCAATTTTTTTTGTAAGTTCTTAGTGAGACACATTATGTTACATGGACATCCAAGGGGGAGTGTTATGAATAATTTTACAACATTGGATGCTACATTGGATGTCCATGTTGTGAATAATTGAAAGATTAAAGCTCCTATTTTATGTCAATCTTCTTTGCTTTTTATGCCTATAAAAGGCCATGTAATTGCAATGGAAAAATACACCAAAGTGAAAGAACAAAACTCTTCTCCCTTCTTTCTATCTCTTCTTATTTACATTTTACTGCATTGCTTTTATTTTACAACACAAATCAAGTTATAAGAGAAAACTAGTTGGTTGATAAAATGTCTCAATCTGTTAATGTGTCACAAGCATAAGTCAAAGTGGAAATTTCATAACCACTATAAATTTGCTAATGGTCTAAGTCTCAGGCCCAATAACATTTCATAATTTTCGGAATATAACAACTTCAAAACAACAAATAGAAAATATAGTATACTATAGGTATGACCTTTAATAAAAAAATGAGATAAGCATCGCCGCATTAAATACACAATTGCGGGGCCCTCACTAATTGTTAAAAGAAAAATATTAGACTTGGAATGATCGTTTAGCTAATTTCACGGTCTTTCCCAAAGTAATAAGAAATAGATACCGTAGGCACAACTTTAATATACATTCTCAAGTACAGGTACACATTATATAACCCAAATCTTACTCTCAATAAAGTCGAAGTGTATTTAAAGCCACATGCGTACTGGTATGGTGTGGTTAAAAAAATGCATTTTTCACAACGTTGCAATTCCTTAAAATCGGAAAAGCGGAATACTAATGCACAGAAATAAAACATATAATTGAAATCAGATAAAAACAAATACAACAGTTGAGCGACCGTGCTAGAACCACGAAATTCGGGAGTGCCTAACACCTTCTCCCGGATTAACAGAATTTCTTATCCAAATTTCTAGTTCGCAGACTGTAACAGAGTCAAACTTTCCTCGGTACGGGATTAAACCGGTGACTTGGGACACCATTATATTCTCGAGTAGCGACTCTGAAAACTTAAATAACTAATCTCGTTCCGACTGTCCTTAAAGTGGAAAAACTCCTCTACGCCTTCACGGGTATAGTAGTACATATAAAAAAGAGGAGGTGTGACATACATGATTATCCATCATCTCAACAATATTAGTTCTGTGTACTTCTTCTACGTTCTGACATTGTAAACCAACTGAAGTTGTTGCGAGTAAGTTTCCAGCCGAAGTTGTTTTGAGTAAGTTGCCACCCAAGTATGAACTTGCATATGAGCATTCAGGACTTAAAAATACGGTTTTCAATGTTATGCATAATGGATATTCAGTGATATTCAGGTTTTTCTTTTTCATCTCCATATACAAGCGCACGCTCATGTCATTGTACATTGGAATTGATATATAGCCATCCTTCACTGTATATTTTATCTCCATTGCACTTGTAATTGGATCTCTCCCCAATTGCTTGTATATCTCGTCAACAAAATAATCATACACAAATTGATCAACACGCTATTAACAAGGAATTAACAAATTTACTCTCGCTTACCCATTCACCATTGTGTTGAAGTAAAATCGGAATCAAAGTTGGTACGGTAGTTATAGCATTCACAATCTCCGTAGACATTAGTTGATTTTATCGATTTTGTATCAATTTCACAATTTAAGAACGAAATCTCAACACTATTAAGCTGATTGTAGGAAACAATTGTGCAAAAACTTTGAATTTCAGCGTGAATTTTTGGGAGCTCTTCTCTGTGTTTAATCTTCAGAAATCCTAGAATTTTCTTCACAACGTGAATAATTGGGCGACTTTTATAGTGTTTGGAGGTTGAAGATCTCATACTGAACGCGTGAATTTAGGATACAAAATCGATTATGACTACTTTCCTTTTCGTTTGCGTTAAACCTATAGTTTCAGTTTTTTCAGTTGCTAGCCTTTGTTATTATTTTGAGGCTATTATTTATAAGTGGTTATTTTGTGACTATGCCTTAATGGCTACAAATAAAGTTTGCTCTTCTTTATACAAACAAAATAGCCGTTATTAGGAAGAACAAGCAAATCATAACCCTCATCTCGAACAAGAGTTCGAGACATGCAGATTGACTAATATAGTGGCCAACACTGCATGTTAACTGTTTTTTCCATCCTAGACGAAATATTTAGACATCTAAGATGTAATTGCATCAAAAATCTATTATGTAAAATATCAAAAGGATAACTGGCAATTGCATGTCATATTTTTATGGTCCTTTCGATGGTGTTACAGCCCAACACCTATATATCCCAAACTCCAAACGGAAAAGGTTCTAATATGATTCTTCAATCTATGTATCTTTATCTATCCAATTCATGATTATGTTACTTCTTTACCTTTTATTTTTATTGTATTTGAGGATTCAAACAAATACACAAATTTAAGAAATAAAAATTAAGGTTCTATTCTAATAAACCACAATGCGAAAAACTTGGAAACATGTGTATACGTATGTAATTTTTCTCTGGTTCAAAACTACGAGGTCAAAGATGATTTCTGAGTTACGGCAACCGTAAAATTCCTTAAGTGTTGTCACTTAGGATGTGTTTGGCATGTACATGAACTTTGTTTATTTCTTTGTGCAGCTCTGTTACTCTGTATGTATTCTTAATTTGCTTGCTTCTGGAAAAAATAAACAATCGTGATGTGTCTTACATGGTTGGGGAGAATGTTCTATTGAAGGTTTCACCTATGAAGTGTGTTATGAGATTTGGGAATAAGGGTAAATTGAATCCCCGGTTCATTGGGGCTTTTGAGGTGCTTTAGAGGATTGGGGATGGTGTCATATGAGCTGGCTTTGCCACCTAGCATATCGAGTGTGCATCCGGTATTTCATGTTTCTATGCTCGAAAGTATATTGGTGACCCGTCTCATATTTTGGATTTCAATATGGTTCAGTTAGATGGTGATTTGACTTATGACGTGAAGCTAGTGGGTATTTTGGAACGACAGGTTTGAAAGTTGAGATCAAAGGATATAACTTCAGTGAAAGTGCAGCTTAGAGGTCGGTCTGTGGAGGAGGATACTCGGGAGTCCTAGCGGAAGATGCGAAGCAGATATCCACACCTACATGAGCATTCGGGTATGTTTCTTAACTCGTTCGAGCACGAACATGCTCACTAATCTCAAAAATTTAACGGCCACCGTATCAGTTCTTCCACCCAAATCAATGTGTAACAAACACGTATCACCTTAGGTGTGTTTTAGAGCTTAGCCCTAAGCACCAAAAGACTGATTCATGCTCTCCTACTTCGTTCTACTTTGTGCAAATTAAACACTAATATTATATTTGGAGAAATGCATTAACACGTCCATGACTTCTTAGCAGTCTTGGGATACGGATATATGTGGTGCAAGTTATTATATTGTGTTATTATGTTTTTGGAACTCGTGATATTATCGTGAGGATTGTCGAAGGTGTACGCGGATTAGTCTGTGCAGCGTAACAAGGCGAGAATAACGGCAAGGTATGAATGATGTCAGCGGAAGCCGGAGCTAAGGTTGCTCCTGTTTAAAGAACAGTTATTTTTTGGATTACCTGCAAAACTTAAAACACGATGCACGAAAAAATGTATAGGCTATTGCAGGAGTTCAAATATGATGCAAACTTCCTTTGGACAATTTTCATTTTTTGAAATGTATCTAGAATAATCATTTACTGGGTTTGTTGTAGTAGTAGTTGTTGTATTTAGTATATCCTTATTATAAATAATACTAAATACTACTCTTTTATATATATATATATATATATATATATATATATATATATATATATATATATAACACTAAATAATTACTTAAAAACTTTTATTATTTGATTTTGCAAATTGATTTGGACCAACTTCATCGTCCCCTAAGAAAAAGATAGAAAGAAAATATACCATGGGACATATTTAGACGAAAATTATTGTTAATGGAACACAACTTTTAAGCAGAAAGCGCACTAGCAAGATGTTTCTGCCAATTAGTGTATTTTATCTTATTTAACAAGATATGCTTTGCACATACATATGTTTAGTGAATTTTTCTGGCGAAACAATGTTGAATGACACCGCTTACACCAAAGTGCATACGCCCCTGGTTGCCTTATGCTATTTGATGAGTATACTTTAATGCTCTTTTAAATTGCTTAATTTTCTTTGAATGATATCTAAGATAGTGTTACCGTTAAGAATTGATGGAGAAATAATTAAACCAAAGTATAAACCTAGACCCACGTTACTAACATAGCCATCGGGCTCGGACTTATCCCGAGCATAACCTCGCTAGTCCTGTTAGAAAGCGGATCAGAAGGATTTAATTGTAATTTAATCAAAATACTAACGTGCCCGCTTTCTTCCAGGTACAACACATCGCCTTATGGATAGTGTGTCCCAGTTCGGTACATTCTCGGTAGCACCATCCATCTCTGTGGCTGGGGAAGGAGCACAGACTCCCGCTACGCACGCCCCAGAGTAGGTGGCTCCTCAGTATTAGACTCCAGTAGTCCAGCCAGTTGGGTGGTTTAGCTGGTTGCTGCGGCATAGGTCGGTGATAAGCGCGGATTGTCTTCTGAGGCTATGTTGAGGTTGAATAAGTTTACCAAGTTCATTATTTCATTTTGAAGAATTAAATCAAATAGCCACTCGCATTAGAAATAGCCGGTGAATGTATAATATATGCATAATATATGTATACTTATGTATAATCAATATAAAATTTATGTGTATGGTTCGAAAAAATAAATAAGTACTGACTATTTGAATAATGATCCATTTATTTTTCTAGCAAGCATACATAGATTATATGGTATGAGTGAGATGGTTAAATTGGCAACAAATGTAAACTCCACATGCGATGATTTCTGCTTGAGGCACGACCTCCACGAAACAAAACCCCAAAAATATTTTTTAACTATAATTATTTTAATAAGATTTTTTAAAACTAACAAAACATTAACATTTTATTTTATTACATGACATTGGTTCTAATTATCTTATAATATATTAGTAGATATGAACATTTGAATACTTTAACTCCAAATTATAGAGTATTAGACAATATTATATTGTGTAACACTATAATAAGAAAACTTCAAACCTTGAAAGAAATTTGTTAAGACCATACAATTTTATTTTATTTTTGATATGTAAATTAATCGTGTCTATTTGTTCAATCGTTGTCACAGTACTAATATGATTTCCTTATACCTTCTCAAGTTTTGGCTTTAGCCCTCCAATTTCATTGAGCATCCCGTTATTACTACAAGTGTTTTTAGGGTAAAATTCAGCATATTATACTGAAAACTGGAGTTTATACTTGTAAAAGCTTAAATTTTAGTACAATATATTATAGGGGAGTTTTTTCACTCCAATACAATATGCTTGAGTTTTGCTTATAAAATTCTTGAACTTCAGCATCGATGGTTCAAGTTATTTTATGTTTCAGGTGAGACTATAATTTTATCATTGCATTAGAGATTAATTACTTTACCTAATTTAATTTAAAATTAGCTAAACTTTAATATAGTGTCGAGTTGATTAATACGGATTAACCATATTTTGGAACAAAGATTTATGGCAAATATGGGTGTCCAACAGGTTGGGCCGGCCCTTCCCGTCCCGTGTCCCGTTTCGGTCCTGTTCCAGCCCGTCCTGTCCCGCTTCAAGTTAAATATGATGGGTACGGGATGGGATGAGACAGTCATTTCATCCCATTTGTCTCGTCCCTTCCCACGTCCCACCAGAACATTAAAAAAAAAATTAGCCATTGGGAAACAACTTAAATTACAAAAATAGCCGCTGCCAACGGTCCAAACAACCCCTAACCCCCCTCCCCCCGAAACACCCCATCTCCCAAACTTTTAATATAATCCCTAAGCCTATTAAATTACACTTTGGCCCTATTTTCTACTATAAATATACCCATTCTTCTTTATTTTTACCACAAAAAATAATCTTCTCTCTCAAATCTCTTACAATCTAATATTCTATCTATATTATTCTCTCAATTTTCTTACGATCAAGTATCTACTATCAAGTTTCAAGTGATAACTTTCAAGTATTTGGGCAAAAATTTTGGAGCAACTTTCAAGCTTCAAATTAATTCGTCAAGTATTTGGAGCAATATTTTGGGCAATTTCTTCATGTTTCCCAAATTATAATCACGGTGCACTCATTCCATCTCATAATTTTAATAAATAATTTTTGCGTATCATTTTAGTGCTTAATTTTGTGTTTAGTTTATGTATTATATTTTCGTATTTTATTTATGTGTTTAACTTTTGTATTAGCATTTTTAATTTAATTTCATATTTAAAGTATGGCACCTAAATGTATTTGGCATTTTAAAAGAAAGTAGTAAAAAAGCTAGTAAACGTGAAAGGAGTAGTAATTCTAATCCTAACCCTTCTCACGACTCCAACTCCGGTCGTGATAGCGTCCAATACACTGTTAGGTAAGCCCGACCAATTTAACAACATTAACCCTTTTTATATAGTTCATGATTTAATTAACACAAATAATTACTAAGTCATAATACTGAAACTCTGAAATATAGTTAAAATATGTGGAAAACCCAAGTAGAAATACTACTACTACACAACCTGAAGAATCCGGTATCACAAGTCTGAGTCTTTAATACACGGGTGTCAACCTACTACATATCGCTCTAAAGAAATGCGGAAATAAAGCAAATAGGTTAGATGGGAAGATCCGGACTGCGGCATGCAGCTTCCTTGACGCTCTCAGATATGATGCTCGGTCGAGATATCCTCACTCAGCCTCAGTGGGTACACTTAGATCTGCACACAAGGTGCAGGGGCTAATGCGAGTACTTTAAACCTAGAGAGTGTCATACCTTTTTTTCCACACAGCGCTATTACGTGATTGAGTTAGAAGAGTTTTTTCAAATTATTTATTATTTAGAGTCGACACTTAGAATTGAGTTTTGGTATTCCAAGTCACCTTTTATTGAATCCCTTATCAAAAGAAAGGTTTGACTTCTAATTTAAGGTCAATGAAAATAGAAGATTGAGTAAGAAATTCTGTTGACCTAGGGGAAGGTGTAATGCACCCCTCGAGTCCTGTGGTTCTAGCACGATCACTTTTATTGACTAATGTTCGGCTTAAATCAATTCCTGACTATCCTTGTATTTTATTAATTATGGCTTATCTATGTCACGATCCTAGTTCACCGGTCGTGAATATGTAGTGATGGCACCTAGTTCCCACGACCAGGTAAGGCAAGTATTGCAGAATAACATAATATTTGCGGAAGAGTCAATTAAAAACTGAACATATAAAAATAACAACTGAGTATAA
>JASVEL010013038.1:0-213739 GCA_032618575.1 Nicotiana noctiflora
TTACTGAGGCACGCACATGGCCTAGTGGCGCAAAACTGCATTGAATAATAAAATTACAAGGATTAAAATGTGATTGATAAAATCTCTGACTTACAATAAGAATTAATTATTCATAAAAATATTATATTTTACCATTAATTCTATGAGTTAAGTTTTATTATTCTAAATTTGGTTCATAGTCCAAAAGACAACAAACCTATTAAATTTAAACCATATAAATTGAGTAACTTAAAATTCTTTTAAATACTGTGGGGGTTTGTCAACCAAATTTAGTATTTTAAAAGAATTTATATAATTTCCATTTGACAAATGTCTTTACAAGAAAAGGTAAAGGACAAGTGGTCTTACTACCAAAATGTGGCAGCCAACCTTTAAACCTTTTGATAAATCGCACATTCCTTTAAATAAGTAGCAAATGGAGATAGCCACGTTGCAATCATTCACAATAATAGAAACATGCATTTATAATTATAAATAACCTTTATTAGCCATTCAAATTTTGTGGAATGAGATACTGTACCAAGAAAGTGGTGCCTGAACTTCCTTTTTGATAACAAGGTAGAAATCCCTCACCCAACACTTATTAGTTTCGAATGAACAGTTTCCATCACAGTCATAAATATTGAAAGTAAGTGTTCGTTTATTCTCTCTTTGAGCACGTGATTTTTGCCCTACATGAGAATTACTCCCAAAATTTCAAAATAAAATTTTTTTTGTGTTGTTTGCAATATTTATGGATTATATATTATTTTTCTCTTATTGTTTGCGTTTGTGTGTCCATGTCTTTTGTTTAAATAAATAAAAATACAACAATAATAATAATAATAATAATAATAATAATAATATATTGCATATATAATTCAAGCTTGCAATTGAGATTAATTAAGTTTGTTTTACGAGAATGAAAAATCACAAAAGAAAATATGTATCTTTTGCATTTTATTTTAGCCTTTAAATGTCCAATTGTGTGTTTTTTTTTCTTTTTAATATTTTGTGATAATTACTACTTAGAGTTAATATTTTTAGGATAATTTGGTTGAGAATTAATTTAGGATTGTATTTTATCTTTATTTTTATTATGAAATTAAAAAAAAGGGAAAATAAAATAATGAGGAAAATGAGGACAAATGCGGACTGGGCTAGTCCAATTGAAAGTTAATCAAGGCTAGCCCAAATACGCCCAAGCCCAGTCCAAGACCCAATTCCATACCCAACCATTCCAAGAGATGTAATCTAGACCATTCATTCATGTTGATCCAACGGTCGAGATCCCAGCGCCCCACCCGTTTCACCGGTTGACCCATTCACCCGTTCCCTACTTAATTAAAACGACCCTGTTTCAGAGCCACCCCGTTGATCTTAGCCGTTGATCGTTGTGATCTAACGGCTGAGATTCAACGATTAATTTTCAACCCCAAAGCCCGATAAAATTTCCTCATTCACCAAACAATCCTTTATCCTCCTCTCTCTAACCCTAGGACCCCTGACCAACCTCCGCCTTGAGCCGCCGTCTTCCGCCCGCCGGAAATTGCCTCACGGCGGTTCCGGTAGGCCAAACCCAACCAAATTAACACCATAGAACATCCCGAGCCCCCTCTACACGAATCCGGCCATTGATAGTCTCGAATCATTCCCAAACGCTTCGAATATTAGATCGAAGCTCGCCGGAATTCGAAGTTTTATCCCAAACCACCCCAAACTCATGCCATGCCCTCGCTGGACCTTCCTCATACCCCTACCAACCTTAGTTCAGTTCGAATCAAGCCCTAACCCCTTAAACCCCAAATCGAGCCCTCAAGAACCCTAGAATCCAAAACTAGAGATTTCGCCCAAACCAACGGTAATTGAAGTCAATAGACTTTAATTGGAGTGTTTTTCGTTTGAAAAACACTTCAATTAAAGCCCGTTTACTTCAAAAAATGCAAGCTCAAGTCCATTGGGGCCGGGTCTATTCAATTTCGATTTCTTTTTGAGGTAATATTTTTTTTTCGTTTATTTCAATTTGTTTTTGTATTTGTTTAGTTTTAGCTTGATTGAATTCTTCTCAATTTTTGTTCGGCCGTCCCTATTTTTCATTTCTTCTCAAAGACCTTTTTTATTTGGTCGATTCTAATTCTGTTTGTTCATTGAATTGCGTATGTTGTAAAATAAGTATTCGCGTCGATTAGCGTCGTCGAATAGTTAGCTTCGTATTTCTTTTTTTCGTCTTTGGCCGAGAATGATGAATCATTGATTTATCGATTTGTTTGTTGTCGATTATACGTGTTGTAATCGATTAATCGAATGTCGTCGATTAATTCTATGGGTTCGTTTTGTTAGAACACTGGACCATGATTAGCTGTTTAACTAGTTGTTAATGTCGCTGTTGGTTTATAGCTGTCGAATTATAGTTGTTAACTATCTGTGATTTCACTGGTGATTCATAGCTGTTTGTTTGTTAGCTGTAACTGTTATGATTCTCTGTGGGTCTGAGTTTTTGGATTTCACCTTAGGAAATGTTGGATTGGATATAGCTGCAATAAGGTTTTAGGAAATTAATATCTAAAATTCAAAAGAAAAGGTGTAGTGCACATGGGCTAGGGAATAACACAAGCCAGAAAGGAAGAGAGCACATGGGAGGTTGATCAAAAGGGATTAACTGGGCACATGTGCAGGGGAGAACACTGTTCTATTTTTTATCTATAAAAGAGGAGACTAACTCACATAAGGACATACACAGAGAACACATACAGAGAGAAATACATACTGGCAGGATAGAGAGAGATTGGAAGCAATAGGAAATTCTAAAAACAGGGAGAGTTTCTTAGGAGAACAGAATTGGAAAGAGATGGAGGATACAATCTGGGAGTTCTAAAGGGAGTGATTTTATAACACCTTAGCATTAGTGAAAGCTGGTATCCCATTAAAAATATAGATAGATGTCACGACCCAAATCCGGTCGTGATGGCGTCCAACAATCAAGCTAGGCCAGCCAGACCAACAATTTAATTAACACAAAGATATCAGTCCCAAATGGACAACCCAAGGAGAATATATGAGTTTAAGAACTCCAATAATAGTAATACTGAACAAAAGTACTGACACTCCCAAAGATCCGGAGTCACAAGTCTAGAGCCTCTAATAAAACCCAACAGGAAATAGAGAGTACGATATAGAAGTACTCAAGTCCGAATACAAAATATACAATAACAACTGGAATGAGGGGAGAAGCCAGGTCCTGCGAATGTCAGCAGCTACCTCAACAAGTCTGATAACTCTGTAAAACGAGACTCCTCAGCTAAACCTCCAGCGTACATGAATCCGCACACAAAGGTGCGGGGAGTAGGGGTGAGTACTAAGTACTCAGTGAGTAAAAAGTATATAAAATGTAGCTGACAGTAAGAAATCCACAAAATACCACAATATGAAGCTACACTACAGTCCGAATCTCCTACGAACTAGCAACAATAATACAATACAACTACCACAGAGTAATTCAACAAATACAAATGCAATGCAATGCACATAACCGCTACGGCGTGTAGCCCGATCTAATTTAACGTCGACGGCGCTCACTGGGGGTGTGTACAGACTCCGGAGGGGCTCCTACAGCCCAAGCGCAATACTGCTGCGGCGTGCAGCCCGATCCTCATATCAACCACTGCGGCGTGCAGCCCGATCCCATGCTCAGTCCACGATAAGCAATTAAGTCACAAAACAATTCATTTTCCTTAATTCCAGTTCTCAATTCATAATTTATGAAAAATACTTTAACTTTATTAAATTTGTAAAAGCCGGTGACTTAGCATTTCAAAAGTGTGATTTCAATTTCCAGGACTGAGATCAGTGATTTAAGCGATTATAGCTATCACATAAATATTGTCCTCTAAGGACGCTACAGATCGGCACAAGGCCCCAAACAAGGCTTACAACCCACAAATATATCACATACAGTGTATTTTCAACACTAACAACATATCATTTATTTCCGGGATGGACCAAGTCTCAATCCCCAATCACAATCAATCCCGCACCTGCCACGGTGTGCGAGCCACGCCCTATTAGCGTCACAATGTGCTAAGCGGGGGTTTCGAACCCTCAGGCTAACATATACACAAACTACTCACCTCTAGCCGGTCGTAGACTCGTCCGCGATGCCTTTTCCTTTGAATTTCGTTGCCTCGTGTGCAGAATCTAGTCAAATAACAATAATTATATCAAATACGGGTCAAAGAATCATAACCCACTTCAATTTATATGAAATTCGCATAATTATACTAAGTTGGTAAAACCCGACCCCGGGCCCCACTGCTCGGAAAATTCCGAAATTAGTACCAACGCGATCCTTATCTCGCCACGAGCCCGTGCATATAAAATTTATCGAAATCGGAGTTCAAATGGCCTCCCAAAACTCAAAATCCCGTTTTCAATATTTGGGTCACATTTCTTCAAGATTTCAACCCAATTTCATGAAGATTGATGTTAATACTACCATAAAATGATGTTTTTGAGTTAAGAATCTTACCTCCGACGAATACCCGATGACTTCTCAGTGATTTCCTCGAGTTTTCTTCTCTCTAGGGCTCAAAATTAAGTTTTGGGTTAATGAACCCGTAACCCTCTGTTCTGTGATTAAATTCTCTGCCAGAATATTTTGTTCTACGCGATCGCGACTCGCCTCACGCGATCGCGATGTTCAAAAACTCGGCCTCACGCGATCGCGACTCCCCTCACGCGATCACGATGTACAATCACCCGGCTTCACGCGATCGCGTCCCTCTTCCTGCGATCGCGTAGCACATTTTTTCCCTGGACCCATTTCTCTTCTACGCGATCGCGTAGATGCTCATGCGATCGCGATGGCCACCCGGTTAATTCTACGCAATCGCGACTGGTGATCCTGCGATCGTGATGGCCTAGCCCCCAGCTCTACGCGATCGCGTCCCCCTCCCCGCGATCGCGGAGAGCAAAAGCCTACTGCGTTTATGACAGCAACCAGCTTTCTCTTTTCTTCCAAAAATGGTCCGTTTGGACCCCCGGATTCATCCCGAGACCCCCGGGACCCCAACGAAAACCACCAACATACTCCAAAACATGATACGAACTTGTTCCAATCATAAAAACACCATACTAAACATCAAAATCTCCATTTACTCACGGATTCAAGCCTAAGTTTCTTCAAAACTTTCAAAACTAACATTCAATCCAAAACCCGATCAAACGATGTCCGAATGACCTGAAAATTTGCAGACATATCCAAAATCACATAACGAAGCTACAGAAATTGTCGGAATTCCATTCCGACCCCGGATCAAAATATCACCTACCATCCGGTTTTCGCCAAAATTCAACCTTCGCCAATTCAAGCCTAAAACTAAACCGGACCTCCAAATTCAATTCCGATTGTTCTCCTAAGTCATAAATGATCCCCCGGAACTAGTCGAATCATCAAAATCCGGTTCCGAGCACTCTAACTCAATAGTCAACTCTTGGTTGACTTTCCATATTCAATCTTTCTTCAAGCATGCTATTTGCTTCATTTTCAATCCAAATCACTCCTAATTCACCCGATATACTCTAATACTATTTTAAAAGCATAATATATGTAAATGCAAGGTAACGGGGTGGAAATTCCCGTAACGGCGGGCCGGGTCGTTACATTCTCCCCAACTTAAACAAACGCTCGTCCGCGAGCGGGTTAAGAAACATACCTGGAGCATCAAACAAGTGTGGATATCTGCTCCGCATTTCCTGCTCGGTCTCCCAAGTTGCCTCCTCCACGGGACGACCTCTCCACTGCACTTTCACTGAAGCTATGTCCTTGGATCTCAGCTTACGAACCTGTCGACCCAAAATGGCTACTGGTTCCACATCATAAGTCAAATCCTCATCTAGCTGTATCGTGCCGAAGTCCAACACATGAGACGGGTCTCCGACATACTTCCGGAGCATAGATACATGGAACACCGGGTGAACTCCCGACAAACTGGGTGGCAAAGCAAGCATATAAGCCACCTCCCCAACTTTCCTAAGCACCTCAAAAGGTCCAATGAACCTTGGGCTCAACTTTCCTTTCTTTCCAAACCTCATAACACCCTTCATAGGCGAAACCTTCAGCAACACTTTCTCACCTACTGAATAAGACACATCTCGGACCTTCCGGTCCGCATAACTCTTCTGACGCGACTGAGCTGTGCGAAGTCTCTCCTGAATCACCTTCACCTTATCTAAGGCATCTTGGACTAACTCTGTCCCTAACAACCTAGCCTCGCCGGGCTCGAACCAACCGACCGGAGACCTACACCGTCTCCCATATAAAGCTTCATACGGTGCCATCTGAATGCTGGACCGATAGCTATTATTGTAAGCAAACTCCGCCAAAGGCAAATAATCAGCCCATGAACCACCAAAATCAATGACACAAGCACGCAACATGTCCTCCAATATCTGAATAGTACGCTCAGATTGCCCATCCTTCTGTGGGTAAAATGTTGTGCTCAACTCTACCTGTGAACCCAACTCTCGCCGAAATGTCCTCCAGAGCTGAGAAGTGAACTGGGTACCTCTATCTGATATAATAGAAACTGGAACCACATGCAACCGCACAATCTCTCTGATGAAAATCTCTGCTAACCGCTCCGATGAATAGGTAGTACACACTGGGATGAAGTGAGCTGACTTGGTCAACCTATCCACCACCACCCAAACTGAATCAAACTTCCTCGCTGTCCGAGGGAGTCCGCTAACAAAGTCCATAGTAATCCTTTCCCACTTCCACTCAGGAATATCGATACGCTGGAATACACCACCAGGTCTCTGATGCTCATACTTGACCTGCTGACAGTTTAGACACCGAGCCACATGGCTCACAATATCTTTCTTCATCTTTCTCCACCAGTAATGCTGCTTCAAATCCTGGTACATCTTCGCGGCTCCTGGATGAATAGAATACCGCGAGCTATGGGCTTCCTCCAATATCAATTCACGAAGGCCGTCAACATTGGGCACGCATATCCGGCCCTGCATCCGCAATACACCATCACTATCAATAGTGACATCTCTAGCATCATCATGCTGAACTCTGTCCTTAAGGACAAGTAAGTGTGGATCATCATACTGGCGCTCTCGAATACGATCATATAAAGAAGAACGAGTTACTACACAAGCCATCACCCGACTGGGCTCAGAAATATCCAGTCTTACCATCTGATTAGCTAACGCCTGAACATCAACTGCTAGGGGTCTCTCCCCAACTGGAATATACGCCAAACCGCCCATACTAATAGCCTTCCGGCTCAATGCATCAGCCACTACATTGGCTTTCCCGGGATGGTACAAGATAGTAATATCATAGTCTTTAAGCAATTCAAGCCATCTCCACTGCCTCAAATTTAGATCTTTCTGCTTAAACAAATGCTGAAGGCTGCGGTGGTCCGTATATACATCACAAGATACACCATATAAGTAATGCCTCCAAATCTTCAAGGCATGAACAATAGCAGCTAACTCCAAATCATGAACAGGGTAGTTCTTCTCGTGGGGCTTTAGCCTGACGAGAAGCATATGCAATAACTCTACCCTCCTGCATCAACACACAACCGAGTCCAACTCCGGAAGCATCACAATACACCGTATATGACCCTGAGGCCGATGGTAACACAAGTACTGGAGCTGTGGTCAAAGCCTCCTTGAGCTTCTGAAAGCTCTCTTCACATTCATCAGACCACACAAATGGAGCATTCTTCTGTGTCAACTTAGTCAACGGTGAAGCAATAGATGAGAAATCCTGAACAAACCGACGATAATAGCCTGCCAAGCCGAGAAAACTCCGAATCTCGGTAGCTGAGGAAGGTCTGGGCCAATTCTGCACTGCCTCGACCTTCTGTGGATCAACCCGAATACCATCACTGGACACTACATGTCCCAGAAAAGTCACAGTGTCAAGCCAGAACTCACACTTAGTGAATTTTGCATAGAGCTTCTCTTCTCTCAACCTCTCCAATACCACCCTCAAGTGCTGTGCATGCTCCTCCTGGCTGCGTGAATACACCAGAATATCATCAATAAACACAATCACAAAAGAATCAAGGTACGGCCGAAATACACTATTCATCAAGTGCATAAATGCTGCTGGGGCATTAGTCAACCCGAAAGACATCACCAGGAACTCGTAGTGCCCATATCGCGTCCTGAACGCTGTCTTCATAATATCTGAGTCCCTGATCTTCAACCGATGATAGCCCGATCGAAGATCAATCTTAGAAAATACACTAGCTCCCTGGAGCTGATCAAATAGGTCCTCAATACGAGGCAATGGGTATTTATTCTTCACTGTTACCTTGTTCAGCTGCCCGTAATCAATGCACATTCTCATTGTGCCATCTTTCTTCTTCACGAACAACACCGGTGCACCCCAAGGTGACACACTCGGACGAATGAAACCCTTATCTAAGAGTTCCTGAAGCTGTTCTTTCAATTCTTTTAACTGTGCTGGTGCCATGCGATAAGGAGGAATAGAAATGGGTTGAGTGCCCGGCACCAAGTCAATACCAAAGTCAATATCTCTGTCAGGCGGCATGCCTGGTAGGTCTGCTGGAAATACATCCGGAAACTCCCTCACAATGGGGACCGAATCAAGACTGGGTGTCTCGGCCTCAACATTTCTAATGAAGGCCAAATAAGATAAACAACCCTTGCCAATCATTCGTTGAGCCTTTATATAAGAAATCACCCTATCGGACACATAATCAGTCAAGCCACGCCACTCGATCCTCGGATTACCTGGAATAGCTAGTGTGACTGTTTTGGCATGACAGTCCAGAATCGCATGACAAGGAGATAGCCAATCCATGCTTAGGATAACATCGAAATCTACCATGCCCAGTAGTAATAGATCAACTCGGGTCTCCAGACCCCCAATAGTAATAATACAGGATCGATATACCTGATCCACAACAACAGTATCCCCCACTGGGGTAGACACATGTACGGGCAAAGCAACGATACCACGGGACATACCCAAATGATGTGCAAAATAAGTAGAGACATAACAATAGGTGGATCCGGGATCAAATAAGACAGAAGCATCCCTGTGGCAGACTGAGATAATACCTGAAATGACCGCATCTGAAGCACTAGCATCCTTCCTATCCGGAAGAGCATAGAAACGAGCTTGACCTCCACCAGTACGATCCTCGCCCCTGGGGCGACCTCTGGATACCTGGCCACCAGTCCTAGCCGACTGTGCTGGCGCTGAAGAAACAGGAGTAGAAGACGAGGGCTGATCCCTCTGCTGAGACCGCTTACGAAGCCACTGAGGACACTCTCTCCCGATATGGCCCAAATCACCGCACTCAAAACAACGGCCTGAAGATGGAAGAAGGGGCTGCTGAGGACCCCTCGCTACCGATGAATCCTGTGCTGAGGAAACAGCAGGAGAAGAGCTCTGAGCTGGAAGAGCACTCAGTGCAGGCTGACTCTGCTGACCCTGATAACCCTAATGGCCCTGACGACCACGATCTGATGAAACCCCACTGGACTCTACACGTCCAGACTGATGAGACCTAAAAGAACGACCCCTGCTATACTAGGGTTGGCCCCTAGACGGAGCACCACTGTAGCTACCAGAACCACGAGGCCTCTTAGCCTCTCTCTCCTCTCGCTCTCTGCGGCGATCCGTCTCAATGTGACGGGCAGCATCAACCACCTCCTCAAAGGTAACTGTCGAAACTCTCTCCCTCGTCATCAATATGCGGATGGGATAAATAAGGCCATCAATAAATCTCCGAATCCTCTCTCTGTCTGTAGGAACCATCCACATGGCATGACGGGCCAACTGTGTGAATCTCATCTCGTACTGATTAACCGTCATCTCTCCCTGCTTCAACCACTCGAACCGACGTCGCAGCTCCTCTCTCTGAGACTGAGGTACGTACTTCTCCAAACATACCGTGGAGAACTGCTGCCAAGTGAGGGGCACTGCCCCAGCGGGCCTACGCCTCTCGAAATCCTCCCACCACTGAAATGTTGCACCTGTGAACTGAAAAGTGGTGAATGAAACACCGCTGGACTTTAGAATACCCGCGGTGCGAAGCATGCGCTGACATCTGTCAAGAAAACCCTGGGCGTCCTCGCCCTCAGCACCACTGAATGTCGGAGGCCGTAGCCTCTCAAATCTCTCCAAACGACACTGCTCATCGTCGGGCAAAGCTGGAACCATATAAGCAGGAGCTCGTGCAATGGGCGCAACTGGCTGGACTGGCTCGGGTGTGTGAGCCACGGGGGTCTGATTTCCTCCCCCTGCCTGTGAAGAAGATACTGCAGCAGTAGCTGCAACTACCTGTGCCAAGCCTGTGCACACTGATAAGATCTGAGCCAAGGTCTCTTGAAGACCCGGTATCGCAATAGGCACTGCCGGTGCCTAAACCTGAGTTGTCGGAGCGTCTGCCACTGGAATATGGTCCTGAGTCTGCTCAGCCGGTGGGTCAGCAGGTGCTGGTGCTGCTGCCCTACCTCTACCACGACCACGGCCTCTGGGTGCCAATGGTGGTTGTCACCCACGTCCGTTAGCTCGTGTTCTCGCCATCTGCGAGAGAATAGAATATGGAAAGATTTAATTTCATGATAACACAAATCGCACGATATGAATTCAAGAAAATGAGGTTTTTCCTAAAGTTTCTGTAGCCCTTCGAAGATAGATACGGACGTCTACGTTCCGATCTGCGAAAGCCTACTAAACCGGCTCATGACTCGCGAGTCCTAATAACCTAGAGCTTTGATACCAACTTGTCACAACCCAAATCCGATCGTGATGACGCCCAACAATCAAGCTAGGCCAGCCAGACCAACAATTTAATTAACACAAAGATATCAGTCCCAAATGGACAACCCAAGGAGAATATATGAATTTAAGAACTCCAATAATAATAGTAAAGAACAAAATACTGACACTCCCAAAGATCTGGAGTCACAAGTCTAGAGCCTCTAATAAAACCCAACAGGAAATAGAGAGTACGATATAGAAGTACTCAAGTCTAAATACAAAATATCAAAATAACAACTGGAAATGAGAGGAGAAGCTAGGTTCCGCGAATGTAGGCAGCTACCTCAACAACCCGATATGACACTGCAAACGCTGGAGATGCCTGTCTACTGCTCCTGAGTACCTGAGTCTGCACACAAAAGGTGCAGGGAGTAGGGGTGAGTACTAAGTACTCGGTGAGTAACAAATATATATATGTAGCTGACAGTAAGAAATCCACAAAATACCACAATATGAAGCTACACTACTGTCCGAATCTCCTACGAACTAGCAGCAACAATACAATACAGCTACCACAGAGTAATTCAACAAATATAGATGCAATGCAATGCACATAACCGCTACGGCGTGTAGCCCGATCCAATTTAACGTCGACGGCGCTCACTGGGGGTGTGTACAGACTCCGGAGGGGCTCCTACAGCCCAAGCGCAATACTGCAGCGGCGTGCAGCCCGATCCACATATCAATCACTGCGGCGTGCAGCCCGATCCCATGCTCGGTCCACAATAAGCAATTAAGTCACAAAACAATTCATTTTCCTTAATTCCAGTTCTCAATTCATAATTTATGAAAAATACTTTAACTTTATTAAATTTGTAAAAGCTGGTGACTTAGCATTTCAAAAGTGTGATTTCAATTTCCAGGACTGAGATCAGTGATTTAAGCAATTATAGCTATCACATAAATATTTGTCCTCTAAGGACACTACAGGTCGGCACAAGGCCCCAAACAAGGCTTACAGCCCACAAGTATATCACATACAGTGTATTTTCAACACTAACAACATATCATTTATTTCCGGGATGGACCAAGTCTCAATCCCCAATCACAATCAATCCCGCACCTGCCACGGTGTGCGAGCCACGCCCTATTAGCGTCACAATGTGCTAAGCCGGGGTTTCGAACCCTCGGGCTACCATATACACAAACTACTCACCTCTAGCCGGTCGTAGACTCGTCCGCGATGCCTTTTCCTTTGAATTTCGTTGCCTCGTGTGCAGAATCTAGTCAAATAACAATAATTATATCAAATACGGGTCAAAGAATCATAACCCACTTCAATTTATATGAAATTCGCATAATTATACTAAGTTGGTAAAACCCGACCCCGGGCCCCACTGCTCGGAAAATTCCGAAATTAGTACCAACGCGATCCTTATCTCGCCACGAGCCCGTGCATATAAAATTTATCAAAATCGGAGTTCAAATGGCCTCCCAAAACTCAAAATCCCGTTTTCAATATTTGGGTCACATTTCTTCAAGATTTCAACCCAATTTCATGAAGATTGATGTTAATACTACCATAAAATGATGTTTTTGAGTCAAGAATCTTACCTCCGACGAATACCCGATGACTTCTCGGTGATTTCCTCGAGTTTTCTTCTCTCTAGGGCTCAAAATTGAGTTTTGGGTTAATGAACCCGTAACCCTCTGTTCTGTGATTAAATTCTCTGCCAGAACATTTTGTTCTACGCGATCGCGACTCGCCTCACGCGATCGCGTTGTTCAAAAACTCGGCCTCACGCGATCGCGACTCCCCTCACGCGATCGCGATGTACAATCACCCGGCTTCACGCGATCGTGTCCCTCTTCCTGCGATCGCGTAGCACATTTTTTCCCTGGACCCATTTCTCTTCTACGCGATCGCGTAGATGCTCATGCGATCGCGATGGCCACCCGGTTAATTCTACGCGATCGCGACTGGTGATCCTGCGATCGTGATGGCCTAGCCCCCAGCTCTACGCGATCGCGTCCCCCTCCCCGCGATCGCGGAGAGCAAAAGCCTGCTGCGTTTATGACAGCAACCAGCTTTCTCTTTTCTTCCAAAAATGGTCCGTTTGGACCCCCGGATTCATCCCGAGACCCCCGGGACCCCAACGAAAACCACCAACATACTCCAAAACATGATACGAACTTGTTCCAATCATAAAAACACCATACTAAACATCAAAATCTCCATTTACTCACGGATTCAAGCCTAAGTTTCTTCAAAACTTTCAAAACTAACATTCAATCCAAAACCCGATCAAACGATGTCCGAATGACCTGAAAATTTGCGGACATATCCAAAATCACATAACGAAGCTACAGAAATTGTCGGAATTCCATTCCGACCCCCGGATCAAAATATCACCTACCATCCGGTTTTCGCCAAAATTCAACCTTCGCCAATTCAAGCCTAAAACTAAACCGGACCTCCAAATTCAATTCCGATTGTTCTCCTAAGTCATAAATGATCCCCCGGAACTAGTCGAATCATCAAAATCCGGTTCCGAGCACTCTAACTCAATAGTCAACTCTTGGTTGACTTTCCATATTCAATCTTTCTTCAAGCATGCTATTTGCTTCATTTTCAATCCAAATCACTCCTAATTCACCTGATATACTCTAATACTATTTTAAAAGCATAATATATGTAAATGCAAGGTAACGGGGTGGAAATTCCCATAACGACGGGCCGGGTCATTACATTCTCCCCAACTTAAACAAACGCTCGTCCGCGAGCGGGTTAAGAAACATACCTGGAGCATCAAACAAGTGTGGATATCTGCTCCGCATTTCCTGCTCGGTCTCCCAAGTTGCCTCCTCCACGGGACGACCTCTCCACTGCACTTTCACTGAAGCTATGTCCTTGGATCTCAGCTTACGAACCTGTCGACCCAAAATGGCTACTGGTTCCACATCATAAGTCAAATCCTCATCAAGCTGTATCGTGCTGAAGTCCAACACATGAGACGGGTCTCCGACATACTTTCGGAGCATAGATACATGGAACACCGGGTGAACTCCCGACAAACTGGGTGGCAAAACAAGCATATAATCCACCTCCCCAACTTTCCTAAGCACCTCAAAAGGTCCAATGAACCTTGGGCTCAACTTTCCTTTCTTTCCAAACCTCATAACACCCTTCATAGGCGAAACCTTCAGCGACACCTTCTCACCTACTGAATAAGACACATCTCGGACCTTCCGGTCTGCATAACTCTTCTGACGCGACTGAGCTGTGCGAAGTCTCTCCTGAATCACCTTCACCTTATCTAAGGCATCTTGGAATAACTCTGTCCCTAACAACCTAGCCTCGCCGGGCTCGAACCAACCGACTGGAGACCTACACCGCCTCCCATATAAAGCTTCATACGGTGCCATCTGAATGCTGGACCGATAGCTATTATTGTAAGCAAACTCCGCCAAAGGCAAATAATCAGCCCATGAACCACCAAAATCAATGACACAAGCACGCAACATGTCCTCCAATATCTGAATAGTACGCTCAGACTGCCCATCCGTCTGTGGATGAAATGCTGTGCTCAGCTCTACCTGTGAACCCAACTCTCGCCGAAATGTCCTCCAGAACTGAGATGTGAACTGGGTACCTCTGTCTGATATAATAGAAATGGGAACTCCATGCAATCTCACGATCTCACGGATGAATAACTCTGCCAACCGCTCCGAGGTATAGGTAGTACACACTGGGATGAAGTGAGCTGACTTGGTCAACCTATCCACCACCACCCAAACTGAATCAAACTTCCTCGCCGTCCGAGGGAGTCCGCTAACAAAGTCCATAGTAATCCTTTCCCACTTCCACTCAGGAATATCGATACGCTGGAATACACCTCCAGGTCTCTGATGCTCATACTTGACCTGCTGACAGCTTAGGCACCGAGCCACATGGCTCACAATATCTTTCTTCATCTTTCTCCACCAGTAATGCTGCTTCAAATCCTGGTACATCTTCGCGGCTCCTGGATGAATAGAATACCGCGAGCTATGGGCTTCCTCCAATATCAATTCACGAAGGCCGTCAATATTGGGCACGCATATCCGGCCCTGCATCCGCAATACACCATCACTATCAATAGTGACATCTCTGGTATCATCATGCTGAACTCTGTCCTTAAGGACAAGTAAGTGTGGATCATCATACCGGCGCTCTCGAATACGATCATATAAAGAAGAACGAGTTACTACACAAGCCATCACCCGACTGGGCTCAGAAATATCCAGCCTTACCATCTGATTAGCTAACGCCTGAACATCAACTGCTAGGGGTCTCTCCCCAACTGGAATATACGCCAAATTGCCCATACTAATAGCCTTCCGGCTCAATGCATCAGCCACTACATTGGCTTTCCCGGGATGGTACAAGATAGTAATATCATAGTCTTTAAGCAACTCAAGCCATCTTCGTTGCCTCAAATTTAGATCTTTCTGCTTAAACAAATGCTGAAGGCTGCGGTGGTCCGTATATACATCACAAGATACACCATATAAGTAATGCCTCCAAATCTTCAAGGCATGAACAATAGCAGCTAACTCCAAATCATGAACATGGTAGTTCTTCTCGTGGGGCTTTAGCCGACGAGAAGCATATGCAATAACTCTACCCTCCTACATCAACACACAACCGAGTCCAACTCTAGAAGCATCACAATACACCGTATATGACCTTAAGGCTGATGGCAACACAAGTACTGGAGCGGTGGTCAAAGCCTCCTTGAGCTTCTGAAAGCTCTCCTCACATTCATCAAACCATACAAATGGAGCATTCTTCTATGTCAACTTAGTCGACGGTGAAGCAATAGACGAGAAACCCTGAACAAACCGGCGATAGTAGCCTGCCAAGCCGAGAAAACTCCGAATCTCTATAGCCGAGGAAGGTCTGGGCCAATTCTGCACTGCCTCGACCTTCTGTGGATCAACCCGAATACCATCACTGGACACTATATGTCCCAGAAAACCCACAGTATCAAGCCATAACTCACACTTAGTGAATTTTGCATAAAGCTTCTCTTCTCTCAACCTCTGCAATGCCACTCTCAAATGCTGTGCATGCTCCTCCTGGCTGCGTGAATATACCAGAATGTCATCAATAAACACAATCACAAAAGAATCAAGGTACGGCCGAAATACACTATTCATCAAGTGCATGAATGCTGCTGGGGCATTAGTCAACCCGAAAGACATCACCAGGAACTCGTAGTGCCCATATCGCGTCCTGAACGCTGTCTTCATAATATCTGAGTCCCTGATCTTCAACTGATGATAGCCCGATCGAAGATCAATCTTAGAAAATACACTAGCTCCCCGGAGCTGATCAAATAGGTCCTCAATACGAGGCAATGGGTACTTATTCTTCACTGTTACCTTGTTCAGCTGCCTGTAATCAATGCACATTCTCATTGTGCCATCTTTCTTCTTCACGAACAACACCGGTGCACCCCAAGGTGACACACTCGGACGAATGAAACCCTTATCTAAGAGTTCCTAAAGCTGTTCTTTCAATTCTTTTAACTCTGCTGGTGCCATGCGATAAGGAGGAATAGAAATGGGCTGAGTGCCCGGCACCAAGTCAATACCAAAGTCAATATCTCTGTCAGGCGGCATGCCTGGTAGGTCTGCTGGAAATACATCCGGAAACTCCCTCACAATGGGGACCGAATCAAGACCTGGGTGTCTCGGCCTCAACATTTCTAATGAAGGCCAAATAAGATAAACAACCCTTGCCAATCATTCGTTGAGCCTTTATATAAGAAATCACCCTATCGGACACATAATCAGTCAAGCCACGCCACTCGATCCTCGGATTACCTGGAATAGCTAGTGTGACTGTTTTGGCATGACAGTCCAGAATCGCATGATAAGGAGATAGCCAATCCATGCCTAGGATAACATCGAAATCTACCATGCCCGGTAGTAATAGATCAACTCGGGTCTCCAGACCCCCAATAGTAATAATACAGGATCGATATACCTGATCCACAACAACAGTATCCCCCACTGGGGTAGACACATGTACGGGCAAAGCAAGATACCACGGGTCATACCCAAATGATGTGCAAAATAAGTAGAGACATAAGAATAGGTGGATCCGGGATCAAATAAGACAGAAGCATCTCTGTGGCAGACTGAGATAATACCTGAAATAACCGCATCTGAAGGCACTAGCGTCCTTCCTATCCGGAAGAGCATAGAAACGAGTCTGGCCTCCACCAGTACGATCCTCGCCCCTAGGGCGACCTCTGGCTACCTGGCCACCAGTCCTAGCTGACTGTGCTGGCGCTGAAGAAACAGGAGTAGAAGATGAGGGCTGATCCCTCTGCTGAGACCGCCTACGAAGCCACTGAGGACACTCTCTCTTGATATGGCCCAAGTCACCGCACTCAAAACAACGGCCCGAAGATGGAAGAAGGGGCTGCTAAGGACCCCTCGCTGCCGATGAATCTTGTGCTGAGTAAACAGGAGCAGAGCTCTGAGCTGGAAGAGCACTCAATGCAAGCTGACTCTGCTGACGGCCCTGCTGAACCTGATAAACCCTGATGGCCCTGACGACCACGATCTGATGAAACCCCACTGGACTCTGTACGTCCAGACTGATGAGACCTGAAAGAGCGACCTCCGCTATGCTGAAATTGGCCCCTAGACGGAGCACCACTGTAACTGCCAGAACCACGAGGCCTCTTAGCCTCTCTCTCCTCTCGCTCTCTGCAGCGATCTGTCTCAATGTGACGGGCAGCATCAACCACCTCCTCAAAGGTAACTGCCGAAACTCTCTCCCTGGTCATCAATATGCGGATGGGATAAATAAGGCCATCAATAAATCTTCGAATCCTCTCTCTGTCTGTAGGAACCATCCACATGGCATGACGGGCCAACTGTGTGAATCTCATCTCGTACTGATTAACCGTCATCTCTCCCTGCTTCAACCACTCGAACTGACGTCGCAGCTCCTCTCTCGAGACCGAGGCACGTACTTCTCCAAAAATACCGCGGAGAATTGTTGCCAAGTGAGGGGCACCGCCCATCCTCCTACCACTGAAATGCTGCACTGTGAACCGAAAAGTAGTGAAAGAAACACCGCTGGACTCCAGAATACCCGCGGTGCGAAGCATACGCTGACATTTATCAAGAAAACCCTGGGCGTCCTCGCCCTCAGCACCACTGAATGCCGGAGGCTGTAGCCTCTCAAACCTCTCCAAACGACGCTGCTCATCGTCAGGCATAACTGGAACCACATGAGCAGGAGCTGGTGCAACGGGTGCAACTGGCTGAACTGGAGCTGCCCCAGGTGCCTGAATACCCTGTACTACCGGCTCGGGTGTGCGAGCCACGGGGGTCCGATTCCCTTCCCCTGCCTGTGAAGAAGATGCTGCACTAGAGGCTGCAACTACCTGAGCCAAGCCAGTGCATACTGATAGAATCTGAGCCAAAGTCTCCTGAAGACCTGGTATCACAATGGGAACTGCCGGTATCTGGTCCTGAGTTTGGGCCACTGGTGTAGGAATCTGACCTTGAGTCTGGTCAGCTGGTGGGTCAGCAGGCACTGGCACTGCTGCCCTACCTCTACCACGACCACGGCCTCCGGGTGCCAATGGTGGTCGTCCGCCACGTCCGTTAGCTCGTGTTCTCGCCATCTGCGAGAGAATAGAATATGGAAAGATTTAATTTCATGATAACACAAATCGCACGATATGAATTCAAGAAAATGAGGTTTTTCCTAAAGTTTATGTAGCCCTTCGAAGATAGATACGGACGTCTACGTACCGATCCTGCGAAAGCCTACTAAACCGGCTCATGACTCGCGAGTCCTAATAACCTAGAGCTTTGATACCAACTTGTCATGACCCAAATCCGGTCGTGATGGCGCCCAACAATCAAGCTATGCCAGCCAGACCAACAATTTAATTAAAACAAAGATATCAGTCCCAAATGGACAACCCAAGGAGAATATATGAGTTTAAGAACTCCAATAATAATAGTAAAGAACAAAATACTGACACTCCCAAAGATCCGGAGTCACAAGTCTAGAGCCTCTAACAAAACCCAACAGGAAAAGAGAGTACGATATAGAAGTACTCAAGTCTGAATACCAAAATACAAAATAACAACTGGAAATGAGAGGAGAAGCTAGGTTCCGCGAACGTAGGCAGCTACCTCAGCAACTCGATGTGACACTGCAAACGCTGGAGATGCCTGTCTATTGCTCCTGAGTACCCGAGTCTGCACACAAAAGGTGCAGGGAGTAGGGGTGAGTACTAAGTACTCAGTGAGTAACAAATATATATAAGTAGCTGACAGTAAGAAATCCACAAAATACCACAATATGAAGCTACACTACAGTCCGAATCTCCTACGAACTAGCAACAACAATCCAATACAACTACCATAGAGTAATTCAACAAATACAAATGCAATGCAATGCACATAACCGCTACGGCGTGTAGCCCGATCCAATTTAACGTCGACGGCGCTCACTGGGGGTATGTACAGACTCCGGAGGGGCTCCTACAGCCCAAGCGCAATACTGCTGCGACGTGCAGCCCGATCCTCATATCAACCACTGCGGCGTGCAGCCCGATCCCATGCTCAGTCCACAATAAGCAATTAAGTCACAAAACAATTCATTTTCCTTAATTCCAGTTCTCAATTCATAATTTATGAAAAATACTTTAACTTTATTAAATTTGTAAAAGCCGGTGACTTAGCATTTCAAAAGTGTGATTTCAATTTCCAGGACTGAGATCAGTGATTTTAGCAATTGTAGCTATCACATAAATATTTGTCCTCTAAGGACACTACAGGTCGGCACAAGGCCCCAAACAAGGCTTACAGCCCACAAGTATATCACATACAGTGTATTTTCAACACTAACAATATATCAATTACTTCCGGGATGGACCAAGTCTCAATCCCCAATCACAATCAATCCCGCACCTGCCACGGTGTGCAAGCCACGCCCTATTAGCGTCACAATGTGCTAAGCCGGGGTTTCGAACCCTCAAGCTACCATATACACAAACTACTCACCTCTATCCGGTCGTAGACTCGTCCGCGATGCCTTTTCCTTTGAATTTCGTTGCCTCGTGTGCAGAATCTAGTCAAATAACAATAATTATATCAAATACGGGTCAAAGAATCATAACCCACTTCAATTTATATGAAATTCGCATAATTATACTAAGTTGGTAAAACCCGACCCCGGGCCCCACTGCTCGAAAAATTCCGAAATTAGTACCAACGCGATCCTTATCTCGCCACGAGCCCGTGCATATAAAATTTATCGAAATCGGAGTTCAAATGGCCTCCCAAAACTCAAAATCCCGTTTTCAATATTTGGGTCACATTTCTTCAAGATTTCAACCCAATTTCATGAAGATTGATGTTTTTGAGTCAAGAATCTTACCTCCGACGAATACCCGATGACTTCTCGGTGATTTCCTCGAGTTTTCTTCTCTCTAGGGCTCAAAATTGAGTTTTGGGTTAATGAACCCGTAACCCTCTGTTCTGTGATTAAATTCTCTGCCAGAACATTTTGTTCTACGCGATCGCGACTCGCCTCACGCGATCGCGATGTTCAAAAACTCGGCCTCACGCGATCGCGACTCCCCTCACGTGATCGCGATGTACAATCACCCGGCTTCACGCGATCGCGTCCCTCTTCCTGCGATCGCGTAGCACATTTTTTCCCTGGACCCATTTCTCTTCTACGCGATCGTGTAGATGCTCATGCGATCGCGATGACCACCCGGTTAATTCTACACGATCGCGACTGGTGATCCTGTGATCGCGATGGCCTAGCCCCCAGCTCTACGCGATCGCGTCCCCCTCCCCGCGATCGCGGAGAGCAAAAGCCTGCTGCGTTTATGACAGCAACCAGCCTTCTCTTTTCTTCCAAAAATGGTCCGTTTGGACCCCCGGATTCATCCCGAGACCCCCGGGACCACAACGAAAATCACCAACATACTCCAAAACATGATACGAACTTGTTCCAATCATAAAAACACCATACTAAACATCAAAATCTCCATTTACTCACGGATTCAAGCCTAAGTTTCTTCAAAACTTTCAAAACTAACATTCAATCCAAAACCCGATCAAACGATGTCCGAATGACCTAAAAATTTGCAGACATATCCAAAATCACATAACGAAGCTACAAAAATTGTCAGAATTCCATTCCGACCCCCGGATCAAAATATCACCTACCATCCGGTTTTCGCCAAAATTCAACCTTCGCCAGTTCAAGCCTAAAACTAAACCGGGCCTCCAAATTCAATTCCGATTGTTCTCCTAAGTCATAAATGATCCCCCGGAACTAGTCGAATCATCAGAATCCGGTTCCGAGCACTCTAACTCAATAGTCAACTCTTGGTTGACTTTCCATATTCAATGTTTCTTCAAGCATGCTATTTGCTTCATTTTCAATCCAAATCACTCCTAATTCACCCGATATACTCTAATACTGTTTTAAAAGCATAATATATGTAAATGCAAGGTAACGGGGTGGAAATTCCCATAACAACGGGCCGGGTCGTTACAATAGTGTGCTGTTACATTGGTTTTTATTTTGAGAGTTCTTATAGTTATCTTTTAGGAATTGTTTGTTTTTCAAGTCAAATTTGGTGTCGACGAGTGCATCTTGGGCTGTTTGAGATTGCTGGAGTTATTTTAAAGCTATTTGGTATTGCTGTTGGTTCATCTTGGGTTTCGTTGATTTGATTTTTCCCCCCGGAATCCTATTCTGCTGCCTAGACTCGTTTGCTATTGTTTTCGCAGTGGTCTTAAGTTGTTAATGGTGTTGTTGCTTGCTGTTTGTTTGCTGTTGTTGTTGGCTATCAAACTGCCTGCTGAGCATTCTGTCTCTGCATTTTGCTGTTGAAATTTCAGGTACACGGCTACAAAGTTCCTTGTTGGTGTAAGCCTTTAGTAAAAATCGGAAATAAGAATGTCTGTTGGTTTCAAGCATGTGGATCACTGTCTATTCATTTTTTGAGAATTATATGAAGTTTTCTATACATATTTGTTAGTATAAAAGTATATTTGTATAATTGAACTATTTTATGTTTAAGTCAAGGTTTGTTTTAGATTAATTCAGCATCTCTCGTTAATATATGAACCTTTTGTTGAAATTAGTATAAAGTTCGAATCTGGTTCAAATCGGCAATGAATAAGGTTTAGATAAAAATAAGTTGAGTTTCAAGTATATATCTTAGCAACAAGTCATTAGAATTACTTTGAAATTCAACAGTCAGTTTGCTTTATTTAGTTTGTAACTTTCACTAATAAATTATTCGATTTTAGCCAGTCACGGGAGAACAGACATTTTCGATCTAATTGATAAGCGAAATATTAAAATGAAGAAATATATGCTCATATCTTTTGTTAAAAGTCTTGTTCGAATTAGATACATTCCGATTATTTAGTAGCAAATCTTAGCTAAAAATGGAATCGTTTCACGCTTCGATGCCTTTTTTTTATTTAATCGAGAAATAACTTCAATAAACATGTACACCAACCAAAGTATCATCAAAGTTATTATTTTTCGCTTTACTTAGAATTAGCCTTTCGTTTAAAGTTTTGAATGTATAGTTTAATAAAAGCGTTTCAGTCCATTAAAAGCATATAGGATAACATGTATTAAAATCAGATATTTTTAGCCATTTATAATAATTGAAGCGACCGTGCTAGAACCACGGGATCCGGGGGTGCCTAACACCTTCCCTCGGGTCAACAGAATTCCTTACTTAGAATCTCTAGTTCGCAGACTTCATTTGGAAAGTCGTAAATTTCCTCGATTCGGGATCTAAATAAATCGGTGACTTGGGACACATTAATATATTCCAAGTGGCGACTCTGAAATAAATAGAATAATCCCGTTTCGAATATTGTCACTTAAATTGGAAAAACTCCCTCGCGCATCTACCCTCTGGGGTAGGGGGCGCGCCAAAAGGAGGTGTGACAGCTCTGGCGACTCTGCTGGGGATACAAACCCAGAACCACTGGTTCAGGGTTTAAGAATTCGATCTTTGAATAATTATTTTATTTGGCTTATTTATTATCTGATTTTATTACATGTTTATATTTGATATGCTAAATATTGCTTTACCGCTTTGATATTTTGTGAATTGTATATAAATTGTGCCGATACCCATTTTTTCTCTTCTCAGTCTTTTGAAATATAATATCGGGCATTTGCTGGACATAGCCCGTTTTTCTCAAGATAGTTGTGGTGCTTGGCACCCGGTGAAGGATTTTGTAGTCACACATGTTTAGGCGGAGAGTTTTGTCAATTAAGCCGGAAAGTCATGCTACCGGTGCACTGACACTCTTCGGCTCGAGTTGTCCGCTCGAGTTAAAGCCAGTCTAGACACTTTTTCCAACAGGATGATGACTTAGAATAACAAAACCTTATGCCGGATCCCCGATAGGAACGTTTATCATGTGCATATTTGACTTAGGAGGCTCAACACAGGGGTTGAGCCTATCTAGGACAGGTGTACCTGAAACAAAAGACCAACTTGTTGCATCTTTCTGTGTGCATTTATTTGTTTCGATCTTACATGTCGACCGGTTTGTTATTAAAAAAAAAGAGGGTAGGAAGTGGAAAATGTCAATAAAATTAATGGAAAACGAGATGCTTTTCTTAGAAAATAATTTTTGAAAAAAATGAAAAAAAAAGAAAGAAAAAGAATCTCCGAATAAATTTTGTTAATTTTAAATAGTTAGTTTCTTTAAAATTTTTCCTTTTTGAAAAATGCAAAAAATTCCAAATAAATTTTCTTAGTTCCTTAAAAAATAATTTTTGAAAAATGAAAAAAAAATTTGATTTTATAAAAGGTAGTTTAGTTTCTCTGAAAATAATTTGTTTTAGAAATTCTGTTTAAATATAGTTTGTTTTCTTTTCTTAAAATGATTTAGTTCTTTTCTTTCCGAACTACGCGGGTCTGATTCTCACCGGATGTGAGATACGTAGGAAAATCTCATCGGTTCCGACCCCAATTTTTAAAAACAAAAAATCAAAAAAAAAAAAATACTTTCGTTTAGTTCCTTCATTAAAATCTTTCTTTAGAAAATTCAAAAAAAAAGAAAAAGAGTAAAAGTAGTTTAAAAAAAAAACTAAAAAATGGTTTCGTTCTTTCTACTGCTTTTGATGAAATAAAAAGAAAAATCAATAAAAATCAAAATTTAAAAATATAGATTTTACTCCAAAGCAAATAAATTTTTTTTAAGTCTTTCTACCAAAAAACAAAACAAAAAGCAAAAAAAAAAAGCAAAAAAATGAATATATTTTCCTTTCTTCTTTTAAAGCATCTCATGATTTCCATGACACAAATCTTACTCTTTCAAGAATTAGTTGATTTACTCAATTTTCGATTTTCCGAACTACGCCCGGTCTGATTCATTCGGGGACATGATACATAGGCAATCTACATAAGATTCGACCATCACCAAAAGAAAAAGAAAAATAAAAAAAAAAAGAGAAAATTGATAAAGAGGTGAAGAAGATGAAAGCAAAGGAAAGTATAAGCCGGAGTAACGCATTACAATCGAATCCAAATAGCAACACAATCAACTGTATAAGTGCATCACACCCAATGTGAGATTACTTATCTGTTATGTTGTTTCAAACTAACCGTTTGTTTGCCAAACTCCAGGTTTTAGAAAAGGGTGGTTGATTTTGTGGTACTCTGGCCATCACATTCATACTTCACGAGGTCCAAAAGAAAAGTTCAGCAACCCGTTGCTAAATCAAAAGAAAGTACCCATCCTTATTTCACAAGGTCGGAAAAAAGTGCCAACATGTCTTCAGAAATCCCTCTGCCAACCGTTCCCGTTTTGGAAGAGAGCTCCGTGTCAGCCATTCCGGCTACTGAGTCAGCAGCTGTTGAAGAAAATAGAATTTTGCGTTGTCGCATGCTGGAGATGTTGGATGACTGGAATAACGGGAAAGAGCCCCCAAGTCTTATCCCTGGGTTCCCCGAACTATTCCTGAGGTCAAATGGGATTTCTAATACCCCCACCAATTACCCACCTACTTTGTTTGGATATTCTAATGTTACAACCCTCTCCGAATCACCCTCCACTTCCCATCCTCGGGTGACAGCATTAGATACATCTACAAGAACATCCGTTGGTTTGCCCGTTCCAATCACGGCGTATCCCGGCACACATACTCCTTTCTTTGATTCCTCTTCTTTTACAATCCCGGTACCACCCCTTCCACGGGATCCTACCCAGTTTGCCGCTAATGTCTATCCTCAGCTCATGCCAAGCCAAAATCCAAAAGCTCTCGAACGGGATGAAATGGCAAAAAGAATGAGCAGCTTGGAATAGAGTTTGAAAAACATGCAAGGTCTAGGCGGACAGAGGAGTGTTTCTTATGCAGATTTGTGCATGTTCCCACATGTCCATTTGCCCTCAGACTTTAAGACGCCGAAGTTCAAAAAGTATGACGGTCATGGCGACCCTATTGCTCATCTAAAGAAATACTGCAATCAATTGCGAGGTGCAAGCGACATGGAAGAATTGCTGATGGCATATTTCGGAGAAAGCTTGATCGGGATAGCATCAGAATGGTACATGGATCAAGACATATCTCAATGGCACATCCGGGACGATTTGGCCAGAGATTTTGTGAAACAGTTCCAGTACAACATTGACATTGCGCCAGACAGGAATTCTTTATCGAACTTAAAGAAGAAACCCTCGGAAAGCTTCAGAGAATATGCTATCAAATGGCGAGAGCAAGCATCCAGGGTGAAACCCCCTATGGACGAAATAGAAATGGTCACTACTTTCCTCCAGTCTCAGGAACTAGACTATTTCCAGAACATGCTGTCAGCAATGGGAAAGCCTTTCGCAAAGGCGATCAAGATTGGGGAAATGGTGGAAAATGGTTTGAAGACGGGAAGGATTTTGAGTCAAGCGGCCATTCGAGCGACCTCCTAAGCAATCTAAGGAGGGTCTGGAGGAATAGCAAAGGGTAGGATGAAAGAGGGAACATCCATGGCAACTTCGGGTGATAGAAGACACCACGCTCCTAGACCCTTCTTTTCAGAAAGAACCCCCAGCATTATTACTCTGCTCAGGAAATGTCCTATATCCCTCAACCGTACGCGGTCATGAATGCTCAACCTTTTGCGCAACCGCAACAGCATGTTAGTAGAAACCAAGCTCTATTTCCAAGAAATCAGCCTCCCTACCAGAATCACTATAATCATCGACCTCCGCAGAATAACTTCCGTCCTTGGGAACCGCCAAAAAAATCGAACTTCACCCCAATTGGTGAATCTTACTCTAGTCTATTCCCGAAACTTGTCCAAATGGGTCTACTGCAGCAGGTTCCTCAGAATAGACAAAACCCGGCATCGCCTTCCTACAAAGCTAGTGTCAGATGTGCATATCATTCAGAGGTAGAGGGCTACCATACTAATGACTGTTGGACTTTGAAACAAGCGGTGGAGAATTTGATAGAGCAAGGGAAGATTGTGTTGAAAGATGAGGATGTCCCAAATGTGACCAATAATCCGCTGCCTGCTCATAATAACGGGCCGATAGTTGGGATGATTTGTGAAGACGAAGAATTCGATCCAGCGCTTAAAGCCATAATTGCTATTGCTGACGTGGAAAGGAAGCCCAAGGCGGCCCCGAAACAAGAGAAGTGGGAAAAGAAGAGTAAAATCACTGAGGTAGAACCAGAAAGGGAAATTGGTGCATCTAAGCAAGCCTATGTGGCATGGGGGGCAATTAAGACACCACAGCTGAATGAGCCAGTGTTTGTTGGACGCGTACCACAAAAGCTTAAGGACCGTCAAGAGGAAGATAATGAGGATTTCATGACTGAAGAGAGTGAAGGAAAACATGAGGCAAAGCTCTGCGGTACCCGCATGGTCGAGCCAGGGAAAGGGACTATCACCGTTGAAATGGGACCAGACACTGAACTCCCAAACTGAAAGGCTAAGCCATTCCCGATCAGGTGGAAGCCCAGTAAACTTGTCCTGCCGCATTTTTCTGCATCCAGAATTGTTTCAAGGTGTAAATTGGATGTTTTTTTTAGTTTTTGTCTTTAAATTTCCAAATGTGAACCCTGTTTATCCTTTCGATTCCAAGAAATGAAATTAATATTTCATCGTCCGTTTCCTTTTCTTTTGTTATTTTTTATTCTTTCCGATTTGTTTTAGTTTTCTTTTTCTCTTCTCTTTAGTTCAAATCATGCAGCTTTAAATAACATGACATGCTTGCGGACTTCATGCCTAGATCCCAAAACACTGTCAAACTTCAGAATAATGAATCAAGAGTTGAAATGCACAAAAAGTTTATTTTGAGGAAATGAAACAAAGAATTGGAATAACTGAAGGAAAATTGGTTCGCATACAAAAGGGGTGTGTTGTACTTAGGGAATACCCAAATAATTACCCCAACAAAGAATGACCCATGCTTGCAACAAGAAAGTGCGGCCAGGAACCTCGAAATAGAATGACCTGCGTTAAGGCGAATTCCTCCTCATTACCAAGAAAAAAATGGAAAATTTCGCTCCTAATTGGAAGGATCCATACATCATCCGGAAAATATCACTGAGAGGGACACTGTATCTGGGAGACATTGAGGAAAATGATCTTGAAACGGCAGTCAATACAGATGCAGTATAAAGGTACTATGTCAAGACCTCCTGCGACGTTGACTTTTGTATAATTGAGATGACGAAGGCTTTCTTTCTTGCTACCCCAAACACTATAAATCCTTTGTAAAACCCTTTGAGCCGGTTATGTTTCTTTGTTCACCCTCTTTGGAACCCGAAATAAATAAAAATTAAAAAAAATGAAAAAAAAGAAAAGAAAAACAAAATATATATATACATATATATACATACATATATATATATATATATATATATATATATATATATATATATATATATATATGAAAGGAAAATAAAATAAAATAAAATAAAATAAAAACAAAAATTATCACCACCTGAACTACGTTCTGACTTGATTCCGAAAGGATACGTAGGCAACCTCTCCTTGAGGTTCAGTCACACCAAAACCAAAATTCCAATTTCCCCAAAAAATTGAAACTGGGGCAGACGATATGACGGTTCAGTTTAGATCCGTCAAAGATAGTTCCAGAGTTGTAATTCCATTCAATTTCCTTTTTACCCAATAAAAAAAAAACCTTGTTCAAGTCCTTCAGATCAATTGGCAAAGACAAGGAAGTGAAGAATGTCATTGACGGAAATCTGACACAGCCTGAATTGAGAGAAACAAAATGAGAGAGTCTTACCGGTGAAAACCTTCTGGCACCATAAGGCGATGGCGATATGAGAAGCTAAAAATGAGAGAGTCCGTCTAGTGAAAACTCGCAAAGAGCACTATCAAGCGACAGTGAGAAGAGAAATGAGAGGGATCGATTGGCGGAAACCCGCAAAGGGTGCCACCGACCAAAAAGAAGACGTCCCTTCACTAAAAGAATTTTGGCAAGGTTCCTTGGTTTTGAAATTGCGAATCAATGGGTTCACAAGAAGTTGGAAAGTCTATGTGAGTCAGGCGTCCAGTCCAAGAAGCATGTCATGTCTATTTGGAGTCAGCATGCATCCCAGATAAGTCTTTCTTTTCCCCGAAAGGGACGCTTTTCTTTAAACTCATTTTCTTGCTTGTTGTATAGTTATTCTTTGAATCCCTTTCGGTTTAATTTTAAATTCTAAAACTATTACAAAGAAAGGCGGCAGGACCGGTTTTACAAGACTCCGTCTGGTAAAAAAAAAGTTGAAGAAAGATACCCAGCCTTAGTGGTGTATTGATCCAATCCCAACTGATCATGATGGTCGATCACTTCCAAAGGAAAGGATGTTAGGAAGAAAATGGAAATCAAAGGCTAAGGTCTTAGAAGAAACGGAATGAGGCAGAAGGACAGAACCCACACAGAAAATCCTCATGGAATCCCGAGGATGAACCCGGTCAGTTTGAAAAGAAGTCACCCCCAAAGACAATTGGTAGCAAGTTCTCAATGGAAATGGGGCAAGGATCAAGCAATGAAGATAATCAAGGCCACAAAGTCAACCACTTTTTCAACTAATAAAATATTCTTTGTTGAAAGCATGTCTATTTAATTGTGCACGAAGAAGGTACAACCCAAAGAAGTGACGTACGCAAGCATTGAAATGGCTTTGGAACAAAAGAAACACATAAAAAGGGAAGTTTCTTTTCGAAGGCTTTATCTTATGCATTTGTTGACGGGTAAAACAAAAGGGAAAAAACCTAAAAAGGGGGCCCAAAAGGAAGAATAAAAGAAAATAAAAATGAAAACTCCAAAAAAGAGAATCAAATCATGTTAGTCCAGTATCTGTTTGGACCCCGGCCAAAAAATCGAGGGTCTGGCGGCCAAAAAACTGTTAGACATTGTTTGAATTCCGGCCAGAAAGCCGTGAAACTTTTATCCCCGGTCAGAAAACCGAGGATCTCCCGGTCAGAAAACCGCGGAGCCATTTGTTTTAACCCCGGCCAAAAAACCGAGGGTCTGGCGGCCAAAAAACTGTTAGACATTGTTTGAATTCCGGCCAGAAAGGCGTGAAACTTTTATCCCCGGTCAGAAAATCGAGGATCTCCCAGTCAGAAAACTACGGAGCCATTTATTTAAACCCCGGCCAAAAAACCGAGGGTTTGGCGGCCAAAACACTGTTAGACATTGTTTGAATTCCGGCCAGAAAGCCGTGAAACTCTTATCCCCGGTCAGAAAACCGAGGATCTCCCAGTCAGAAAACTGCGGAGCCATTTATTTTAACCCCGGCCAAAAAACCGAGGGTCTGGCGGCCAAAAAACCGTTAGACATTGTTTGAATTCCGGCCAGAAAGCCGTGAAACTTTTATCTCCGGTCAGAAAACCGAGGATCTCCCAGTCAGAAAACTGCGGAGCCATTTATTTTAACCCCGGCCAAAAAACCGAGGGTCTGGCGGCCAAAAACCCGTTAGACATTGTTTGAATTCCGGCCAGAAAGCCATGAAACTTTTATCCCCGGTCAGAAAACCGAGGATCTCCCAGTTAGAAAACTACGGAGCCATTTATTTTAACCCCGGCCAAAAAAACAAACTGAGGGTCTGGCGGCCAAAAAACCATTAGACATTGTTTGAATTCCGGCCAGAAAGTCGTGAAACTTTTATCCCCGGTCAGAAAACCGAGGATCTCCTAGTCAGAAAACTATGGAGCGATTTATTTTAACCCCGGCCAAAAACCGAGGGTCTGACGGCCAAAAAACCGTTAGACATTGTTTGAATTCCGTCCAGAAAGCCGTTGAAACTTTCATCCCCGGTTAGAAAACCGAGGATCTCCCGGTCAGAAAACTGCGAGCCATTTATTTTAACCCCGGCCAAAAAACCGAGGGTCTGGCGGCCAAAAAACCATTAGACATTATTTGAATTCCGGCCAAAAAGCCGTGAAACGCTTATACCCGGTCAGAAAACCGAGGATCTCCCAGTCAGAAAACTGCGGAGCCATTTATTTTAACCCCGGCCAAAAAACCGAGGGTCTGGCGGCCAAAAAACCGTTAGACATTGTTTGAATTCCGGCCAGAAAGCCGTGAAACTTTTATCCCCGTTCAGAAAATCGAGGATCTCCCAGTCAGAAAACTGCGGAGCTATTTATTTTAACCCCGGCCAAAAAAAACCGAGGGTCTGGCGGCCAAAAACCGTTAGACATTATTTGAATTCCGGCCAGAAAGCCGTGAAACTTTTATTCCCGATCAGAAAACCGAGGATCTCCCAGTCAGAAAACTGTGAAGCCATTTATTTTAACCCCAGCTAAAAAACCGAGGGTCTGGCGGCAAAAAACTGTTAGACATTGTTTGAATTCCGGCTAGAAAGCCATGAAATTTTTATCCCCGGTCAGAAAACCGAGGATCTCCCAGCCAGAAAACTGCGGAACCATTTATGTTAACCTCGGCCAAAAAAACTGAGGGTCTGGCGGCCAAAAAACCGTTAGACATTGTTTGAATTCCGGCCAGAAAGCCGTGAAACTTTTATCCCCGGTCAGAAAACCGAGGATCTCCCAGTCGGAAAACTACGGAACCATTTATTTTAACCTCGGCCAAAAACCCGAGGGTCTGGCGGCCAAAAACCTATTAGACATTGTTTGAATCCCGGCTAGAAAGCCGTGAAACTTTTATCCCCGATCAGAAAATAGAGGATCTCCCAGTCAGAAAACTGCGGAGCCATTTATTTTAACCCCGACCAAAAAAAACCGAGGGTCTAGCTGCCAAAAACCGTTAGACATTGTTTGAATTCCGGCCAGAAAGCCGTGAAACTCTTCTTCAAAATCCCGGCCAGAAAGCCGCGGAACATTTATTTATGAAACTGTGATTTTCTTACCCCGGCCAAAAAACCGAGGGTCTTGCGGCCAGAAAACCATTAGACATTGATTGAATTCCGGCCAGAAAGCCGTGAAACTCTTCTTCAAAATCCCGGCGAGAAAGCCGTGGAACGTTTATTTGTGAAACTATGATTTTCTTAACCAATACCAAAGAGTCTTTTTAATCACTTTCTGTGTCACAACTAACTCACGAAATTTTCCTAGCAAAACTGGGGCAGAAAAATTTCGATCGTTTGTTTGTTTTATTGTCTAAATAGGTTTGACCTCGGGACGCAAGGATCGAGATAACCTACGAGTGGAACATCAATCCTGCATGAAGAAAAGAAGAAAAGAACCAAAAGAAAACAAGTCCAAATGTTGGAGTAAACAAAAGGGCGGATTGCTCAGAATCTGATTGAAGTAACAAGCTCCGCCGACTCCGTTTCACTCAATGTTACATAAATAAACAAGCGCGTACAGCTTTTTGAGCATCAAGATTCAGATCGAGGTCTACAGCAAATCAGCTAAGATTCAAGATCAAGTTTTCAAGAGAATCATAGATAGGAATCTTGTAACTCATAGTTTGATAGCATAGCTAGTTCAACTTTAATTTCTCTTTTGGTGTAATAAGGAGGTCAGTAAGCAGTAAGCAGCAACAGCAGCAACGATAGCAACAGTAACAGCAAAGTGTCAGTTCACGGTAGTCCCAGCTACCAAAACTTCCCGAACTACATTGACCTGATTCCTGTTTAGCCCAGGATATGTAGGAGGCCTCCCGAAGCAAAGGCTCGGTCAAGATCTTTTTGAAATGCTTCACACGGAGTGCTCGGACGGGCAAAAATCGCTCGTATTAGCTCATTATCTTTGCACGATAACTCTTCGAGTTTACACGCAATGAGGGGCAGTTGTGAGCACGTGATTTTTGCCCTACAAGAGAATTACTCCCAAAATTTCAAAATAAAAGAATTTTTGTGTTGTTTACAATATTTGTGTATTATATGTTATTTTTCTCTTATTGTTTGCGTTTGTGTGTCCATGTCTTTTGTTTAAATAAATAAAAATACAAATAATAATAATAATAATATATTGCATATATAATTCAAGTTTGCAATTGAGATTAATTAAGTTTGTTTTACGAGAATGAAAAATCACAAAAGAAAATATGTATCTTTTGCATTTTTTTTTAGCCTTTAAATGTCCAATTGTGTGATTTTTTTTTTCTTATTAATATTTTGGGCTAATTACTACTTAGAGTTAATATTTTTAGGATAATTTGGTTGAGAATTAATTTAGGATTGTATTTTTATCTTTATTTTTATTATAAAATTAAAAAAAGGGAAAATAAAATAATGAGGAAAATGAGGACAAATGCGGACTGGGCTAGTCCAATTGAAAGTTAATCAAGGCTAGCCCAAATACGCCCAAGCCCAGTCCAAGACCCAATTCCATACCCAACCATTCCAAGAGATGTAATCTAGACCATTCATTCATGTTGATCCAACGGTCGAGATCCCAGCGCCCCACCCGTTTCACCGGTTGACCCATTCACCCGTTCCCCACTTAATTAAAACGACCCCATTTCAGAGCCACCCCGTTGATCTTAGCCGTTGATCGTTGTGATCTAACGGCTGAGATTCAATGATTAATTTTAAACCCCAAAGCCCGGTAAAATTTCCTCATTCACCAAATAATCCTTTATCCTCCTCTCAACCCTAGACCCCTGACCAACCTCCGCCTTGAGCCGCCGTCTTCCGCCCGCCGAAAATCGCCTCACGGAGGTTCCGGTAGGCCAAACCCAACCAAATTGACACCATAGAACCTCCCGAGCCCCCTCTACATGAATCCGGCCATCGATAGTCTCGAATTATTCCCAAACGCTTCAAATATTAGATCGAAGCTCGCTGAAATTCGAAGTTTTATCCCAAACCACCCCAGACTCATGCCATGCCCTCGCCGGACCTTCCTCATACCCCTACCAACCTTAGTTCCGTTCGAATCAAGCCCTAACCCCTTAACCCCGAAATCGAGCCCTCAAGAACCCTAGAATCCAAAACTAGAGATTTCGCCCAGACCAACGGTAATTGAAGTCAAAAGACTTTAATTGGAGTGTTTTTCGTTTGAAAAACACTTCATTTAAAGTCTGTTTACTTCAAAAAATGCAAGCTCAAGTCCATTGGGGCCAGGTCTATTCAATTTCGATTTCTTTTTTAGGTAATGTTCTTTTTTCGTTTATTTCAATTTGTTTTTGTATTTGTTTAGTTTTAGCTTGATTGAATTCTTCTCAATTTTTGTTCGGCCATCCCTATTTTTCATTTCTTCTCAAAGACCTTTTTTATTTGGTTGGATTCTAATTTTGTTTGTTCATTGAATTGCGTATGTTGTAAAATAAGTATTCGCGTCGATTAGCGTCGTCGAATAGTTAGCTTCATATTTCTTTTTTTCGTCTTTGGCCGAGAATGATGAATCACTGATTTATCGATTTGTTTGTTGTCGATTATACGTGTTGTAATCAATTAATCGAATGTCGTCGATTAATTCTGTGGGTTCGTTTTGTTAGAACACTGGACCATGATTAACTGTTTAACTGGCTGTTAATGTCGCTGTTGGTTTATAGCTGTCGAATTATAGTTGTTAACTATCTATGATTTCACTCGTAATTCATAGCTGTTTGTTTGTTAGCTGTAACTGTTATGATTCTCTGTGGGTCTGAGTTTTTGAATTTCAGCTTAGGAAATGTTGGATTAGATATAGCTGCAATAAGGTTTTAGAAAATTAACATCTAAAATTCAAAAGAAAAGGTGTAGTGCACATGGGCTAGGGAATAACACAGGCTGGAAAGGAAGAGAGCACATGGGAGGTTGATCTAAAGGGATTAATTGGGCACATGTGCAGGGGAGAACACTGTTCTATTTTTTGTCTATAAAATAGGAGACTAACTCACATAGGGACATACACAGAGAACACATACAGAGAGAAATACATACTCGCAGGATAGAGAGAGATTGGAAGCTATAGGAAATTCTGAAAACAGAGAGAGTTTCTTAGGAGAACAGAATTGGAAAGAGATAGAGGATACAATCTGGGAGTTCTAAAGGGAGTGATTTTAGAACACCTTAGCCTTAGTGAAAGCTGATATCCCATTAAAAATATAGATAGAGTGCTGTTACATTGGTTTTTATTTTGAGAGTTCCTATAGTTATCTTTTAGGAATTGTTTGTTTTTCAAGTCAAATTTGGTGTCGACAAGTGCATCTTGGGCTGTTTGAGATTGCTGGAGTTATTTTAAAGCTATTTGGTATTGCTGTTGGTTCATCTTGGGTTTCGTTGATTTGATTTTTCTCCCCGGAATCCTATTCTGCTGCCTAGACTCGTTTGCTATTGTTTTAGCAGTGGTCTTGAGTTGTTAATGGTGTTGTTGCTTGCTGTTTGTTTGTTGTTGTTGTTGGCTATCAAACTGCCTGCTGATCATTCTGTCTCTGCATTTTGCTGTTGAAATTCCAGGTACACGGCTACAAAGTTCCTTGTTGGTGTAAGCCTTTAGTAAAAATCGGAAATGAGAATGTCTGTTGGTTTCAAGCATGTGGATCACTGTCTATTCATTTTTTGAGAATTATATGAAGTTTTTTATACATATTTGTTAGTATAAAAGTATATTTGTATAATTGAACTATTTTATGTTTAAGTCAAGGTTTGTTTTAGATTAATTCAGCATCTCTCGTTAATATATGAACCTTTTGTTGAAATTAGTATAAAGTTCGAATCTGGTTCAAATCGGCAATGAATAAGGTTTAGATAAATATAAGTTGAGTTTCAAGTATATATCTTAGCAACAAGTCATTAGAATTAGCTTTGAAATTCAACAGTCAGTTTGCTTTATTTAGTTTGTAACTTTCACTAATCAATTATTCTATTTTAGCCAGTCACGGGAGAACAGACATTTTCGATCTAATTGATAAGCGAAATATTAAAATTAAGAAATATATGCTCATAACTTTTGTTAAAAGTCTTGTTCGAATTAGATACATTCCGATTATTTAGTAGCAAATCTTAGCTAAAAAATGGAATCGTTTCAAGAGTCGATGCCTTTTTTTAATTTAATCGAGAAATAGCTTCAATAAACATGTACACCAACCAAAGTATCATCAAAGTTTATATTTTTCGTTTTACTTAGAATTAGCCTCTCGTTTAAAGTTTTGAATGTATAGTTTAATAAAAGCGTTTCAGTCCATTAAAAGCATATAGGATAACATGTATTAAAATCAGATATTTTTAGCCATTTATAATAATTGAAGCGACCGTGCTAGAACCACGGGGTCCAGGGGTGCCTAACACCTTCCCTTGGGTCAACAGAATTCCTTACTTAGAATCTCTGGTTCGCAGACTTCATTTGGAAAGTCGTAAATTTCCTCGATTCGGGATCTAAATAAATCGGTGACTTGGGACACCTTAATTTATTCCAAGTGGCGACTCTGAAATAAATAGAATAATCGCGTTTCGAATATTGTCACTTAAATTGGAAAAACTCCCTCGCGCATCTACCCTCCGGGGTAGAGGCGCGCCAAAAGGAGGTGTGACACTCTCTATCAGAGCTTTCAAAAATATACCGACCATAGGCATCTGACCATCAGATGCTATAGGTCATCGTCTAATATTACCGACATTATTTGATTTGTCAGTTTTTCTTGGGAAGGGCATACTGCGATACAACGGTTAGCCCTAAAGTCGCCTTCTTTCTCATATGTCGCAGAAAGTCTTTTAAGAAAAAGGCTTCCCTAAATTTTTGTGGCATTCAGATCGAGATATCCCGGCACGACCTTGCGCTCCATTAAGTGTATATTGAGATCTAGTAGAAGTGGAAGTGCCGCAAAGCTCTTGAGTTGAATGATGCTCACGATTGAGGAAGAGCCTCTTGCCTCGCCTTTTGGAACCTATCCTTATTGCTTGCTTACCTATAGCAGCCTATCTTTCTGATCTCCTTTCCTTCTATTCATCATATTTTAGGCTTTGACCCAGTGAAAAATGGGGTTGATGTTGTTGGCTAAAAAAGAGGGAGAGAGGAAAGCCTCAGGGTATGCTCACTTCTGCATTTTTGTTTAGGTTCTCGAGATTCTCAATCACTCTTTTTAGTGGGGAAGGGGAAGTCGGCGCCAACAATCGAAAAGATATTAGGTAAGTCATGTGGCGCATCAAATCTTTCAAGAGAAAGAAACATGCACTTACAACTATAAATAGCCTTCATTAGCCATTCATTCTCATCATCAGAAATCTTTCGTATATGTTTATCTTATTCCTTTTTCTATATATTTAATTAGCATTACACATTAGTTGTTCTTCCCTTTTATCCTACAAGCTGGATTTGTAATTTTATATTTTGTTGATTCTTGTTTCTTATATATAATATAGAGGTAAGTTTGTTTAATCCTGAGAAAATATTTCACACTGCTTATCATGACCCTAAAACTGACCCGGTCATGATGGCACCTACTGTGAAGCTAGGATAGCCGACATGAATCTCAAATCAACCATTATTTCATAAAAGTAATTTTAAGCTATTAATTAGTAAAAATCTCATAACGTATGTCTGATTGACCAATGCGAAAACATAACACAAGTCCGACATCGGGGTGTCACAAGTCACAAGCAACTACAAAATCCGTCTAAGTACAAGAAATGCTATCATAGTCCGTAAATAAAATACAAAGACAGTTTGAGTAAGGTAAGAAGGAGAAGTGCAGGGCTGCGAACACCAAGCAGCTACCTTTCCAACTCTGAGGAACTGCTGGAAGACCGATCAACACTAACTATCGCGACCCACAACTCCTGGATCAGCATACAAGGTGTTGGGAGTAATGTGAGTATGCCAAATCAGTAAGTAATAAAAGTAAATGCAAGCTGAACAGTAAGAAATCAAATCGTTCCACGCCATAGCACTACAACAAAACAGTATATTTTCGAAACAATACATAAATAAATTATCTCGTAAGAACTCAGTTTTCAAAAGAACTTTTTAAAACATATTTCAATAGTTTAAACAAGTGATAAAACAGTAAGTAAAAATGATAAAAATGTAAATAGTCCCTCGGGCAAGATATGTATCATAAAACCACCCTCGGGGGAAATATTATCAGAACTAGCCCATCGAGCTACCTCACAGTCACTCATAATCGGCCCATTGGGCAACAACATAAATCAATATTATCCCCTTGGGTATCATCACACCATACCCGCACTCACTGGGGATGTACAGACTCTGAAAGGGCTCCTACAGACCAAGCGCTATCACAAGCCATCTTGTGACATAATAAATCAGGCCCTCGACCTCTGATATATCACAAAATAGTATAACCTATTGCGGTGTGCATCCCGATCCCATGATATTTTCACAACATAAGACATTCGATTTACTTAGTCAGAATTCTCTCAAGCCACTCGGGTTAGTTAGTAAAACAGGGTACTCAGCCCACAAATATCATTTATGCATCAACTCAGTATAAATACAACTGAGTTATGAAAGCCTTAAAATCATAGCATGACTAAGTACAATTATAAAATCAAAACAGTAAGGTATTTCAGTAAAGAAAGTCCCTAAGGATTCAAACAGTTGGCATGAGTCCCAAATATGGCATTCAACCCAAAACACAGTAATATTTTCTAACATAAGGTAATATTAAGTAGTTCCTGTCACACCTCCCTTTTTACTACCCCACACCTGAAAAGGCTTTTGTACCGATCTGTTTGGAAAGATACATAGGGTATACCTCAGTGTTGAGATACCCGAGACGGATATAACAACAAAGAGGAAGAAGTTTTTCCACATAAAGGACAATCGGTTCGGGGATTTTATTTAATTATCAGAGTCACCACTTGGGAAGATAATGGTGTCCCAAGTCACTGGTTAATCCCGAATCCGAGGAAGTTGACTCTGTTATTACAGTCCGCGAAACAAAGACCTGGATAAGGAACTCTGTTAACCCGGGAGAAGGTGTTAGGCACTCCCGGATTCCGTGGTTTTAGCACGGTCGCTCAACCGTCGTTCTCAATCTTATTTGACTTGTTATAAAGTTTCAAAAAATATGTATGTGCTTTTACTTTAATATTTTTTTAAAAGAATTGCGACATCGTGAAAACGTACGTCGAGTCACACCGCAACCAGTACGCCTGTGATCTTTAGTACATTTCTGCTTTGCCGGGATTTGGGATTTGAGTTGCACCAAGTGCACACTCGTATTTTAAGGAAAGTATATTAAATTGTGCCTAATAGTGTCTATCGGCTTTTAATTCTTTTGGGAGAAGCTATAAAATTTACTAGTAGCTTTCCCGATTCTATTTACACATTATTTCGTTACTAAGGGGGCCCCACTATTTGGTGTCATGCGAGGCTCATCCCGATTTAATTTTAAAGGCTTAATCTTAATATGTGCATAATATGTTATCTATATTGGTTTTTTCCCTAGTTACATTATCGTTTCAGCATTAAGCCTAGGCCATTGTCATTGCCTTTACTGGGCCTGGGCCTTTGCACCCTTGCTTACATAAGCACTGGATCTGCCCAGGTCTTAGAGACCCAGGCTGTCTTTAGGCTTCTGTTCGACAGCCCAATCAATTTCGTACCACAGTTCAGGCCTATGTTATGTATTGGGCCCAAACCAATTTGAAACATTATTAACGAGAAGTAAAAATGAAAGTTCATAGTAAAACAGACAAAGTTACGAATGAAATCAAATACGTTTATTTATCAGAAAAGGAAACCACTATACAAGATGACTAATATTAATCTTAAGCCATAATAATTCGATGCAGGTGAAGACCAACTACCCTTGTACCTCTATTTTTCTAAGAGCTAATTTAAACTAATACTGGAGTTATTTAACTAGGAAGTTAAGAGCAAATGATTAAACTATGTGAAGTGTGATTTAAACAGTTTAATTACTCACTTAATGAAGACCTGAGTATCTAAGGTCAAGTGATTCAGTGATGTATATATACACGATAGTATTACTAGATTTTGTATTATTTGTACTCATTCATTACCACATTACCCAGTTGCAAATGACTCGTTACTTCCGTTAACTATTCTTCCCTTTCAAACGAATTCACATATGTGATTAGCTATTGATATTAATACGAGCCAAACTTATTTGATATCACGAGTCCAGTTTTAATTGAGTTATTACTTCATTTTACTTGCTTCTCTTTTAAACTTACTCTAATCCAGCTATCAATTTTCAAATCAGATTACCTATATGAGCTGGGCGAACTTACTGTCATCGATTCATATTAGAGTTATCCGACCTTGTTTTAAAATTTTTACCTATTTAACTAAGTGATCTACTACTATGACTATACTACCACTAATGTACTAGCTATTACACTATTTTTTGTTTTGTTTTTCTCTACTTATACATACTACACTACATAAAATACAGATCAAGCTATACTAAGCTATAAAAAAAAGTAAGCTAAATACAGAAAACAACTGATTAACACTTGAACTTCATTCCATTTTAAGCATTTCAACAGTACATCTTCATTCGAACAAGGAAATATACCTGGATCAGCAAGATAAACCAATGAGTTCTAGGGGATTAAGAGCAAGTAATCAGCAACAGACTCAAACAACAATGCAACAGTATAAGATGGAATCTCAAACGAGCAGAAAAACCACAGCAACAGCAAATATGAAATCCCAGAAGAAATCGAGCAGAAAACCCACAAAACAGGCAGCTTAACTAGAGATTCTCACTCGAAATATGCAGAAAACTATTTGCTATTTGCTATTGAATTAACTCTGAATTTTTCTATTGAAAAACCAGCCATTACCTAGTCTTCTTAAGGGGTATTTATAGGTATAGATTGGCAGATTTCTTAGGGGGAAAGAATAGGAGTTAATTAAATTTCTTCCCCCTAGTTAATTCCATTTCTTCCCCCTTAAAAATTACTAAATCTACACTTACACCCCATTTTCTGTTATAAGATCCCTTCCAGCATGTGCTGGAAGGTTCTTTTTGATTCTATTCCTAAGCTTTTACCAAAGTGTCCCTATTGGTTATGGATTTTTACTGATTTTCCTTTTTAGGGAGACCATTATACCCCTCAATCTTTGCAAAATTGCATAAATCAGGAGCACAAATGACTCCCATGACCCTATATGCTCTATTTAATGTACCATTTTACCAATTTGTGTTCCTTTTGTGCCATTAAGGGCACTGCTGATTTACCCGACCTACCTAGGTCAGGTTTTCAGTATTTTTAAACTTATTTAACTAATGGCCAGTCCTTGCATTGGTATTTAAGGACTGGATAGTTCTAATTTGAAGAACTATTTCAATTTTAATCCAATTTGCTTCATTTTCTGTTAATTAAAGCCTTTTTATTTCATTTTAAGCTAATTTGCAGGACTAGCCTGCTTTATTATTATACTTAGACTATTAAAATTTAGCCAGTCTCAAGTTTAGACTTGGCTTGGGCAATTGAAGCCCATTTGCTGAACTCAGGCTGGGCTAAGGCCTTTGCAAACCTAGCCACCTGTGATTCAGGGCTCAATTTGAGCCTTAGTAAGTCAGACTTAAACCAATTTACACAACTGGCCCATTTAAAGGGTGGGCCAGTATGTGCTGGACCTTGCAGAGTTGGTCTATTGCAAAATCTACCACTCTTGGTCATTTATTTATCTTATAACCTATTTTTCATTTTTTAATTTTAACCTATTTCAAAACTATCCATTTTATGGAACTTAGTACTATTGCAGCTATAACCAATTCCCCTAAGATTAATGGGCATTAACACTGCTCATACTAACAGTAAACTATTGCAAACTCAGCCATTTCAATATACAATTGCACACATAGCCACATGAAACCATACATTGTTCATCAATCAATTAAAACTCAGAAAGGAAGTTTGATAATGTTGAATCTTAACCAATCAACTCACATATCTCAATTTCATGTAGCAAAGTGTCAATTAACATCAATCAGACTTAATTACAACAAATTTATGTTAGATGATTCACTGAAAGACCCAAAACCCTTAAGGTTCATGGACATAGACTTAATAGAGACTAGATCTCATAAAACAGTCAAGAAGAATGAAGCACAACCTATATCAGACATAAGAACAATAGACCTTGACAGAGTAACATAAGAATGGTAATCAGAATCCACTTTCAAATACTAACCCTAGCTTGATATATACATGTGATAGATCAGATAAAAATGAAGAACAGAACAACATGGATAAACGGTGAAGAGGAATCCTACATCTATCATGTAAAGTAACTGAAGAGAGAAACATAATCACTAAATCAAGATTAGCATGCCTATTTAGCAGATGAAAGCACACAAGAGGTGATATAAACAAAAATTAAGGAAAAACCCTAGTATAGACATGAAATGAGGCTAGACTTGCACTAAAACAAACGGAAGGGATGTTGAAAGCCAAAAAATAAGAAAACCCTAAATATAAACAAAGGATGTGAAGGATAACAGGGAGATCTTTAAGAACAGAGAAGCAGACCCAACACAAGATAAACCTAATACAAGAAATGAAGAAAAACGGCTAAACTATCACTAAAATTAACATGCGAAGAAACAGAAAAGAAGAACAGTCATGATATTGCAAGCCAACAAATCAAGAACCAGTATACACAGAGGATAAAGAAGCACAGGGAAATCAAGATCTTTTAAGCCAGAAAAACAAAACATCAAAACAAAAGATACAAAACAGAAGAAAGCATAAAAATGAACAGACAAAAGAAAGCAAATAAAACACAAAGAGTGAGGGGACTTAGCTTGCAGGGCCGGTCCCCTGAGCTTCCATTTTTCACTCTTTTCTTTTTTTTTACTCTCCTTTTCAGGATTCTTTTCCTCTTTTTTTTTCTTTTTCTTTATTTCTTTTCTGGTTTTCTCTGTTAGACTTCAAGGTGAAGTCTTTTTGAGATTTTGGTTTGTAAGGGGGTATTCAGAGGGGTAAAGGTGAGATCTTTGGGAAGGGGTTTAGTTTGAGTCGCCGGAGTTAGGGTTCCGGCGACTTCGTTTTGAATATTCGAGAAGATCGGGGTAGATTCGAGGGAAACCAAGGTCGTGGGGGGAGGGGGGGTAGATCAGACTGTGGTAGTTCTTTGGTGTTAGTTTGGGGTGGGTTCTCATAGGTTGTGGTCACCGGAGATGGACTCCGATGACCGAAGTCTCAAGAACAGGGAAGGCTTTTAGGGTTTTCTTGGAGTTCTGGGTGAGGTTTGAGATGGAGAAGAAGGAAAGGGTGGTTTCGGGTATGGGGTGTGGCCGGAGACCACCGTGGAGGGTAGTGGCCTCCATGGCCGGCAAGGTGCAGAGGGGGGAGATGAAGAAGAAGGGTGAGACAGAGGGGGGCGGCTAGGGTTTGGGATCTTTTCAAATGAGCGGTCTCAAATGACCAAAGCTATTTGTAGTCGTGGCAAACTAGGAGATCTTGGCCGTTGATTTGCTGATGATCAAAGATTATCATTGGCGTTACATAAACGACGTCGTCTCATTGCAAATGAGACCAACGCTTTCATCCATTAGATTAGTTTAAACGGACAGCTCAGATCAGTCTTTCTCATTTAATTAACTAATTAATTCCGGTCAATTATCTCAGTCGTTGGATTTGGCCTGATGAACGACTGAGATTGTTTTGTCTTAAACTAATTGGACCGGCTCTTTGGGCTAGGGTGTTTGGGCCACTGATTTGAATTTCTTTTGGCCCAATATGATTATACCTATGTATTTTTGTATTTTTTCTGATATTTTAATTATTTTTATGTATTTTTTTTTGTATTTTTATTTCCTATTTTTATATTCTTTTCCAATTACTTAAATTCTTTTAATTTCCTATTTTTTCTAATTTTTCTGATATTTTTTGTTATTTTCTGCTATATTCCCCTAATTTCCGCTAATTAAAGCTATTTTTTGTTAATTTTCTTTTTTTAACTACTTAATCCAAATTACATGTATTTCTCCTATTTTTTTTTTTAATTTTCTAATTTCTAATTATTCAAACACACAAAATGTATCTAATTTCAAACAAGACATGCAATTACACTCAAAAATATTATTTTATTTTAATCTTGGAATTTACTTACATAGTGCAAAAATCATGTGCTCACAGTCCCAGTTAAATATGCAACTCAATAGTCGATACGGGATGGATCAAGTAACAATCCCCAATGGTGTACGCCCCTCACACTCGTCATCTAGTGTGTGTCACCTTAAAATAGTACAATGATGTGTAATTCGGGGTTTCATACCTTAGAACAACATTTACAATCATTACTTACCTCAAACCGTTCCAAACTCTAACCCACAATCTTTGACTCTCGACTCGGCCTCCAAATGCTCCAATCTAACAAAAATCAGATTCATTCCATCAATATATACTAAAGGAACAAAGTCCATGCAAAAATAATCAAATTACATAAAATTAATCACGAAATTGGCCAAACCCGACCCCAAACCCATGTCTCGAAATTCGATAAAATCACATCACTAGAATTCTTATCCTCCCACGAGTCCATACATACCAAGAACATAAAAATCAACATTCAAATGGCCCCTCAAATTCCCAATTTAAATTCTCTAATTACAAGCCCTAATTCCCCAAATTTGTACCCTTAAATCTCACAAAGTTCATGTCTAGTTAGTTAGAAATCACAATAGAATCGAGTATTGAGTTCAAAAACCTTACCTCCAAGTGTTACCCCTCTAATTCCTCTCAAAAAGATCCAAGTCCGAACACAAATGGTGGAAAAATGACCAAATTTCGTGAAGGAAAGAATTTATATGTTCTGCCCAGGGGTTTCCGCATCTGCGGTCCAAATAAGTGCACTTGCGCTTCCACTTCTGCGGATTTCAGTTAAGGCACCTCTTTCTGCACCTGCGCCCCAAGCCTCGCACCTGCGGGCTCGCAAGTGCAGTTAATCCATCCATTTCTACGACCATCTACGCTCTTGTGTCATCCTCTGGCGTGCGATTATCACACTAAGGTGCGGAAACAATAGAAGCAGCAAAAATTCTGCAACTTCAAATCAACTCCAAACATTCCGTCAACTATCCAAATCAATCCCGAGGCCCTTGGAACCTCAACCAAAATTGTCAAAAAGTCACATATCACCATTAAAACTTTTTACAACCTTCGAAACATTCAAAACAATATCAAAATATCAAAATACCCTCGGATTCAAGCCTAAGGATTCCAAAACTTCCAAATTTCGCAAACGACATAAAACACTATCCAACCTCATCCGAATGACCTAAAATTTTGCACACACGTCACGAATGATACAACAGTCCTACTCCAATTTTTAGAATCCCAATCCAACCTCGATATCAAGGTTTCCACTACCGATCAAAAAATACCAAAATTCCAATTTTGCCATTTCAAGCATAAATCTACCATAGACCTCCAAATTACATTCAGATCACACCCTTAAGTCCCAAATCACTTTACGAAGCTATCCAAACCATCAAAACCCAGTTCCGACATCCTTTACCCACAAGTCAACTTCCAATTGACTTTACCAACAAAATTACTAACTTAAGAGACTAAATGTCTCGTTCCACTCTAAAACCACTCTGAACACAACACAACCAACATGATATGATCAAATAAATCTGCACAACACACGAGGAGTAGAAATAGGGAGTACGGGATTGTAATTAATGAAACGATTTGTTTGATCGTTACACCTTCCCACTCTTAAACAAATTCATCTTCGAAGGAGTCAAGAAGAATACCTGTAGCTTCAAACAGGTGAGGATATCTGCTTTGCATCTTTCGCTCGGTCTCCCAGGTAGCCTCATCCACGGGCGAACCTCTCCACTGCACCTTCACCGAAGCTATATCCTTTGATCTCAACTTTCGGACCTTCCGCTCCAAAATAGCCACTAGCTCAATATCATGTGTCAAATCACCGTCTAGCTTAACCGTGTTGAATCCCACAACATAAGACGGCTTTCCAATATATTTTCGAAGCATAAAAATATGAAATATCGGAGGCACGCTCGACAAGCTAGGTGGCAAGGCAAGCTCATAAGCCACCTCTCCAATCTTCCGAAGCACGTCAAAAGGCACTAAGAACCGAGGAATCAACTTAACTTTCTTCCTAAATCTCATAACACCCTTCATAGATGAAACCTTCAGTAGGACCTTCTCCCCGACCATGTAAGGCACATCATGAACCGTTCTATCAACATAACTCTTTTGTCTCGATTGCGTTGTACGAAGCCACTCCTAAATCACATTCACTTTGTCTAAAGCATCCGATACCAAGTTTGTACCCATAATTCTAGCCTTGCCCGGCTCAAACAAACCTATCGGAGATCTACATTATTTCCCTTATAAAGTGTCACGGCCCAAAGGGTCATCACCTATTTTTCTCATCTGTTCCGCGCTTCTGAGGCCTTGAAAACCTTATTTTATATTGCCTCGATTTACGCTCATAGTCTAGACATGTAGCCAAAAAATTTTTGTGTTGGAATATGTGAATTCTATGGAAATTTGAAGAAATTTGATATTAATATTGATATAGTTGACTTCGGTCAACATTTTTGGTAAACGGACCCAGATCCAAGATCGAACGATCTCGGAAGGTCCGTAGGAAAATATGGGACTCGGGCATGCGTCCGAAGTCGAATTCCGAGGACTAGAGCCCAAGATATGAATTTTTCTATTAAATTGTTTTTCTGAAATTATTAAGAAAATGGAAATGAAAATTGATTAAAATACTATGGTATTAGGCTCGTATTTTGGTTCCGACGCTCGGTACAAGTCTTATATATTATTTAAGTACTTCCTACAAAGTTTGATGGAAATTGAACGTCGTTTGATGTGTTTTGAACCATGAGTTCCAAACTTGAAAGTTTATGAAGTTTAAAAGAAGAATTCATGAATTTGAGGTTTAATTATATGAAAACGATGTTATATTGGCAATTTGATCGCACAAGAAAGTTCGTGGTATGTTGTTGAGGTTGTGTGCATGTTTGGTTTGGAGCCCGAGGGCTCGGGTGAAGATTTGATAGGCCGTTAGAGCAAATTTTGAAAAAAGACACAGTTGGTATTTTCCCCCCAGCTGATATCTTCGCAATTGCGAAGAATCACTTGCAATTGCGAGATGTCCCAAAAATAGCCTTGGTTCGCAAATGCGAACAAAACTTTGCAAATGTGAAGTAGCTCAGAAAAGCCTCATGTTCGCAAATGCGAACAAACACTCACAAATGCGAGGCTGCCCTGTATTGGCTTAAGTTCGCAAATGCGAACAATTTATTCGCAAATGCGATGTCCACAGCGAAGACCTATTATGTTCGCAATTGCAAACTTATGTTCGCAATTCCCATATCTGTAGTTGTGCAATTTTATACTTAAATAATTTTAAACCCCTTTTTCACCATTCTTTCAAAACCCAAAACCCCATAGATGATTTTTCAAGAGCAATATCACTCCAAATCACCTGTAAGTCAATTTCCATTCAATGCTTTCAATTCCTAACATCATTAAAAATATTTTCCATGAGAAATCAAAGGTTTTAATGGTTGAAATTGTTGTTTTTGGGCAGAACCTAGGTTTTTCATAAATTGGGGAGTTTGACCTCGATTTGAGGTCCGATTTCGAAACAAATCATATAATTGAACTCGTGAGGGAATGGGTAATCGAATTTTGGTCTAAACCCCGAGTTTCAACCACGTGGGATTGGGGGAATTTTGGGAAACTTTGAGTAAAACTTTGAGAATACACCAGAGTCTAGCATGACCGTGAGTCATTTGTTGATACATGTTGTGAGCTAATGTGGAATATTCCTAAGTCATCTTCTTGATCCCTTGCCGGGTTGTGAAGGTTGATTATTATTTCCCTTGTTGGGACTTTGTTTTGTGGTTGATATTGTTCCCTTCCCGGGATATTGTAATGACTGTTGTTACTCCCTTACCAAGATGGTACATGTTACTTGTTTTATTCTTTTGCCCATTGACTGTGACTGTTATTTGGGTGAGAAAGAGTGATAATGCACGAAGGGTGATGCCGTGCCATTTTACTTATGTTCGCACGAAGGATCATTCCGTGCCTTGTTTTACTGTTTATGCACGAAGGAACATTCTGTGCCGTTATTACTTAAGTTATGCCCGAAGGATCATTCCGTGCCATGTTTATTATTTACGCATGAAGGAAAATTCCGTGTCGTTGTTGCTTAAACCATACACAAAGGATCATGCCGTTCCATGGATGTGAGGATGAGAGTAAAAGCACGAAGGGTGATGTCGTGCACTTTTAGCTGCTTATTTGGTGAGGATGAGAGTAAAAGCATGAAGGGTGATGCCGTGCAACCATTTCAATTTCTTGTTTTGTGATAACTATTTTTGCTACAATATATTTTTACCTTACTGATTTAATATGTGTTTCTGATTGTCTTCCCCGGCATGTTCCCTTCTTTGTTAATTGTGTTGCTCAATATCTCTGTTATTCTATGGTACACCCATCTATAGAACTGCACAGGTTTATGTGGATGTCTGGTCCTAGGCTTGTCACTACTTCGCCGGGATAGGCCAGGCACTTACCAGCACATGAGGTTGGATTGTGCTAATACTACACTTCTGTGCATTTTTGCACAGGTCCAGGTTTTGAGCAGGAGCAGCAGCAGTAGTACACTAGCGGGATTATCGTACTTCCGAGATTGAGGTAGCTTGCAGGCATCCGCAGGCCCGGCGTCTCCTCTATTTGCTTTTATTATTACTTTGGTCTCATTGTTCTGAGACAGATGGTTATTTTTCAGACCATTATATGTAGTTATTCTTTAGTAGTTCGTGAGTTTGTGACTCCACATCTTGGGTAGAGGATTTGTGTCAATTATTTTACACTATTATTCATCTTTTATTCGAAAGACTTCCGCATTTAAAGATATCAGTATTATTCTTGCTATTAAATATGAGAACAAAGTGGTTGTATAAACATGAAGATGGTGAGTGAATTGGCTTGCCTAGCTACCATGAGTAGGCGCCATCACGATCTCGATGGTGGGGGAATCCAGGTCGTGACATAAAGCCTCGTATTGAGCAATCTAAATACTTGACTGATAATTGTTCTTATATGAAAACTTCGCGAGCGAAAGAAATTGATCCCATGAACCCCAAAAATCAATGACACAAGCACGCAACATGTCCTCCAATATCTGAATAATGTTGTTGGATTGCCTGTCCGTTAGATGGTGAAAAGTTGTGTTCAACTCAACCTGGTTACCCAACTCTCGTTGCACAGCCCTCCAAAACTATGAAGTGAACCGAGTACCTCTGTCTAAATTGATGGAAACTGGGATATGATGCAAGCGAACAATCTCTCGGATAAAATCTCTGCTAACGGCTCTAAGAAATAGGCAGTACACACAGGAATAAAGTGCACAGACTTGGTCAGCCGATCCACAATCACCCAAATAGCATCGAACTTCTTCAAAGTTCGTGGGAGTCCAACTACAAAATCCATGGTGATCCATCCCACTTTCACTCTAGAATATCCATCTGCTAAAGCAAGCCACACGATCTATGATGCTCATATTTCACCTGCTAACAATTGAGGCACCGAGCTACAAATCCTAAAATTTCCTTCTTCATTCTCCTCCACCAATAATACTGTCTTAAATTTTGATACATCTTCATGACACCTAGATGGATAGAATACCGCGAGCTATGGGCCTTCTCCAGGATTAACTCCCCAAGCCCATCCATATTGGGCACACATATCCAGCCATGTATCCTCAATACTCCATTGTTACCAATGGTCACATCTATGGCATCGTCATGCTGAACTCTGTCCTTAAGGACAAGCAAATGAGGATCATCATACTGGTGCTCTATAATGCGATCAAACACGAAAGACCAAGAAACCACACAAGCTAAAACCCTACTAAACTCTGAAATATCCAACCTCATAAACCAATTGGCCAAGGCCTGAGCATCAACTGCAAGAGGTCTCTCCCCGATAGGAATATATGCCAAACTACCCATACTCACCGCCTTCCTTCGTAATGCATCAACCACTACATTCGCCTTCCCCGGATGATACAAGATAGTGATATCATAGTCCTTTAGCAGCTCCAACCATATCTGCTACCTCAAATTGAGATCCTTTTGCTTGAACCGGTATTGGAGGCTTCGATGATTAGTAAAACACCTCACAAGACACACCATACAGATAATGCCTCCAAATCTTCAACGCGTGAACAATGAAAGCCAACTCTAAATCATGAACATGGTAGTTCTTCTCATAGGGATTCAATTAAAGAGAAGCATAACCAATCACTTTACCCTCCAACATCAACACAAACCCAATACCAACTCTCGTATCATCACAATACATTGTATATGAACCTGAAGCTGATGACAAAACTAACACTGGAGTTGTGGTCAAGGCAGTCTTGAGCTTTTGAAATCTCACCTCATACTCATCAAACCACATGAAAGGCACACCCTTTCGAGTCAATTCGGTCAAGGGTGATGCTATAGATGAAAATCCCTGAATGAACTGATGATAATAACCCGCCAAACCAAGAATGGCTAGGACGGCCTGGGCCAACTCTGAACCTCCTCTATCTTCTTTGAATCAACCTGAATACCCTCACTGGACACCACATACCCCAAGAAAGCCAATAAAACTAAGCTAAAACTCATACTTGGAGAACATTGAATAAAGCTTTTCCTCCCTCAATCGGTGCAATACCACTCTTAAATGCTCTGCATGCTCCTCTTGACTACGTGACTACACCAGAATATCATCAATGAATACAATAACAAACGAGTCAATATAAGGACGAAACACGTCGTTCATCAAGTGTATGAATGCTTCCGGAGCATTGGTTAGCCCAAAAGACATCACAATAACTCATGATGACTATATCGATTCCTGAAAGCTGCCTTAAGAATATTTGAGTCCCTGACCTTCAACTGATGATACCCTGATCGGAGATCAATCTTTGAAAACACCCTCGCTCCCTGAAACTGGTCAAACAAAACATCAATACGAGGTAGAGGATACTTGTTCTTGATTGTGACTCTGTTCAACTGCCTATAATCAATGCACACCCTCATCATGCCATCCTTGTTCTTCACAAATAGAACTGGCACACCCTAAGGCGACATACTAGGCCGAATAAACCCCTTGTGAAGGAGTTACTGAAGCTGCTCCTTCAGCTTATTCAACTCCGTCGGTGCCATACGATACAGTGGGAAAGGAATGGGCTGAGTGCCCGACACCAAATCAATATCCCTATCTGGTGGCATGCCTGATAGGTCTGTAGGAAACACATCTGGAAAATCACTCACTATCAAGACTGAATCAATACTAGGAGTCTATGCACTGACATCCCTCAAAAAAGACAAGTATGAAAGACAATCTTTCCCAACCATCCACTGGGCCTTCAAAAATGAGACCAGGGACTAGGGACAAAATCAGTCGAACCTCACCACTCAATATGGGGCACAACCGGCATAGCCAATGTCATTGTCTTAGCATGACAAACCAAAATAGCATGACACGGAGAAGACCAATCCATGCCCAATATCATAACAAAGTCCACCATAAAAAGAAATAGAAGGTCCAATCGAGTCTCCAAACCCCAACTAATTACCACACAAGACCGATACACGTGGTCCACAACAACAGTATCACCCACCAGAGTAGATACACCAACAGATGAAATAAGAGATGGGGCTATCCAAATGACGAGCAAAATATGATGACACGTATGAAAAGGTGGAACCAGTATCACATAACACACAGGCATCTCAATGACAAACTGAGACAATACTTGTAATCACCTCATCTGAAGTAACAGAATCGGGTCTAGTTGGGAGTGCATAGAAACGAGCATGAACACCACCTAATCGACCTCTCCCTCTACCTCTACCTAACTGTCCTCCACCCCTAGCTGGGTAGGTGGGTGGTGAAGTAACTGGTGTCGAAGTCGATGGATAACTCCTCGGCTGAGACGGACCCCCAAGATGACAAGGACACTGCCTCCACATATGCCCCAACTCTCCACATCATAACAACCCCCTAGTGCTGGAGACGGGGACTAAAGGGAACCCCTAGTATCGACATAACTAGCATATGAACCTGGCATAGAAGAGCCTTGAACTGATGGAGCACGGGATGAACTCTAGGCTGGAAGGGCACTAAGTGAGGTATGGCCCTAATGAAAATTGTGAGAATCATGGCCAGATGATGCCCCACGATAAACTGTGCGGACTGGTTGAACATGCCTTAATGCATGACCACTGTCGTGCTTAAATTGACCCCCATGAGGAGTACCACTGAATCCACCTTGACCACGAGGCATATTAGCCTTCCTCTCTTGACCACGAACAATCTCAATCTGTCAAGCTATGCTAACAACCTTATCAAAGGTAGCACCAAATATTCTCTCTGGTCATAAGAACCCGAAGCTGGAAATCGAGGCCATCTATAAACCTCATGATCCTCTCTCGATATATTGTATCCAACCAGACCACATGATGAGCCAACTTGGAGAACCATATCTCATACTGTGTAACAGACCTGTCACATTGACAAAGTATCTCTAACTGCATGCACAACTTCTCTCTGCAAGACTCAAGTACAAACTTTACCAGGAATAGAACGAAGAATTGCTGCCAAGAAAGGGGCGTTGCGCCAATCGACCTATGTAGAGCCTCCCACCAACTAAGTGCTGCTCCAGAGAACTGGAAAGTAGTGAAAAAGACCCCTATGCCACCTCACCCTCAGAACCACTAAATGACGGAGGCTGAAGTCTACCAAACCTTTCCAGTCTGCGCTGCTCATTCTCTGGCATAACAAGAGGAACATAGTCCTGAACAGCTGGAATCAGATGGATTGGAGGTGGCCCCGATGTCTAAAGTCCCTGTACGGCCTTCTCAGGTGTGCGAGCGGTGCGAGTCTGAGTGCCTCCCCCAACCTGAGAAGTATTTGTGACCGTAATAACTGAGAATGCCTAAGCTAGGCTAGTACACACCGATAAAAACTGGCCAGGGCCTCTTGAAGGCCTGGGATGACAATAGGCGCAACCGGTGCCTGAGCTGGTACTATTGGAGCATCCGTAACTGAGACCTGATCATGAATTGCGGTAGCTGGTGGATCTGCAAGTGCTACCGTAGCTGCTGTATGGGCTACACCTCTACCCCTACCACAACCTCAATCGTGTCTTCGACCTCTAGTGGCCCCAACTAGTGGTAGTGGTGGTCGTCACTCCTCTCCGGTAGCACGTGTCCTCATCATCTATAAGAGATAGAATAACAGAAGTTTAGTTACCAGAATCAACAAATTCGCATAACAGGAATTCAAGAATATGAAGTTTTTCCTAAAGGTTCTGTAGCCTCTCGAAGATAAGTACTTACGTCTCCATATCGATCTGCAAGACTCTACTACACCCGCTCATGACTCGTGAGACCTACATAACCTACGCTCTAATACCAACTTATCACGACCCTAAAACCGACCCGGTCGTGATGGTTCCTATCGTACAACTAGGCCAATCGACCAAAATCCCAAATCAACCAGTCTGTCATAGAAGTAATTTTAAGCTATTAATTAATAAAATCTCATAACATATGTCTTATTAACCAGTTCGGAAACATAACACAAGCCCGACATTGGGGTGTCACAAGTCATGAGCAACTATATAATCCGTCTAAGTACAAAAAAGGCTATCATGGTCCGAAAATAAAATACTAAGATAGTCTGAGTAAGGTAAGTAGGAGGAATGCAACGGGTGAATGCCAAGGAGCTACCTTGCCAATTCCGAGGACCTGCTGGAAGACCCATCACCACTCACTATATATCTCAACCCGCAATTCTTAGATCTGCACATAAGGTGCAGAGAGTAATGTAAGTACACCAATTCAGTAAGTAATAAAAGTAAATGCAAGTTGAGCAGTAAGAAATCAGATCATCCCACGTGATAACACTATAGCAAAACAATACAAAGTAGTAAAAAAATCAATTATCTCATAAGAACACAGTTTTCAATAAAACCTTTCAAAACATCTTTCAATAGTTTCAAACAAGTGATAAAACAGTGAGTAAAAATGATAAAAATGTATACAGCCCCCGGGCAAAAAATGTATCATAAAACCACCCCTCGTGCAAAATATCATCAGAACCAGCCCCTCGAGCTACCTCCCAATCACTCATAATCGGCCCCTCAGGCAACAACATAAATCAATATCGGCCCCTCGGGCATCATCATATCATTCACACTAGGTACCCACACTCACTGGGGGTGTATAGATTCCCGAGGGGCTCTAACAGCCCAAGCACTATCACAAGCCATCTCGTGGCATAATACATTAGGCACTTAGCCTCTCATATATCACAAAATAGTACAGCCTGTTGCGGCGTGCAGTCCGATCTCATAATATTCTCACAACACAGGCCCTCGACCATACTCAGTTAGAAATCTCTCAAGCCACTCGGACTAATTAGTAAAACAGGGTACTCAGCCCAAATATATTATTTATGCATCAAATCAGTATAGATACAACTGAATTATGAAATCTCTAAAATCATAGCATGACTGAGCACAGTTATGAATAAAAAAAGTGAGCATTTTCAGTAAATAAGGCCTCTAAGGGTTCATACATTTAGCACTAGAACCAAATATGGCATTCAACCTAAAACATATTAATATTTTCTAACATAAGGTAATATCAAGTAGTTCCAATCAAATATGCAACTCAATAGTCGCTACGGGACTGAACAAGTCATAATTGCCAATGGTGCATGCCCCCCACGCTCGTCATCGAGGGCGTGTGTCACCTTAAAATGGTACAACGATGTAAAATTCGGGGTTTCATAATCTCAGGACAAAATTTACAATTATTACTTACCTTAAACTGGTCCAAACTCTAATCCGTGATTCCTTTGCCTCTCAACTCGGATTCTAAATGCTCCAAATCTAACCAAAATCAGATCCATGCCATTAATATACACTTAAGGAACAATGCCCACGCAAAAATAATCAAATTATATTTAAAATCCCAAAATTGGCCAAAACCGACTCCCTGGCCCACATCTCGAAATTCAATAAAAATTACATTACTAGAATTCGTATCCTACCACGAGTCCATACACACAAAAAACATCGAAATCGGACCTCAACTGTCCCCTCAAATAACCAATTCAAACTCTCCAATTACAAGTCCTAATTCTCCAAATTTTAACCCGTAAATTCCACAAATTTCATGTCTAATCAGTTATAAATTACCTTAGAATGAGTATTGAGTTCATAAACCTTACATCCAAGTGTTACCCCTCGAATCCCTCTTCAATTCCTCTCAAAAAGCTCCAAGTCCGCACACAAATGGTGAAAAAAAGACCAAATTTCGCAAAGACAAGAATTTATACGTTCTGCCTAGGGGTTTCTGCATCTACGGTCCAAATAAGTGCACCTGCGCTTCCACTTCTGCATATTTCACTTAAGGCACCTACTTCTGCACATGCGCCCTCGGCCTCACACTTGTGAGCTCACATGTGCAGTTAATCCATCCCTTCATGTGGTCATCCTCTGCGCCTGCGATCATCGCACCTGAGGTCCCCACTCGGCAATGTGGAAACAACAGAAGCATCAAAAATTCTACAACTCCGAATCAACTCATGGCCTTCCGTCAACCACCCAAATCTATCCTGAGGCCCTCGGGACCTCAACCAAACATGTCAATAAGCCACATATCACCATTCAAACTTGTTCCAAATTTCGGAACACTCAAAACAACATCAAAAGATCCTTGAATTCAAGCCTAAGAATTCTAAAACTTCTAAATTTCGCAAACAACGTAAAATCTTGATTGAAAGCTCTAGTGTTCTTAATAGTGAGAAAGACTTTTGAAATTCGATCAAATCTATCGAGAATCTCATCATCTGTTAGTATCAACCTCATCCGAATGACCTGAAATTTTGCACATACGTTATAAATGACACAACAGACCTACTCAAATTCCCGGAATCCCAATTTCGAGATCATTTACCCACAAGTCAACTTTCGGTTGACTTTACCAACTAAATCACTAACTTAGGAAACTAAATAACTCATTCCACTCTAAAATTACTCTGAACACAACACAACCAATATGATATGATCAAATACAACCGAACAACACACGGGAAGCAGAAATGGAGAGAACAGGACTGTAATTCATGAAACGACAGACCCGGTCGTTACACTGATGAAATAGTTTCTTAAGACAGCGCCCAACACGATTCAAGTCAATTTGTATATCTATATTTGCTCACAAATATTATTGCCCCATGTCATTTCCCTACACAAATATGTGTGAGAGTGCTAGAATATCTCATATTGGTTGAAGGAAAAACATATATAATTATTCATCCTTTCGATTAGAAGATCCTCACTTGTTCTTTCTCGCCATTTGCATGAATTCACTGCAATTTTAAAAAGAAATTAAAAAAATGTAGACTTTGTTTCGTGTAAAGTGTGCTTTGTAGGAAGTCTTGGAATTTTCGCGGGATCTATATGTTATGGGTATGACTCGAGGATTCGGCCATTAATATTTGCATTAGAATAGACCGTCTACATTACACCCTTTGAGGTGCAATCCTTCGTCAGAGCCTCAATAAATGCTCATATTTTTTACACCGTGCTGACCTTTTTTTCCCTTAAAAACTTGTAAACATGAAAAATAAAACTCAATTGTCGAAGGGTGTCTTGTAGTTCACGGGGTCGACTCCAATTATCGAAGCATGAATTTTCCAGCCCATAACCTCCAGCGTTTCTCTTTGCGTCCTACCTTTCTAATCAAATAAAGTTACAATTAATTTAATCATGTTCATAGGCAAAACCACGTGCACTTACAGCTGATTTTGGCTTTTTCACCAAAACTTTCCTTCAACTATACAAGAGTATACGTCCCCTAAAAAGTGGTCTCTTTGCTAAAGTATCTGCTAAGTAATGAGTATGGAGACTAATAAGGCTCCCCAAAGTAAAGAAAATTCCAAGTGTCCCACCATTTCATCAACTTTAAGCTCAGGAGGGTTATCATGAAGCATCTTGCAATAATAATACTACTTTTTTTTGCAATAATAATACTACTTGACAAGAGGGGTTGCTCTGATGGTAAGCAACCCCCGCTTTTAATTAAGAGATTGTGAGTTCGAGTCTCCCTAAAAGCGAGGTGGGAAGTTCTTGGAAGGAATGATGTCGGGATATATTTGGAAACAACCTCTTATTGTTGTTGGTTATTTTCATCCGATCAGTATGGATTTCTGAAGACCCCACTAAGTGGGATTATACTGGGTTGTTGTTATTGTTATTGTTATAAAGAAAGTGTCATGTCAATATATGTCGTATTTTATGGAAAAGTTATTTGTCCTAAATTATGGAGCATTTTTGTTCTTTTAATTGAGGCATGGCAAGTTCATGGAATGTGATTTTAATGTCCCTCTTAGACGAATCTAAACCCCGAATTTTGTCCAATATTCCGATCTTTACATCCAAGAATTAGATTCCAAAATGCTTGTAAACTGTTATACCCATTTCTTTCTTTATTGTGCCTAAACTTTTATCCTCCATAATCGTATGCTTCCACTTTGAGAGACCTTCTATTTTCTTCATTTTTGCTGTTTTTTTTTTTTTTTTTTTGTCTAGTGAGTTTCTAAATACATATGGACTGTTTTATTAAAAAATGAAAGGAATCAAATAAGTATTTGCCTTTTAGGATTAAGATTTATGGTCTCTCTCTTTCTCATGATAAAAATACCATTTATTTGGGGAAGCTTTCACGGGAAAGGAAATTAATGGTCAACCCTAGCTACTTATTGAATGCTCGTAGCCCGTTATCAAGGGATACCCAAGCAAATAGTGTAAGTAAATAGCAGAAGAAATTGACAAGCTAATTTATTAGCAATAGAATGAATTGCAAAAGTCAATCTCCTGCTAAGATTAGGGTTCAAATTGTGCATAAACATCTGCATGTTAATTTGTACTTGGACCAATGAAGATTTGTTCTGCTACCTATTTTTATTTTCAGTTAGAAAGTCATTATCACCAAATCTCCTTTTCAATAACGAAACATATAGGGCTAAACCATTAATACTAAAAATTAATGTTAGAACCTCTGCGATGCACGTATAATTTGATATATAGAATATTAATTTTATAATATTATAATTTAATATATTATATTATTTTAAAAAAAATATTAGTTATTATTTTTATTATTTATTGTAGTGTACAGAAATATAACAAATCTATACAAAATCAAATGATACATATCATATAATAATCAAATGAATTTAACCAATAATATTTTGAGTATTATTTATTTATATAATTTTATCAAATAAATCTAAAGCGTGGATAGAATCACATTATATCTATTATATGTCATAAATTTACTAATAATTGTAATTATTATTATTTTTATATTATTTCAAAAATAAAGTAAATTGAATTATTCTTGCACTTTGTATTTAATATGAAAATTTAATTTTTCTAATTAAAATTATTACATAATAATATAAATTATATCGATACTTTATAGTTTGAGCATTCTTATCATAATTTTAAGAACTTTCTTATCTCCAATTCAAATAGTCTTTCCCTTTCATTGCTAATAGTAAATTTTTTAATAATTTTGCTATTTTTAATCTAATATATACTCTTATTACATTTTATGGGTGTCACGACCCCAAACCCGGTCGTGATGTCGCCCAACGCAACTGCTAGGAAAGCCCGACCTTTTACGCTCTCAACCCAAGCATTAAGCTCAAAACCAATTATTTGAAAATCATTAACAGCAATGAAGCTAAAATTTTTAATTTATAGATAGAAATAAGTCGAATATCAAGATAATGCTGAATACACTCCCAAAGACCTAGGGGCCATGAGTCTAGAGCCTCTAACAATACAGTGTAATAAGACTACAATAATACATAGTTTCAAAACTGTAGAAGATAATAAAAGGGATAGGGAAGGAGTCGGGTCCTGCGGACGTCAAGCAGCTACCTCGGCAACTCCAAATAAATTCTGAAAGCAGCAAAGTAACTCAGTTAAGCTCCAGAAGTACCTGGATCTGCATACATGATGCATGGAGTAAAGTGAGTACTTCCAACACAGTGGTAATAGACATGTATAATGACTGATAGTAAGAAATCCCAAAATACAACAATGCAATGCTATAGTATGTACTTCTATACATTTTACAGTGGAACAACAACAAATGGTGACAGGCAAAGCAGATAGATATCAATGCATGGATGCAATGCACATGACTGTTGCGGCGCGCAGCCCGATCCATTTGAGTAACCGCGCGCAATGTGGGGGTTCAGACGCCGGAGGGGCTCCTACAGCCCAAGCGCAATATCATCGTAACATTCGCAGTGGTGTGCAGCCCGATCCACTATCAGTCAAGTTATATGCATGCAAGCCACACATGCACTGTTAAACTTACCATTTTACCTTCCAATTATCAAAAATCATAAATTAAGTGTTTAAAACCTTAGAATTTTACTAGCCATTTCGAGAAAGTGTTTAACTCAGGACTGATATCATGAAAATTAAACATGTTAAACATCATGAAAACAATGATAATAATCCCTACGGGATCCAAATAAGCGGCATAGAACCTAAATATATCCATAACCATCCAAGTAGGAGGTTTACCGGCTAATTTCTAGCCAATAACACAGTACAACATCACTCGGGCGGACTAAGCCATAGTTCCCAATCACAATCGACCCCGCACTCACCATAGAGTACGTGTCTCGCCTCAATATAGCGTCATAGTGTGATATACCGAGATTTCAAATCCTCAGGTCATCATCTACATCTATAACTCACCTCAAATCGGTCACGAGACTAGTCTGATAAGCCTTTCCCTCTTGAATCAACCTCATCAAGCATCGAATCTGATAAAAACCACAAGGAATACGTTATAATAAGCTTATAGAACACAACCCAATCGAAAGAACTCGAAAAACACCCAAAAACACAAACTTGGAAAAACCCGAGCCTCGGTCCCACTTCTCGAAAAATTACGAAATTCACATCCACGAGTCCGTACATATAAAATACACAAGAATTGGAGTTCATTTAACCCTCAAATCATCAATTCAACCCTCTTAGGCTTCAAGCCTTAACCTCCATTGTTACCCTTTAATTCCTTGAATTTTAGTGATTAATTCATATTTTTACACTATAATAACATAATCTGAGTCCAAATATCCATACCTGATGAAACACCTTCGAATCCTCTTCAAAATCGCCCAAAAATCTGCTTTGCTCGACCGCTTCTGCGGTTTCCCCTCGACCGCTTCTGCGGTCTACAATCTGCTTACGCGGCCCCGTAAAGGCGCTTACCTGTTCGCTTATGCAGAAAATCCTTGGGCCACTCATGATCGCTTCTACGATCTCCCCCATCGCATCTGTGGAACCGCTTAAGCAGCTCATTTTCCACAGATGCGGAAATTCCATAAGGCACCCCAAGGCCGCCGGGACCTCAACTAAAATCACCAACACATCCAAAACCCTTATACAAACTTGTTCTAATTCTCAAAACACGTCAAATAACGCTAAAACCGTTCAAGCATATCAGATCCAAGCCTAGTTTTCATCAAACTTCCGAAATGCGCATTCAAAAAAAACTCGACCAAACAATGTCCGATTGACCTGAAAATTTGTAGACATATCCAAAATCACCTAACGAAGCTATTGCAACTCTCGGAATTCCATTCCGACCCTTGGATCAAAATCTCACCGATCAACCGGAATTCGCCAAAATTCAAACCTCGCCAATTCAAGCCTAATTCTATATATGACCTCCAAATTCGATTCTGATCGTACTCCTAAGTAACAAATAATCCCCCCAAAGCTAACCAAACCATTGAAATTCACATCCGAGCCCTCTAACCACCTAGTCAACTTCCGGTTGATTTTTCTAAAACAAGCTTTCTTCTAAATGGCTAAATGCCTCATTTCCAACTATAACCAACTCAGTTTCCACCCGATCAACTCAAATATCGATATTGAAACATAAAGCAACACAATAAGAGAGAAACTGACGGGCCGGGTATTCACATCCTCCCCAACTAAAATAAATGATCGTCCTCGAGCGGGTCAAGAAATACACCTCGAGCCTCAAACAAGTGAGGATATCTGCTCCGCATCTCCCGCTTGATCTCCTAAGTAGCCTCCTCTACGGGCAGACCTCTACACTACACTTTCACTGAAGCTCTATCCTTAGACCTTAATATCCGAACCTGTTGACCCAAAATAGCTATCGGCTTCACATCATAAGTCAAGTCATCATCCAACTAAACTGTACTTATGTACAACACATGAGACGTGTCCCCAACATACTTTCGGAGTATATACACATGAAATACCGGATGAACTCCTGATAGGCTGGGTGGAAAAGCAAGCATATAAGCCACATCTCCAATCCTCCTAAGTATCTTAAAAGAGCCAATGAATCTCAGACTCAGCTTTCCTTTCTTTCCAAATCTCATGACGCCCTTCATAGGCGAAACCTTCAGCAAGACCTTCTCGCCCACCGAATAAGATGCATCTCAGACCTTTTAGTCTGCATAACTCTTCCGACGCGAATGAGTTGTACGAAGTCTCTCCTGAATCACATTCACCTTATCTAAGGCATCCTGGACCAACTCTGTCCCCAACAACCTAGCCTCGTTGGGCTCAAACCAACAAACCGGAGATCTACACTATCTCCCATATAAAGCTTCATATGGCGCCATCTGAATGCTAGATCGGTAGTTGTTGTAGTAGGCAAACTCTGCAAGCGGCAAGTAATCAGCCTAATAACCTCCAAAGTCAATAATGCAGGCACACAACATGTCCTCCAATATCTGAATGGTACGCTCGGAGTCGGAGGATGAAATGTAATACTCAACTCTACCTGTAAACCCAACTCTCACTGAAAATTCCTTTAGAACTGAGAAGTAAACTGAGTACCTCTATCTGATATAATAAAAACTGGGACCCCATGAAATCTCACAATCTCTTAGATGAAAATCTCTGCTAGCCGCTCCGAAGAATAGGTACTACATATAGGAATGAAGTGCGCGGACTTGGTCAGCCGATCCACAATCACCCAAACTGAATCAAACTTCCTCACTGTTCGAGGGAGACCACTCACGAAGTCAATAGTAATCCTCTCCCATTTCCACTCGGGAATATCCATGCGCTGAAGTACACCACCGGGCCTCTGATACTCATACTTGACCTGCTGATAGTTGAGGTACCGAGCTACATGACTCACAATATCCTTCTTCATTCTTCTCCACCAGTAATGCTACCTCAAATCCTTATACATCTTCGCGGCACCAGGATGGATAGAATACCGCAAGCTGTGGACCTCCTCTAATATCAACTCCCGAAGCCCATCCACATTGGGCACGCAAATCTAGCCTTGCATCCTCAATGCACCATAGTTATCAATAGTCACATCCGTGGCATCATCATGCTACACTTTATCCTTAAGGACAAGCAAATGTGGATCATTATACTGGCGCTCTCGAATGCGATCATACAAGGAATACCGAGACACCACACAAGCCAACACCCGGTTAGGCTCCAAAATATCTAACCTCACCAACCGATTGGCCAAAGCCTGGACATCAACTGCAAAGGGCCTCTCCCTAACTAGGATGTGGGCCAAACTACCCATACTCACCACATTTCGGCTCAAAGCATTAGCCACTACATTGGCCATTCCCAGATGATACAAAATGGTAATATCATAATCCTTGAGTAACTCAAGCCACCTCTGTTACCTCAAATTTAGATCCTTCTATTTGAACAAGTGCTGGAGACTGCGATGATCAGTATATACCTCACAGGACACGCCATAAATAGTGCCTCCAAATCTTCAAAGCATGAACGATGGGAGCCAACTCCAAATCATGATCTCATGAGTCTTCAACTGACGAGAAGCATAAGCAATAACTCTACCCGCCTACATCAAAACACATCCAATCCAAACTCTCAAAGCATCACAATACACAATATAAGAACCTGACGCTGATGGAAAGACTAACACTGGAGTTGTGGTCAAAGCTGTCTTGAGCTTTTGAAAGCTCTCCTCGCACTCATCTGACAATACAAATGCTATACCCTTCTACATCAACTTGGTCAAGGACGAAGCAATATATGAAAATCCCTGGACAGACCGGTGATAATACCCTGCCAAACCGAGGAAACTCCGGATCTCCGTAGCTGAGGACGGTCTAGGATAACTCTGCACCGCCTCTATATTATTTGGGTCAACCTGAATACCATCACTAGACACCACGTGTCCCAAAAAAGTTTCGGACCCAAGCCAGAACTCACACTTGGAGAACTTTGCATAATGTTTCTCCTCCCTCAATCTCTGCTATACTACTCTCAAATGCTGAGCATACTCCTCCTAGCTACACGAGTACACCAGGATATCATCAATAAACACAATCATGAAGGAATCCATATACGGCCGGAACACATTGTTCATCAAATGCATGAACATGATTGGGGCATTAGTCAGCTCAAAAAACATAGCTAGAAACTCATAATGCCCATATCTCATCCTGAAAGCCATCATCATAATGTCAGAATCCCTAATCTTTAGCTAGTGATAGCTTGAACGAAGACCAATTTTCGAGAATACCCTTGCTCCATGGAGCTGATCAAATAAATCATCAATGCATGGTAGAGGATACTTGTTGTTCACTGTTACCTTATTCAAATGCCTATAATCAATACACTTACTCATTGAGCCATCTTTCTTCTTGACAAACAAGACTGGTGCACCCCACGGTGACACACTCGGGCGAATGAACCCCTTATCTAGGAGTTCTTAAAGTTGTTCCTTCGATTCTTTTAACTCAGCTGGTGCCATACGATAGGGAGGAATAGAGATGGGCTGAGTGACCGGCACCAGATCAATACCAAAATCAATATCCCTGTCCAGCGGCATACTCAGAAGTCCGCTGGAAACACATATAGAAAATCTCTTACACCGGGCATAGAATCAATACTACGAGTCTCAGCTCCAACATCCCTCATGAAAGTCAAGTATGATAAACAACCTTTTCCAACCATCCGCTGGGCCTTTAAGAAAGAAATCACTCTGCTGGGAATATAATCAGCCGAACCTCGCCACTCAATCCTCGGAACACCCAGAATGGCCAACGTAACTATCTTGGCATGACAATCCAGAATAGCATGGTACGGAGATAGACAATACATACCCAGAATCACATCAAATTCTACCATACCCAACAACAACAAATCAACTCGGGTCTCCAGACCCCCAATAGTAACAAGAAAAGATTGATACACGTGATCCACAATAATAGTCTCACCTACTGAGGTAGATATATGCACAGGCAAGGTAAGACAACTACGGGTCATACCCAAATGATGGGTAAAATATGAAGACACATAGGAGTATGTAGACCCGAGATCAGATAAAACAACATCCATGTGGCAAACTGAGATAATACATGTGATAACAGCGTCTGATGCAACATCGTCTCTCCTATCTGAAAGCGCATAAAATCGAGCCCGACCACCAGTAGGTTGATCTCCACCCATATGGGCGACCTCTAGTTGACTCCCACCCATACCTAACTGGGATGGTGTTGAAGTATATAGAGTAGAAGAGGAGGAATGATCCCTCTGTTGAGACCGACCACTACAAAGCCGAGGACACTATCTCCTTTTGTGACCAAACTCACCACACTCATAACAACTACCCGATGCTGGAGAAGAGGACTGAACGGAACCCCTCGCTACAGATGAAACCTAGGCTAAAGAGGCAGGAGTAGAACTCTGAGCTGGAAGGGCACTAAGTGAAGACTGGACCTGATGATATCCTTGACGGCCACAGCCGGAAAAAGCCCCATTGTACTCTAAGAGACTTTTCTAAGAAGGCCTGAAAGAATGACCTCTGCCCTGCTGGAACTGGCCCCTAGATGGAGCACCATTGTAACTACCTAAACCTTGAGGCCTCTTCGACTCCCTATCCTCACGCTCCCGACGACGATCTGTCTCAATCTGGCGATCCATATCAACTATCTCCTTAAATGAAGCTGCTACCACCCTCTCCCTAGTCATCAATATGCAAATCTAATAGTTGAGGCCACCCACAAACCTCCTGATCCTCTCTCGATCTGTCGGGATCATCCAAGTAGCATGTTTAACCAACTGCGTGAACCTCAACTCATACTGGGTCACTGTCATGTCACCCTAGATCAACCACTCAAACTATCGACGTAGCTTCTCTCTGCGAGAATGCGGCACATACTCTCCAAAAAGAGAGTGGAGAACTGCTGCCAAGTAAGGGGTGCTGCTCCTGTAGGCCTACGCCTCTCAAACTCTTCCCACCATGTAAATGCAGGCCCTGAGAACTGGAAGGTGGTAAAAGACATTCCACTCGAATCTAAGATCCCTCTATTGCAAAGCATCCGCAGACACTTGTCCATAAATCCCTGGGCATCCTCGCCTTCAGTACCGATGAATCTTGGAGGCTGAAGTCTACCAAACCTCTCTAGCCGATGCTTCTTATCGTCTAGCATCACTGGAACTTCATACCCTGGATCTGGTGCGTCTTGCGCAACTGGCTGAGCGGGGGCTGCCTCTGGTGTCTGTAATCCCTGAATAACCTACTCGGGTGTGCGAGATGCAGGGGTCAGATGACCACCCCCCGGTCTGAGAAGTAGTTGCGACAATAGAGGCTGAAACTGCCTGAGCCAGACCTGTGCAGACAGATAAGATCTGAGCCAAAGCCTCTTGAAGACCTGGAATCACGATGGGCACTGCTGGTGCCTGAATGGGTGCTGCTGGAACATCAACAGCTGGAGGCTGGTCCTGAATAGGTGGCAACTGGTGTTGCCTCTGCTGCTCTACCTCGACCACGACCACGGCCGCGTCCACGGCCTCTAGCAGGTGGCAATAGTGGTCGTCCGTCATGTCTGGTAGCACGAGTTCTCGCCATCTGCGAATGAATAGAATATAGAAGTTTAGTTTTCAGAACAACAAAGCCGCACGATAAGAGATCAAGAATATGAAGTGTTTCCTAAAGGTTCTGCAGACTCTTGAGGATAAATACAGAAATCTCTGTACCGATCCGCGAGACTCTACTAACCAGCTCATGACTCATGAGCCCTAGTAACCTAGGCTCTGATACCAACTTGTCACGACCCCAAATCCGGACGTGATAGCGCCCAACACAACTGCTACGCTAGCCCGACCTTTTACACTCTCAACCCGAGCATGAAGCTCAAAACCAATTATTTGAAAATCATTAAGAGCAATGAAGCTAAAACTTTTAATTTATAGATAGAAATAAGCCGAATATCAAGATAATGCTAAATACACTCTCAAAGACCTGGGGTTCATGAGTCTAGAACCTCTAAAAATACAGTTTAATAAGACTCCAACAATACATAGTTTCAAAACTACGGAAGATAATAAACGGGATAGGGAAGGAGCCAGGTCCTGCGAACGTCAGGCAGCTACCTCGACAACTCCGAATAAACTCTAAAAGTAGCAAGGTAACTCAGCTAAGCTCCCAAAGTATATGGATCTGCACACATGGTGCAGGGAGTAAAGTGAGTACTTCCAACTCAGTGGTAATAGACATGTATAATGACTGATAGTAAGAAATCCCAAAATACAACAATGCAAAGCTATAGTCCGTACTTCTACACATTTAATAGTGGAACAGCAACAAATAGTGATAGGCAAAGTAGATAGATATCAATGCAAGGCACATGACGCTGCAGCGTGCAGCCCGATCCATTTGGGTACCCGCGCTCACTGTGGGGTTTCAGACTCCGGAGGAGCACCTACAGCCCAAGCGCAGTATCATCATAACATTTGCTGTTGCGCGCAGCCCGATCCACTATCAGTCCAGTTATATGCATGCAAGCCACACAGTCATACTTAAACTTACCATTTTCAGTTCCAATTATCAGAAATCATAAATTAAGTGTTTATAACCTTAGAATTTTACTAGCCATTTCGAGACAGTGTTTAACTCAGGACTGATATCATGAAAACATGCTAAACATCATGGATACTGTGATAATAATCCTTACGGGATCCAAATAACTGGCATACAGCCCAAATATATCCATAACCATCCAAGTAAGAGGTTTACCGGCTAATTTATAGCCAATAACATAGTACAACATTACTCGGGCAGACTAAGCCATAGACCCCAATCATAATTGACCCCGCACTCACCGTAGAGTACGTGTCTCGCCTCAATAAAACATCACAGTGTGATATACTGAGGTTTCAAACCTTCAAGTCATTATCTACATCTACTACTCACCTCAAACCGGCTACGAGACTAGTCCGCTAAGCCTTTCCATCTTGAATCAACTTCCCTACGCGCCGAATCTGATCAAAACCACAAGGAATACGTTATAATAAGCTAATAGAACACAACCCAATTGAAAGAACTCGAAAAACACCCAAAAATACGAAGTTGGCAAAACCCAAGCCCCGGCCCACTTCTCAAAAAATTACAAATTAACATCTTCAGAATCCCCATTTGCCACGAGTCCGTACATATAAAATACACAAGAATCGGAATTTATTTAATCCCTCAAATCATCAATTCAACCCTCTTAGGCTTCAAGCCCTAACCTCCATTTTTACCATTTAATTCCTTGAATTTTAGTGATTAATTCATGTTTTATATCATAATAACATAATCTGAGTCCAAATATCCATACCTGATGAAACCCCTTCGAATCCTCTTCAACATCGCCCAAAAATTCACTTTGCTCAAAAGTCCAAAATATTTTCTTCTTTTCCAAGTTCGTGAACAATGTACACTATTACACAAGTCCATTTTTCACTTCTGCATTCCCTTGACCGCACCTGCGGTCCCGCTTATGCGGCTAATTGACCGCTTATGCGGTCCGACTTAAAACCATCTGGACTTCTTATGCAATTCCAAGCACCGCTTATGCAGTTTTCCCTCGACCGCTTCTGCAATCTACAATCCGCTTACGCGGCCCAGCAAAGGCACTTACCCGTCCGCGTATGCAGAAAATCCTTGGGCCTCTCATGATCGCTTCCGCAATCTCCCCCACCACATATGAGAAATTGTTTAATTGGCTCCTTTTCTGCAGATGCGGAAATACTAGAAGGCACAAAAATCTGACTGCAACAAAATGCTTCCAACTTCCGATTAATCATTCAAAATCACCCTGAGGCCCCCGGGACCTCAACCAAAAGCACCAACACATCCAACAACCTTATACAAACTTGTTCCAATCCTTAAAACACGTCAAACAACGCTAAAATCATTAAAACACGTCGAATCCAAGCTTAGTTTCCATCAAAACTTCTGAAATGCGCTTTCAATCAAAAATCCGACCAAACAACATCCGAATGACCTGAAAATTTGCAGACATATCCAAAATCACCTAACGTAGCTACTACAACTCTCGGAATTCCATTTCGACCTCGGATCATAATCTTACCTATCAACCGAAATTCGCCGAAATTCATTTTCGCCAATTCAAGCCTAATTCTATACCGGACCTCCAAATTCGATTTCGATTGCACTCTTAAGTCACAAATCATCCCCCGAATCTAACCGAACCATCAGAATTCACATCCGAGCCCTCTAACCACCTAGTCAACTTCTGGTTGATTTTTCTAAAACAAGCTTTGTTTTAAGACGCTAAATGCCTCATTTCTAACTATAACCAACTCAATTACACCCGATCAACACAAATACCGATATTGAAATATAAAGCAACATAATAAGGGGAAGATGGGGCGGTAACTCATGTGACGACGGGTCGGGTCGTCACAATGGGGCTCCATAACTTGTAACTTTATTTAATATCATTATAAACTACTATTCTTTAATATTATATAGATAAATTTGTAATTTTTATAAAATAATATTTATTTCGTTTTGAAAATAGTACTTGAAAAACTTATATTTAAATTTCTTAATAATATTTTAAGTATTGTAGAAATATTTATTTTCTGAACTTATGATTTATAAATAGCCTCATATTATCTCTAATTTATTTTTATGATTCAATATTTTCATCTATTAGACTTCAGTTACGTGGACTTATTCATATTATAACCTTTCTTATCATAATATAAAAAAAGCTTTCTCGTCCCAAATTTAATAAGTTTTTCCATTTTTTTACTGATAAATAATCTGAACTTTTAGTTTTTTCTCTATTTATTCTTTAGTTTTGCTATAATATTAGTTTATACCTAATATTGTTCCATTGTCATATGGCTTTTCATTAGCTTGTTTGGATTTAATATTTATTTCTACCATGCTCATTGTAATACAATATAGATAAAAATTAAAAGTGTTTCAGTAGTAACTTTGACATTATTGTCATATTCCAAAATATGAGTTTTACCTTTTTTCTATGATAAAATCTGATTTTTTTCTCTCTATGACTGCTAACTTTTTCAGGACACCCTCTGAAGCTCACCCCCAAGTGTTCCCATCTCAGACTGTGCCCAACATTTTAACTGCTCCACCATCCTCTGCAACAACTCAACCATCACTGCCAAAACACGCTTTTGACCCTTTAGTCTTCACATTCCAAAATATGATTTTTCAGGCTGACCATCCTCACTACCCTCAATATACATATTGTTGGCCACCGTATGAGCCCTCACCGGAGCAGGACAAAACTCCTAAAGCCCTAGAGCGAGATGACGTGACAAAGATGATGAGGAGTTTGGAATAGAGTCTCAAGAATATGCAAGATTTAAATAGACAGAAAATTGTTTCGTACAATGATTTGTGCATGTTCCCTCGCGTGCACCTGCTAATAACTATAATAGCTATTCTCTTTATCATTTTCAAAAATAAAAGATTGAATTCTTCTTCCCATTTGGATTTAATATGAAAGTTTGATTTTTTTTAAATTGGAATTACTACATAATAAAAATTATATCTATACTCTATAGTTTGAACCTTCTCATCATAAATTTAATAACCTTCTAATCTCGAATTCAAAAAGTCTTTCCCTTTTGTTTCTAATATTAAATTTTTAATAATTAAACATAATTTTGTTATTTTTAATCTAATATATAGTCTTATTACGTTTTATGTGGTTTTTTGTTAACTTGTAACTTTGTTTGATATCATTATCAACTACTATTCTTTAATATAACATAGATAAATATATAGAGTAATTTTTAATCATAAAAATATTTTAAATTTGTTGTGAAAATACTGCTCGAAAAATTTAAATTATTTATAATTTATTAATAATATTTTGAGCATTGTATATTTATTTTATTCCTTACTTTTGGTATTATGTTATTCAACGCCTAATATTATTACATTGTCACGTGGATTTTCATTAGCTTGTTTGGATTTAAAATTTATTTCTACCATATTCATTCTAATATAATATAGATAAAAATTAAAATGCATTATAGCAGTAACTTTGACTTTAGTTTTCCTATTTCAAAATATGATTTTTTTCTTGTCATATTTAAAAAAGATCTCATCTCAAATACAAACTTAAACTAACCGCACTCAATTTAAATATTAATCATAAAAATATATTTCTTAATTGTTTGAACATATTATGTCTAAATCTTGTAGTAAAATTACATATAAAATATTTATTTGCCTGATTTATCAATATTGATATGACTTTATTATTTTTGTTATTAATATATTTTTTACTGATTATCTAATTTTTTTTCTTAAATTAAAAATAATTTGAATATTTCATTTAAGATCTTATATTTTCTTGTATTTTTTTATTTTTTAAAATAAATAAATCTTTAGTATCTTCAGTAAATTTTAATTTAATTTTATGTTTTATCTTACTCCAAATTATTAATAGTCATAGGTTATCTTAATTTACATCGTTCTATATTTTTTTATTTTTTTCTATTATAATTTTAAAAAAAATTTACCTCCAAATTTCTAGCTAATATAGAAAAAATTTATGAGTAGATTAATGTATAGGTATAAATATATATGTAGATACAAATATAAATACAAAATAAATGTTGATATATAATTTATTTTCTAAGATCTATTTAGATTATGTATAAGACTTATTCAACTACGGCTCACGGCGCATGTTAAGCAGGCAGCTAACGAACGCCTAAGACGATGGCTAGACGGAGATCTCAACCAATAGCACCACCTACGATACCAGAAGAGAATGAAGAACTGGAAGAGAATGACGGAGAAAGACTAGTAACATCGGAAAGTTAATGCCACAAGTGGTAGGTCAAATAAAACTAGTTCACTGATGAATGAAATGTGAGTGCTCCAACGGTCATGCAAGCATTGAAATGCAACGTTGCTGAGAAGCCAATGGAAGTAGATCCCAACAATGCAGCTACAAAGTTGAATTTCTCAGAAAATCGAGTAGATCCAGCTCAATGAAACCAACCTTAGCTGATGTGGTCAAAGGGAATAAAGTGTTACAGCAGGGGATGTGTCCCGACCCTCAATCCCGATCGTGACGGCGCCTAACATAATTTCTAGGGAGCCCAACCATTTAACACTCTCAACCCGAGCATGCAGCTCTATACTAGTTAATTAACTAATTGTAACAGATATCAATGCTTAATGATTCACTGATAGATTGAAGCAATACTAAAAACTTTAATAACACCAATAAAACTCTCAAAGACCTGGGGGCATGAGTCTAGAGCCTTTAATAACCCGGAATAACAATCCTCAATAATACATATGTTCTAAAATGCGAAAATGATAAAAGAGATAGGGGAGGAGTAGGGTCCTGCGGACGTCAGACAACTACCTCGACAACTCCTGAGAAGCTCTGAAAGCAGCAGATAGCTCGACTATACTCCCGGAACAATTGAATACTTCAGGGAGTAAAGTGCGTACTTCCAACTCAGTGGTAATAAGAGTAAATAATGCTAAGAGGCAAGAAATCACGTAAGAGCACTCCATCATGCTATAAAGGAGAGTACAACCCTTTTTAGAAACAGTAAAACCGTAAAAATCCTTTAGAAAATATCTGGCTCAGTTGAAAAACCTCTTTTGAAAATATCCCTTTCTCATTAGGTAAGCATATGAATTCGTCATCACCAGTGTCTTGGTTAAGGGAACCCATCGGAGCCGTAACGAAAGCGAGTCTTCATAGGGCAATTGTTACTGCTTATGGACCCGAACCTGAGTGATCTATCCATAACTAGGATGAAGCTTGGGTGAAACTAAGTAGAGGTCCGAACCGACTGATGTTGAAGAATCAGCGGATGAGTTGTGGTTAGAGGTGAAATGCCACTCGAACCCGGAGCTAGCTAGTTCTCCCCGAAATGCGTTGAGGCACAGCACTTGACTGGACATTTAGGGGTAAAGCACTATTTTGGTGCGGGCCGCGAGAGCAGTACCAAATCGAGGCAAACTTTAAATATTAGATATGACCACAAAATAACAGGGGTCAAGGTCGGCTAGTGAGATGATGAGGGATAAGCTTCATCGTCGAGAGGTAAATAGCCTTTTGCATTAATTGCTACTTTATTAATCTTATTGATTAGCATACCCATTGTATTTGCTTCTCCTGATGGCTGGTTAGGACAGTGCAAGTCCGCACATAAGTTAGCCATTCGGGCATAGCACTCTAATAACAAATAACACCAGGGTATCAGGTACACAATGCAAGAAAATAGCATGGATGCCAATGATATGAGAGTGTTGAATGTCATGCCACGTAGTACAAACAAGAACCAATGCATGAATGCAATGCAATGCACATGACCGCTACGACATGCAGCCCGATCTATTTGGGTACCAACGCTCACTGGGGGTATGTACAGACTCCAGAGGGGCACCTACAATCCAAGCGCAATATCATCATAGCATCGTTGTGGCATGCATCCTGATCCATCCTTAGTCTAGAACATGCAAATGAGCCACTCGGGCAATGTCAAGTAATAGCTTTTAACTCAAAATATTAGAAAAATGTTATTTAAGTCTTTAAACTTTAACAATATGACTACACATTTCAAATCAGTGTTTAACTCAGAACTGAAATCATTTAATATGCTAAGTGTCGTGAAAATAGTGATAATAACCCCTACAGGGTTCAAATAATCGGCACGAAGCCCAAAATATGGCAATCAGCCCAGTTCAATATAGCATCTAGCAAGTTTCAGTCAGTACGCAGTAAAGTCCATAACCGGGATGGACCAAGTCACAATTCACAATGGTGCTCTACCCCACGCTCATACCTGGCATGCAAGTTACCATGATACAACACTATGGTGTGTAAATTCGGGGTTTCAAACCCTCAGGATATCATTTACAAGTATTACTCACCTCGAACTAGCAAAATCTTCAAGCTCGCGATGCCTTTGCCCATTAATGGTGGTTGGATATCCATGTGATGAGTATGTTAGTGCTGTGAGATGTATCTGTACGCCTTCAAGCACTTAGGTGTCCATTGAAGCTCCCATACATCAAAACTTCTTGGGTAAGCAGTGTTCCACTTATTTCTTTCTATTTTCTTCATTAATTACTGAAATTCTAGCCCTTAATCATGAAGTTTAAGGTAGAAATTATGGGTTTTGAGCAAAGTTAGGGTTTTGGGAAATTTTTAGTAAAACTTGGGAAAACCATTTTTGTGCATCCACATTGATTCATATAGAGTTTATTAAAGTAATTGAATAATTTATGATTAGATTTGAGTGAATTGGAGGTGGAACCACGATGTAAAGCAATAGTTGAGGATTAAGTGGATTTCAAGGCTTTGAGGTAAGTGTTTGGTCTAACCCTGGCTTGAGGGAATAGGAGTTGAGTCTCGTTGCTAATTGCTATGTGATCGAGTATGATGTATAGGCATAGTTATGAGTATCTATACATTGGTGTCTAGCATGACCCTGAGTCCTTATAATGTGATTATCATGACTTGGCTGTGAACTCCGTGTTTATTGGAGGACTTCTTAATGTTCTGAATAACATGTGAACGATAAAATGATTATTTGATTTTTTGGGAGCATTGGCTCGAAATGTGATACGAATATTGAAGGTACACAAGATGACTTGGTTAATTGGAGCGTTGGCTCAAAAATAGAAAAGGGAATTACGAAATAAGGAAAGTTAGAAAGCGTTATCCATTATTCCCTTGCCGGGACATTTGGTTGAATTTGTTGAATATTTCTCCTTTGCCGGGATGTTTATCAAATATTTGCTTATTGTCATGTCCCTTAAATGTGATTGTTGTTTGGGAAATTATTCTGCTAAATGATATTGAGGAGAAAGTTGCACGCTGCAACAAATGATACTGAGGAGCGGGTTGCGTGCCGCAACAATGATAAATGATAAATGATGTGGGTCGGGTTGCACGTCGGAACAGCATTGTGGACTTTAAGATGTTTGGTAGTTACTCTGGATTATTGTTAATTGTATTTTCTCATAGCATGTTTCCTTTCTCATGTTGTTAATTACTTGGTATTTGATTTCCGTTGTATATTTATAACTGTACAGGTTTATGTGGTGTCCAGTCTAGCCTCGTCACTGCTTTGCCGAGGTTAGGCTAGACACTTACTAGCATATGGGGTCGGTTGTGGTGATACTACACTTCTGTGCATTTTTGCACTAGTTCAGGTTTTGAGCACCAGCAGCAGTAGTAGTTTTGGGAGCAAGATTTTATTACCACGAGACTGAGGTAGCCTTGCAGGCGTCTGCAGGCCCGACGTCTCTTCTTATGTTTTCATTTACTGTTGCCTCATTATTTTGAGACAGACAGCTGTTATATTTCTTTTAGACCCTTATATTTGGTTTATTTTTAGTGGTTCGTGAGTATGTGACACCAAATCTTGGGTAGATGTTATTGTTGAGTATTCCGTATTTATTCACTTATAAAAATTAGACTTCTGCGGTTATTATTGTTATTATTACTGATGCTATAAACTGTCAACATAATGGTTTTACTAATGAAAATGGTAGGTAAGTTGGCTTGCCTAGCTACCACGAGTAGGGTCCATCACGATCCCGATAGTAGAAAATTCGGGTCGTGACATGTATTATCTAATACACTTATACTTAGTGCATAGTATAGCATAAGTGTGTGTGTGTGTGTGTATATATATATATATATATATATATATATATATAAGGTATATTCGATACGCTATTACCTAATACACTTATACTTAGTGCATAATATAGCATAAGTACATATGTTATATATATGAGCTATATTCGATACAATATTACCTAATACACTTATACTTAGTGCACAGTATAACGTAAGTATGTATATATATATATATATAGACACACACGCCCGCTTCGTAGTACTAGTCATCCCTTGTATTACAAAAGTATTAACAACTTATATTTATTATTTACATAGTAAATATAAAAGTAATTTATAATTTTGACCATATAGAGACCAACTTTGGTCGCTAACTGTAAATGAATTTAATTTAGCGAGCAGATGTGATGACCCGGCCCATCGTCACGTGAGTTACCGCCCCGTTTTCCCCTTATTGTGTTACTTCATGCTTCAATATCAGTATCAGATTCGATCGGGTGTAATTGAATTGGTTTATGTTCAAAATAAGGCACATAGCCTCTTAGAAGGAAGTTTGTCTTAGAAAAGTCAATATGAAGCTGACTATATGGTTAGAGGGCTCTGATGTGAATTCTGATGGTTTGGTTAGCTACGAGGGATGATTTGTGACTTACGAGTGCGATCAAAATCGAATTTGGAGGTCCGGTGTAGAAATAGGCTTGGATTGGCGAAGTTGGTATTGTGGTGAATTTCGGTTGATAGGTGAGATTTTGATCTGAGGGTTGGAATGGAATTCCGAGACTTTCATTACCACTGTTATGTGATTTTAGATATGTCTGTAAATGTTCAGGTCGTTCGGACGTCATTTGGTTGAATTTTTTATCGAATTAGAGTTTCGGAAGGTTTAGTTAAACTTAGGCTCGAATCCGTAGTGATTTGATGATATTTGTGTTAATGGACGTGTTTGATGATTGGAACATGTTCATATGATATTTTCGAGTAGGTTGGTTATTTTGGTTGGGGTCCTGGGGGCCTCGGGGTGATTTCGAGTGTTCAAACAGACCCTTTTTGGTTTGTAAAGAGATCAAATTTTCTGTTGTTGGTGTTGCAGACATTTGTGCATCGCGTTCGCGTGATGAGGGACGTGAACGCGTAGGGCATTTGAGGGAGCCTGGTATTTTTGCCTTCTCATTCGCGAAGGAGAGGATGCGATCGTGTAGTTTTGGGGCCTTGTGCTTCGCATTCACAATAAGTGAGACGCGTTTGCGTAGAAGGATTTGGAGTCAGTGATAATTTGTTATATGCGTTCGCGTGTCTGGTGACGTGTTCGCATAGGTCTGAGTCAGGAAGTATCACGATCACGTGAGTTAAGTCGCATTCGCATAGAGTAATTGTGATCTTTCTAAAAATTGCTCTTCGCGTTTGCGTGGAAAGGACCACGAACGCGATGAAGAAATTGCTGGGCGGATAGAAGGGTTTTATAATATTTTCTCCGCGAGCTAAAGTCATTTTTCACCATTGTTGAGAATATTTGGGAGCTTTTGACAAGGGATTAAGAGGGTTTTAACTAAGATTCGATTGGAGGTAAGTTTTATGAGTCAAAAACGTGATTTTATTGAAGATTTATCATTGAAATCTCTGAAAATTTGGTGAAAATCGAAGAAGTTGGGGATTGGTTTTTTGGTAATGTAAAATTTGAATTTGAAGGGGCAATTGAACTATGATTTTTATAAATTTTATATGTACGGACTTGTGGGGGAGACGAGGATTCCTAAAATGTGAATTTCGTAATTTTTCAAGAAGCAAGCCCGGGGCTCGGGTTTTGCTAGTTTTGAGGTTCTTGCTATAATTCGATTGTTTTTGATAGGGTATTGTCCCATTGGCATATTGTGATGTATTCGCTCTATTTTTGGCTAGATTCGACGCGCGTGGAGGCCGATTTGAGGGGCAAAGGCATCACGGGCTTGAGATTTTGCCGGTTCGAGGTGAGTAATACTTGGGAATGATATCCTGAGGGTTTGAAACCTCGAATTTGCACATCATAGTGCTGTATTGAGGTGACTTGCATGTTGGACCTGAGTGTAGGGTTGAGCACCGTTGGGAATCGTGACTTGGTCCGTCCCGATTGTATGTTTTACCGCGTATTTGCAAATGATTTGTTGTTATCATTATGACTTGGGCTCATTGCCATACTTGGGGCATATTGCCGATTGTTCGAACTCTTTATGAACTATCGTCACTATTTTCCTCACTATTTGAAATATTATTTGAACACAATCCATGTGATTTACACTTTTTCCATGAACTAAGCTATATTTTACTCAAACTTGAAGTTTTAACTAATATTTGAACTATTGTTGAGCTGAGTATTATTATTTTACTAATGGCCGATGGGCTTTTGACTATTTTGGATTGATTGAGATCAATGGCTATATTTGAGGGCATGAAGAGTGATGTGAGGAGGCTTTCAGGCCTTGAGTGTTATGAGAGGAGGCTTTCAGGCCTTGAGTGTTATGAGAGGAGGCTTTCAGGCCTCGAGTATTATGTGTGCATATTCATATACATGCATGGATCGGACTACACGCCGCAGTATATATTATATTGATCGGACTGTACGCCGCAGTGATATATTATATGGATCGAACTGCATGCCGCTGTGATATGCAATGGGGATCGAACTACACGCCGTAGTATTATTGCACTTGGGTTGTAAGAGCCCTCTGAATTCTGAACCCCCACAATGAGCGCGGGTACCCAAATGGATCGGGCTACGCATCGCAGCAGTCATGTGTATTGCTTTGCATTCATGCATTCACTCCTATTTGTACTACGTGGAATGACACTTAGCACTCACATATCATTGGCATATATGCTATTACTTGCCTCGTTGACCAGATACCCCGGTGTTATATATTAAAGAGTGTTGTGCCCAAGGGGCTCACTTATGTGCCGACTTTCACACTCTGATATAGCCTTCATATGCTTGGCTGTTGGAAAAGGGATATTTTTGAAGGAGATTTTTACTGAACTTGAGATTTTCTAAAGGATTTTTCACATTATTACGATTTTTCTCAAAGGGTTGTACTGTCTTTTATAGCATTTTTGTGTGCTCCTACGTGTTTTCTTATCGCTCAGGTATTATTCTTTCTTATTACCACTGAGTTGGAAGTACTCACTTTACTCCATGCACCTTGCGTGCAGTTGCAGGTATTATTTACCCTGTAGCGGGTTATCAGTAGGACCGAAGGCCTTATTGTGGTAGTTGAGCTAGGTGACTGCTAGCGTTTGCAACAGCGCACTCCATCTTTGTATTTCGATTTTTACCTTAAATATATATATACATTGTTGGCCCAATAGTAGTGTCCCTACTCATAGATGCTCGTGACTTGTGACACCCCAGTCGGGTTGTATTGGGATGAAATTAATAGCTTTAAATGCTAATAAGTTGTATTTTGTATTCATTTATGTTTAATAGATATTTTAGAGAGGATATGGGGTTGTTTGCTGGCCTTTCTTCATGCGAGACGCCATCACGACCGGGTATGGAATTTGGGTTATGACAAGTTGGTATCAGAGCCTAGGTTACTAAGTCTCACGAGTCATGAGCAGGTTTAGTAGAGTCACGCAGATCAGTATAAAGACGTCTGTATTTATCCTCGAGGGGCTGCAGAACCTTTAGGAAAACTTCACTTTCTTGGAATTCTTATCGTGCGTACTTGATTCAGCTTGAGATATAATTTTTGAAATTCCTTCCACATGTCTATATGCGCACGCGAGCGCTCAGTAGTATATGTGCCTTGATGGCTTGTGATTCCCCAATCAAGGGGCGGGAACTAATCCTTGTGAGTATATTGGGACAGTATGGATGACTTGAGGCCGGATCCTTGCTTATGGCTTAAGCACCAAGGTGTTGATTATGTGAGCAAGTGTTTTGAACTTATATGTTCAGTATGGCCCAATTAGCCGGAATGACGGTTGGATATCCATGTGATGAGTATGTTAGTACCATGGGATGTATCTATGTGATCTTGGTAGTGACAAAATAGTCTGCTGAATAATAGATGAGCTGTTGAGTGTTCGATTCATATTGTGCTTTAATGTGTAGTCTGAGTTATGGGAGCATACAGAATATGTTCGTATCTCCTAGTTGGGTAGTGAAGTAGATTACGTATGGCAGTATGAGTTCAGACTCAGAAAGACTAAATGGATGTGTATTACATATATGATGGTAGAAGGTATATGGAAATATTGAAATGAGGCAAAGTAGGTGGGTTATCTCATGCGGAGTGTTTTTGAGTGGTATGACCCTTATGTGTATGATAGAAGATCTCATGAGTAATTGAAGGGTATGTGTTGAAATTTGAGAATTTGGGACGCTTAAGAAAGTGGACTCAGTTGATGTGGAAATGAATGCAAGGTTTGAAGAGAATGTCAGTGCTAGATGATATGTGTATTCACAAAAACATGTAAATGATTTGAGTTTGATCTCACTGTTGCATTGTGGCATGATTAAAGTAAAAGTGCTATGAGTTGTTAAGAGTGCCTTGATATATGGTTTCGAGCCAAGTTGGGGAGGTTGCTGTTGGTCAACTGATTGCATGGTTATGTTCTATGTTGGTTCCATTTCGAGGGATGATGGTGAGTCAGTTCTGGTTACGGAAATTGAGCCGAGGATGGCTCGTGTGAAGTAAAAAATTTACAAAGGTTATATGGTGCTTTCGTGAATGTGAGGAAACATTATGATATTTTTGAGCTGTTGTTGAAAAAGAATGCTCAATGTATAGTATAGAAAGATGGTTGTTTGTATCTGTATGAAATCATGTTCTGCGTAGTCAGAATACTAATAAGGCACGAGTGGTTCCGTTCATTTAGGGCAGGTGAATTACAGCCGAATAAGAGTGAATGACTCTCGAGAATGGTTTTATTGTATCCAAGATTTGACATGTAACAATCAAGTGTCTTAAATTTATGTATATGGCTAGAGACTATGTTTCATTAGAAAAGATCAAGACTTGTGGTACTTTATATTAATCATGGGATTCTATGTATCCGCATTTGGAAGGTAATGGTAACGAATTCAGATTCGCAGGAAGTTCTTCAGATTGAAGCATTCCGGAATATGGTATTTTTGGGAAACATTTGTGAGCGTATTTAGTGTCCTATGGGTCTTAGACAGTGTGGTCTTATGTGCGAGTCTCAAGTGGTAAACCCGAGTTGAGGTATTGTGGCACTATACCAAGGGATAGTATCAAATTAATAATGAATCGGAAAGGAAATTGGATAAATGGAATAGCTTGATAATGAACCGAATCAGTATGATAAGGATATGATTAATTCTTTGTATGTGTTCGAGGCAATGAGTCTTGCAGGTATTGTGCAGCAAAGCTCGTGAGTTCTGACAGTTTCCTTAGCTCGATTTGGGTAGAAGGATTCAGTCCTGGCAGTTTAGCTTGTGCAATAGAATTGGGAGAGAGAGTTCTTGATGTGCTTTACCGTGGTTTGAAGATGAGTATATTTCCTATGGGTATGTGATGCAGGGAGTGTGTAATGATTTTTCTTCTATATGGGATCATGAAAGTTCTTGACTAGTTGAGTGCGTCGATGTCTACAGCACAGAAGAGAGATAGAAGTCCTCATGTTATCCCAGTATGGTATGGTCTATGTGTTATGATATGGAGAATTGAGATTTGCGTGTTCAAGGTTTTGGTTCAGTTCATAATGGGAAGTCATTAAATTCTCGAGCAGCACGGGCAGCTGCAGGTGAATAAAGAATCGATCTTCAGGTGAATAAGGAGATGGTATTGCTATTTTAGTGGTTTGACGGGGGTATATATTCAGTAAAAAGGGCAAGGTGATGTAAACTGATGATACTTCAGTAGTATTGCGACATTTTCTTGTTGGAATGACTGCAGATATTTGAGTTTGTTGATAGAGCAGGGAAAGTTTTGAATATCTTTCGTGGTATGAATGGGTACTTGATGTGTGATATATATTCATATGGTGGAACGTGGGGTCAGTTATAGTGATTCATGCGTTATATGTGTTGGAGACTAGAAGTTCTCATGATCCGACTATGCACTGGTTGTTAGAACGTGTGTATCGACACCGTTTAGTGGTTATTGGAAAAATTAGAGGTCCGAGTGGATCACTCATCGCTTGGTATGTTAGAACTTGGGATATAATATTAGATTACAGAGTGGTTGTGACAATGTCGGGTTGTCTAGACTAATGTGTTATGTGCTATGTCGGAAAATGCCACAGGTTGCATGGTAAGGTGCATCGGATTATGTTCTAGCAGGGTAGTTTGTATTCCAAAGACCAGCAGATGGATGGCAAGTATTTCTTTGTTAATTGGGCCTTCGTGGTGGATGTCAGTGTAGAGGTTTCTACCATTGATTCACTTCCGGTATTGAGAGACTATTTCGGATGCGTTTCTTATGGCCGAGCATGAGACTATATGTGTTTATTGTAATAAGCAAATTTGGCTCGATGTGCATCCCCTTTTGTAAGATATATGTGTGTGTCGGGTGGCATGCCGCCACGGGTATATTATCTGGATCGGGTTGCATGTCGCAATAGTATGATGTTGAGAATAGTTTTCTTTATGTTACTTTATATGTAGTACTTCCTGGTTTCTGGGGAAAGTCCGTATTAGGTGTTGCTCGCTGAAAAGCGCATCGGTTATGTCCTTTCAGGATTGAATAGTGTATATTACTTGCTTTACCGTAGGTGTGATGGATTGCTTGGTTTCAGACCTCAATTTATGTGTGGTTGTCCGTGTCGAGCATGATGACTTGAGGTGCTTCATGGGTGATAATGTTTGGATAAAATCGCGCATTGTGGCAAGGCCAAAGTTATGACCTTTCGAGGAGGATTCAGGTACTCTATTTCTATGATGTGAGACGGATTTCAGTTTTGTGTTGTAATGGTATTGTTGAGCTTAAGCTACAGCTCTTTCGTTTGAGTCATTGTCATGATCTGAGTATGTCCATTCTGCTTCTCATTGGTGCGTGTATTACGCAAGTTGTGGCTTAGGCCTGTATCGAGGTGTCATATCACCAGAGGGGTGGTTAAATTCGAAGTGATCATTGGAGTCATTAATGAGTACGAACCAATTTGATTTCAGCTTTTTAGAAAAGTAGTATCGAGGTTTGGCTCGGAAATCTGTTGTAGTATCAGTCAAGAGGGAAATAGATTTATGAATGGTTGATCTGAGAGATTGGTTCGGTATATCGCGTGTTTCAGTTGTCGTTAGCAGTATATGAAAGTGTTGGAATAATACTTTAGTTAATAAAAAGGTTTTTCTATCGGTATTTGGTTACGTCTTGAGTGTTTGGGTTGTGTAGTATATGATATGGTCTCACCTGGAGTGGGGAGTATGGTTTATTACTGTTGGTTCGGGTACATTCTTAATACAGACATGAGGTTTTGTTCCGGTGTAAAATTTCGGGAAGTGCAATGGGGTTTATGGTTTAGATGGACTGTGAACTATATCATGTTATCGGATTTATGTGAGATAGGGTGATGCGGGATCACCCCGAGTATATGCTTGGTAAGGTTATTCAGCTATTAGGTTGCTTCTAGTACAACTCTTGGTACGCTCGACGACGAGCGTTTGTTTTAGTTGGAGAAGATGTGATGACCCGGCCCATCATCATGTGATTTACCGCACCGTTTCCCCCTTATTGTGTTTCTTCATGTTTTAATATCACTATTAGAGTCGATCGGGTGTAATTGAATTGGTTTTGCTTGAAAATAAGGCATATAGCCTCTTAGAAGGAAGCTTATTTTAGAAAAGTCAACTGGAAGCTGACTATGTGGTTAGAAGGCTCGGATGTGAATTCTGGCGGTTCGCTTAGCTTCGGAGGATGATTTGTGACTTAGGAGTGCGATCGAAATCGAATTTGGAGGTCCTATGTAGAAATAGGCTTGAATTGGGGAAGTTGGAATTGTGGCGAATTCCCGTTGATAGGTGAGATCTTGGTTCGAGTGTTGGAATGGAATTCCGAGAGTTTCAGTAGCTTCGTTAGGTTATTTTGGATATGTCTGAATATTTTCAGGTCATTCGGATGTCATTTGGTCAGGTTTTTGATCGAATGTGAGTTTCGGAAGTTTAAGTTAAACTTAGGCTTGAATCAGTCGTGATTTGATGATTTTTGTGTTAATGGACATGTTTTGATAATTGGAACAAGTTCGTATGATATTTTAGAGTAGGTTGGTGATTTTGGTTGGGATCTCGGGGGCCTCGAGGTGATTTCGGGTGTTCAAACGGACCATTTTTGGTTTGTAAAGAGATCAGATTTTATGCTGTTGGTGTTGCAAACATTTGGGCATCGCGTTTGCGTGATGAGGGACGCAAACGCATAGGGCATTTGAGGGAGCCTGGGATATATGCCTTCATGTTCGTGAAGGAGAGGACGCGATCGCGTAGTTATGGGGCGTTGTGCTTCGCATTCGTAGTAGGTGAGATGCGTTCGCGTAGAAGGATTTGGAGTCAGTGAAAATTTGTTATACACGTTCGCGTGTCTAGTGACGCGTTCGTGTAGGTCTAATTCAGGAAGTATCACGATCGCGTGAGTTAAGTCGCGTTCATGTAGAGTAATTGTGAGCTTTTAAAAATTATTCTTCGCGTTCGCGGGGCAAGGGTCGTGAACGCAATGAAGAAATTGCTGGGAGGACAAAAGGGTTTTATAACATTTCCTCCGCGAGTTAAAGTCATTTTTCACCAATTTTGAGCATATTTGGGGAGCTTTTGATGATGGAATAAGAGGGTTTTGACTAGTATTCGATTGGAGGTAAGTTTTATGAGTAAAATACGTGATTTTATTGAAGATTTATCATTGATATCTCTGAAAATTGGGTGAAAATTGGAGAAACTATGGCTTGGTTTTTGGTAATGTAAAATTTGAATTTGAAGGGGCAATTGACTTCGATTTTGATAAATTTTATATGTACGCACTCGTGGTCTGACGAGGATTCCATAAATGTGAATTTCGTAATTTTTCAAGAAGCGAGCCCAGGGCTCGGGTTTGCTAGTTTCGAGGTTCTTGCTATAATTTGATTGTTTTCGATTGGGTATTGTCCCATTTGCATATTGTGATGTATTCGCTCTATTTTTAGCTAGATTCGATGCGCGTTGAGGCCGATTTAAGGGGCAAAGGCGTCGCGGGCTTGAGATTTCGCGGATTCGAGATGAGTAATACTTGAGAATGATATCCTGAGGGTTTGAAACCCCGGATTTGCACATTATAGTGCTGTATTGAGGTGACTTGCACGCTGGACCTGAACGTGGGGTAGAGAACCATCAGGGTTCATGACTTGGTCAATCCGGGTTGTTAGTTTTACCATGTATTTGCAAATAATTTGTTGTTATCATTATGAGTTGTTCTCATTGCCATACTTGAGGCTTATTGCCGATTGTTTGAACTCTTTATGAACTATCATAACTGTTTCTCTCACTATTTGAAATATTATTTGACTCAGTCCATGTGATTTACACTGTTTCCATGAACTCAGCTATATTTTACTCAAACTTGAAGTTTTAACTGATATTTGAACTATTGTTGAGCTGATTATTATTGTGTTACTGATGCCTGTGGGGCTTTTGACTATTTTGGACTAATTGAGGCCTGCTATATGTGAGGACATGAAGAGTGATGTTAGGAGGCTTTCATGCCGTGAGTGTTATGTGAGGAGGCTTTCAGGCCTTGAGGGTTATGTGTGCATATGCATATACATACATGGATCATACTACAAACCGCAATAATATATTATATGGATCGGACTGCACGTCGCAATGATGTATTATATGGATCGGGCTGCACGCCACAGTGATATGTTATATGGATCGGACTGCAGGCGGCAGTATTATTGCGGTTAGGCTGTAGGAGCCCCTCCGGAGTCTTAACCCCCACAGTGATCACGGGTACCCAAATGGATCGGGCTGCGTGCCGCAACGGTCCTATGCATTGCATTGCATTCATGCATTCACTCCTATTTGTAGTACTTGGCATGACATTTAGCACTCACATATCATTGACATACATATTATTACTTGCATCGTTGACCAGATACCCTGGTGGTATATGTTAAAGAGTGTTGTGCCCAAGGGGCTGACTTATGTGTCGACTTGCACAATCTGATATAGCCTTCATATGCTTGGCTGTTGGAAAAGGGATATTTTAAAAGAAGATTTTTACTGAACTTGAGATTTTCTAAAGGTTTCACAGTATTACGGTTTTTCTCAAAAGGTTGTACTGTCTTTTATAGCATTTTGGTGTGCTCCTACGTGTTTTCTTATCGCTCAAATATTATTCTCTCTTATTACCACTAAGTTGGAAGTACTCACTTTACTCCCTGCACCTTGCGTGCAGTTGCATGTATTTTTCACCCGGTAGCGGGTTATTAGCAGGACCGAAGGCCTTATTGTGGTAGTTGAGCAAGGTGACCTCCAGCGTTCGCGGTACCGCACTCCATCTTTGTATTCCTCTTTTTACCTTGTATATATATATATATATATATATATATATATATATATATATATATATATATATACATTGTTGGCCCAATAGTAGTGTCCCTACTCATAGATGCTCGTGACTTGTGACACCCCGGTCGGGTTGTATTGGGATGAAATTAATAGTTTTAAATGCCAATAAGTTGTATTTTCTATTCTTTTATGTTTAATAGCCGTTTAAGAGAGGATCTGGGGTTGTTGGCTAGCTTTGTCTTCATGAGAGGCGCCATCACGATCGGGTATGGAATTTGGATCGTGACACCACAATTGGTCACTAACTGTACATGAATTTAATTTAGCGACCAAGTTTGGTCACTAAATTCGAATCAGATTTATTTATATTTTATATAATATTTAAATTAATAATAAAAATTATTAAATGTTAAAACTAGGTCCCACATTGGCGACTAACGTTGGTCTGTATTTCTTTAAGCGACCAACTTTGGTCTCTAAATTTTGAATTATATTTATTTATAATTTATAATTTCTTTTAAATAAATAAATAAATAAATAAATAAATATATATATATATATATATATATATATATATATATATATATATATATATTATAATTGGGTCTCACTTTAGCGACCAATGTTGGTCGCTAACAACTTATCCTTTAGTTAGCGACCAACTTTGATCGCAAGTTTTAAATTATATATATTTATATTTTATAAGTTTTATAAAATAATAATAAAATTATTAAAAAAAATTATGTGGCTCCCGTTTTAGCGACCAACATTGGACACTAATCTCACTATATCTTTGACCAAGTAAGTATGACCAATCCAGTCAACAGGTTGACTAAATTTGTGGCCAAATAGTGACCAACCCTGGTCGTTAAAGTATTTTAAATATTTTTTTTTATTATTTTCGGCAGTTTGACAACCAACTTTGGTCGCTTTTCTTGACAAACCAAATTTGGTTGCTAATTTTTGGTCGCTTTTTACTGGAATTCTAGTAGCGATTTTTAAACGTAACACTATCAAAATCAATTTGTTTTTTGAGAAATATATAATTTATCAAGATATATTGCTAATAATTAAATCAAATTGTGATGCATAATTTAAGTACTTAATTAAAAATCGATTATTTTTAACATGAAATAATTTTTATATTGTAGTATAAAAAACTGCCAATTAAATTAGAATGTAAAAGCAAAGAATTAGATATTATAATAGCAAAGAACTAGACTAAAAATATAAGGGACTAATATGTACTATTAAATTTTAGAGACTTTATATATATTGTAACGACCTAGCCGGTCATTTAAGAATTTATGCCTTGATCCCCCTATTTAATGCTTTTCCCGTGTTTATTTATGCTATTTTTGAATTTGCCGGGATGGTCGGTTTTGAAGTTCGGAGAGTTTTGGGATACTTAGTCCCTAAATGAAGCTTAAGAATTGGAAAGTTGACCGTAGTCAGCATAGTGTGATGACAGTCTCAGAATAGAAATCTGAGGGTTTTGTTAGCTTCGTTGGGTGATTTTGGATATAGGGGCATGGCCGGATTGTATATTTGAGGTCCGTAGCTAATTTAGGCTTGAAATACCGAATTAGATTTTTGAAGTTTTTGGTTTGGTAGTGAGATTTTGATCCGAGGGTCGGAATGGAATTTAGAAATGGGGAATAGTTTCATAGTGTTGAATGTGACGTGTGTGCAAAATTTCAGGTCATTCGGACGAGATTTGATAAACCTTTTGATCAAAAGCGTATTTGGGAAATTTGGAGTTCTTAGACTTGAATCCATGATTAATTTGAGTTTTAGATGTTATTTTAGGTGTTTTAAGGATTTGGTACAAGTTTTGGACAGTGGTATTAGACATGTTGGTGCCTTTAGTTGAGGTCCCGGTCTCGGGATGATTTCAGATGGTTGTAGGGGGGTTTGACGGGTCTGTGCAGCTCTGAACTTTGTTGCTTCTAGTGTTTCCACACCTGTAGTTTGGGGACCGCATGTGCGGTGTCGCACATGCGGAAGGGGAGCCGCATAAGAGAATTTTTAGGAATTGTTAGGGGACCACAGATACGGTTATGGGACCGCAGCTGCGAAGCTGCATGTGCGGAATGTTGAGCGCAGGTGCGGTTGGCCCATTAAGTGAAGAACCAAAGAACCTTGGGGTTATTTTCACCATTTTTATCTCGACTTTGGAGATTTTTGGGCGATTTGAAAGAGGTTTTCAAGGGAAATTCAATGAGGTAAGGAGTTTGGACTTTAAACTCATTCCTATGTCATTATTTTACGGATTAGAGCTAGAAATTATGGAAATTGAGGGTGAAAATTTGGGAAACTAGGGCTTAGTATTGAAGACCTTTGATTGGGGATTTGATGGACCATTTGAAGTCCGATTTTGGTAATTTGGATATGAATGAACTCGTGAGAGTGTGACAATTATAGAAATATAAATTTTACCCAATTTCGAGATGTGGGCCTGAGGGGCATTTTGGTCATTTTACCTAATTTTGCGTATTAGCTTAGAATTTAGTTGTAGAATCAGTTACTTGAAGTGTTATTTACATTATGAAATTTAATTGAATAGATTTGGGCATTTGCATTTGGAGTAGGATACTCATGGCAAGAACGTGGTTTCGCGTTGACATTTGAGTCGGTTCGAGGTAAGTGGCTTGTCTAACCTTGTGTGGGGGACCTTTCCCCTTAGGATTGATATTGTGATAATTGAAATGCCTTATACATGAGGTGACGAGCGCGTACATATGCTAATTGTTGTAAATTCTTTTTTTTTTCATTTAAAATAGCCTTGAATTGTGTTCTTCTTTTCTTGCTTACATTATTTGGGAACTAAGCATGTTGATAGCCTAGAGAAGCATGTCTACTTGACTAAATTGCTCTATTTGCCTTAACTGTCTTATTTGTATTACGTGAAACATGCTAGGTCAGGATTATCCGCTTCACGTTGATATGAAATTTATTTAATTGAGTTCTTGTTGATGTTGTATATTTACTTTGGGACTACAGGACGGTATCCCGGGAGCTCCCATGTACGTTTACTTTTGGACTATGAAATTTCATTTCGGGAGATTCCCCTGCACTTTTACATTATAACTACAAGATTGCACCTTGTAGATTCCTGCACATTTAGGAGTTGGACTACGGGATTGCACCCGAGAGATCCATTGGATATGATATTTATATTTGAGGACTACAGGACGATATCCTGGGAGATCCCCAGTTGTTATCTTGGAGCTGAGTTGTATTCTCTTTCTGTGTTTTACTTGCCACTGTAATAGTTTTTGCTATCCTTTATATCACGTGTACTTATATACACTATATAATTCACACGATTAAACCTTATATCTTATTTAACCTCAGTAGGGCCCTAGCCTTCCTCGTCGCAACCCAACCAAGGTTAGGCTTGACACTTACTGAGTACCGTTGTGGTGTACTCATGTCCTTTATATGCATGTTTTCCATGTGCAGATCCAGGTACTTCAACTCAGTCCTACCACTCCTGAGGTAATGCGACTTGTATAGCAACTTTGAGGTATATCTTCCACTTTCGCAGATCAAGGAGTCTCTTTCTATTCTTGTTGTTTAGTATTAGCCCTTCTGTATTTCAGTTCTTGTAGATGTTCTTGAGTTAAAGCTATGTAGTATATCTTAAATTGCGATTCATGGGTTTTCAGGTCTTGGATTCTGGTATTAATTTTTGAGAGATTAACGTTGTGTATGTCGAGTGGCAATTGTAAACGTTGTTTTACTACTCTATCTCTTTTTAACTTGGTTCTTCCACAAATTTGGTTTATTTTTTGTATTATAGGCTTACCTTGTCATAAGGACTGATGGTTCACGGAGGTCGAACCGTGGTCGTGACAAGTTTATATTAGAGCTCTAGGTTCATAGGAGTCATGAAACACAAGTCGGTTTATTAGAGTGTCGCTGATCGGTACAGAGACGTCTGTACTTATCTACGAGAGGCTTTGTTACTGCTAAGAAAAATTTCCACTTCGTTTGATTTCCTTATCGTGCGAGATTTTTGATATTCCAATTCTAAACTTTTGTCTTCTATTCTCTTACAAATGTGAGGACACGTGTTGCTGGGGATGACCAGGCACCCGCATCCTCTATTGGTGTCGTTAGAGGCCGGGGTAGATGCCGAAGACACGATCATAGTACAGCCAAAGAACCGCGTGAGCTACCACCGAGGCACCACCAGCAGTATCAGTCGGAGTCCAGATACCTGATGCATTTGCTATTATTATTCTAGCAGTCCAGGAGATTTTGGCACAGTTTATGACTATGTACACCACTCTAGATCATGCAGGGTTTCTTCCCCTTGATACAGCTACATCCCAGGCCGGGAAAGGAGCATAGACTCCTACCGCTCACACTCTAGAGCAGCGAGTGCATATTGATTAGGTTTTAGAGGCTATTCCTCTACAACTGGTAGCCCCAGCTCAGCCCGGGGAGAGGGCAATAGCTTCATAGGAGGAGTAGAAGAGGCTTGAGAGGTTCAAAAAGTATCCTCCGACTTTTAGCAGACTAGCCTCAGAGGATTCCCTTGAATTGTTTGAGGAACGCTACTGTGTCCTCCGTACTATAGGCATATCATGATCGAGCGGGCTTTCTTTCACTACCTTCTAACTTCTAGGAGCCGCCTAACATCGGTGGCGTGTTTATGAGTTAGACAATCCAGATGAGGTAGCTTCCTTGACTTGGGCTAAGTTTTTAGATATACTCAAGAGGGAGTATGTCCCCCAAAGTCTTAGGGATGCCTGGGGCGTGGAGTTCGAGTATTTGCGCTAGGGTACTATGAATGTCTTGGAGTATGCTGTCCGTTACACTAATTTGGCAAGACATGCACCCACTTTGGTCTCTACAGTTTGCGAGAAGGTTCGCCAGTTTATTGTGGGGCTAATTCCCAGCATTAGATCTAGCACGGCTCTTGAGTTATATATGGATATATCTTATTAGCAGGTGGTGAGCATTTCTAGAAGGATTGAGGGCATGCATGTTAGGGACAAAGAGAAGAGGAAGGCCAAGAGGACTCGAGAGTCAGACCATTATTCTAGTGCCCATGCCCCAACTGCAGATCGTCATGGTAGCGGTCATATGAGTCACCCCATTCATTCAGCTATTCTATCAGCCAGTGGTATTCTAGCCACACTTTGGCCTTAGGAGCCTTATTATGCACCTCTAGTATCTATGGCGCCTCCTGCACGGGGTGCTTCCAGTGGTCAGTCCAGCTGACTTGTCCCGAGCAAGTCATAGCCGCCATATCCTTCTAGAGCTTGTTTTGAGTGTGGTGACATGCGCCATATGGTGAGGGATTGCCCCAGACTTAATAGGGTTGCACCTCCACAGACTTCTCAACCACAATATGCCCCGCAGAGTTCTCTGTCTATGGTCTCAGCCGTAGTTGCCACCCCACCGGCTCAGCTAGCTAGAGGTAGAGGCCGGAGTGGTAGAAGCCACCCTCGAGGGGGAGGCTAGGCTAGATACTATGCTCTTCTTGCCCGTACTGAGGATGTTACCTCCAGTTTTATCATCATATATACTATCTTGGTCTGTCACAAAGATGCAACGGCTCTATACTATCTAGGCTCCACTTACTCATATGTTTTTTCTTATTTTGCTCCACATTTGGGTGTATCTCTAGATTCTTTGAGTTCCCCAATTTATGTTTGTACTCTTGTGGGAGATTCTCTTGTTGTGGATCACGTTTATCAGTCATGTTTGGTTCTTCTTGGTGGTTTTGAGACCAGAGCCAATTTGTTACTGCTTAGCACGGTTGATTGTGATATTAACTTGGGGATAGACTTGTTTTCACCCCATTATACTATTTTTGATTGTCATGCCAAAATCAGACGCTGACCATGGTAGGTATACCACGTGTTGAGTGGAGGGGTGCTTTAGGTCACACTCCTAGTAAAGTTATACCTTTCCTTAAGGCTTAGCGTATGGATGAGAAAGGTTGTGATGGGTATCTAGGATATGTGAGAGATCTCAGTATGGATACTCCTTCTATTGATTCAGTCCCAGTAGTACGTGATTTCCTTGATGTATTTCAAGTTGATATTATGGGCATGCCGCCCGATAAAGACATTGATTTTGGCATTGATCTGTTGTCGGGCACTCAGTCCATTTCTATCCATCCAAACCGTATGGCTCCTCCTGAGTTGAAGGAGTTGAAGACGTAGTTGTAGGAATTACCTTATAAGGGTTTCATTCGGCCCAATGTATTTCCATGGGGTGCTCCTTTCTTATTTGTGAAGAAGAAGGAAGGTTCTATGTTTGTATGTATTGATTATTGCTAGTTGAACAAGGTGTCAGTGAAGAAGCATTATGCTTTGCCTCGTAAGTGAAGAACCGTTATCCTTTACCTCGTATTGATGACATGTTTGATCAGCTACAGGGTGATCTTGTGTTTTCTGATATTGACTTGTGTTTAGGCTATCATCAGTTGAAGAGTCAGGATCCAGATATCTCGAAGACTGCCTTCAGGACTCGGTATGGTCATTACGAGTTCCTTGTTATGTCATTTGGGATGACTAATGCCCCAGCAACCTTCATGCACCAGATGCATAGTATTTTTTGGCCATATCTGGAGTCATTCGTGATTGTTTTTATTGACGACATTCAGGTATATTCCCGGAGTCTAGAAGATAATGAGCAATACCTTAGGACAGTGCTCCAGACCTTGAGAGAAAAGAGGTTGCATGCTAAGTTATCATAATGTGAGTTTTGATTGGATTTTGTGGCGTTCTTGGGTCAAGTGGTCTCGAGATAGGATATTCAGGTGGATCTAAAAAATTAGAGGCCGTGCAGAGTTGGCCCAGACTAGCCTCAACTATAGAGATCCACAGTTTTCTTGGCTTGGCGGGTTATTACCATCGATTTGTTCAAGGGTTTTCCTCTATTGCAGCACCTATGAACACACTGACCCAAAAGGGTGCTCCATTTTAGTGGATGGAAGAGTGCGAGGAGAGCTTTCACAAGCTCAAGACAGCTTTGACTACATCCCTAGTTTTGATATTGCCTACTGGTTTGGGGTCTTATACTATCTATTGTGATTCCTCGAAAGTTGTCCTTGGAGCGGTATTGATGCAAAACGGTAGGGTGATTGCCTACGCATCCAAACAATTGAAAATACATGAGAAGAATTATCCTGTTCATGATCTTGAGTTAGTTGTCATTGTTCACACCTTGAAGATCTGGCGCCGTTATTTGTATGGCATGTCTTGTGAGATATATACTAATCACCAGAGGTTGCATCATCTGTTTAAGCAGAAGGACCTTAATTTGCATCAAAGGAGATAGCTAGAGTTGCTCAAGGATTATGACATCACTATCTTATATCACCCGGGCAAGGCCAATGTGGTGGCCGATGCTTTAAGCTGTTGGGCAGAGAGTTTGGGGAGTTTGGCTTATCTACCAGTAGCAGAGAGGCCTATGGTGATGGATGTATAGGCCTTAGCCAGCTAGTTTGTGAGATTGGAACTTTTGGAGCCCAATCGTGTTCTAGCTTGCGTGGTCTCTCGATCTTCCTTGTTTGATTGTATTAGGGAGCGTTAGTTTGATGATCTTTATTTGCTTGTCCTCAAGGATAAAGTGTTTCATGGCGATTCTCTAGATGTCACTATTGGTGATGACGTAGTATTAAGGATGCAGGGTCGAGTTTGTGTACCCAACATTGATGGGCTTTAGGAGTTAATTCTAGATGAGGCCCATAGTTCGCGGTATTCCATTCATCTAGGTGCCGCGAAGATGTATCAGGATTTGAGGCAGCACTACTGGTGGAGGCGGATGAAGAAAGATATAGTTGGGTTTATAGCTTGGTGACTGAATTGTTAGCAGGTGAAGTATGAGCAATAGAGACAGGGTGGATTGCATTAGCAGATAGAGATTGCAGAGTGGAAGTGGGGGCAGATCATCATGGACTTTGTATCTGGGCTCCTACGAACTTAGGAAGCTCGATGCCATCTGGGTTATTGTGGATCGGCTGACCAAGTCTATTGCATTTCATCCTTGTGTGTACTATATATTCTTCGGAGCGGTTAGTAGAGATTTATATCTGGGAGATTGTCCGTCTGCATGGTATTCCAGTTTCTATCATTTCAGACAGAGGTACTTAGTTTACATCACAATTCTGGAGGGTCGTACGACGGAGTTAGGTACTCGGGTGGAGTTGAACACATCATTTCACCCTCAGATGGATGGAGAGTCTGAGCGCACTATTCAGATTCTTGAGGATATGATCAGTGCGTGTGTGATTGAGTTTGGGGGCTCTTGGGATCAGTTTTTGCCATTGGCGATATTTACCAACAACAATATCTATCAGTCCAGTATTCAGATGGCACCGTATGAGGCTTTATATGGTAGGTGATGTAGATCTCCGATAGGTTGGTTCAAGCCAGGTGAGGCTAGATTATTGGGCACAGACTTGGTTCAGGATGCTTTGGAGAGAATCAAGATGATTCAAGATAAAGTCTGTATAGCCTAGTCTAGATAGAAGAGTTCTGTGGACCGGAAGGTTCATGATGTTTCCTACATAATTGGAGAGCAGGTTCTACTTCAAGTTTTGACTATGAAGGGCATTATGAGATTTGGGAAGAAGGGTAAGTTGAGTCCAAGGTTTATTAGCCCTTTTGAAATATTGAGGAATGTTGGGGAGGTTGCTTACGAGCTTGCCTTACCTCCCAGCTTGGTAGGAGTTCATCGGGTATTTTATGTTTCGATGCTCCGGGGGCATCACGGTGATCCATCGCACGTGTTGGATTTTAGCTCAGTCCAGTTGGAAAGGGATCTATCTTATGTTGAGGAGCCTATGGCAATATTGGACAGGCAGGTTAGGAAGCTGAGGTCAAAGAACATTGCATCAGTGATAGTTTAGTGGCTGGGTCAGCTGGTCGAGAAGATGACCTGGGAGACCGAGCAGAAAATACGCGATCGTTACCCTCATCTTTTTACTGCTTCAGGTATGTATTTGTGCTCATTTGAGGACGAACAAATGTTTAAGTGTTGGAGTATATAATGACCCGGTCGGTCGTTTTTAGAATTTATGCCCCAATCCCCTATTTACAGCTTTTCTTGTGTTTATTTATGCTATTTTGAATTTGCCGGGATAGTCGGTTTTGAATTTCGGAGATTTTGGGATACTTAGTCCCTAAATTAGAGCTTAAGTGTTAGAAACTTGACCGTATTCAGAATAGTGTGAAGACGGCCTCATAATGGAAATATGATGGTTCCATTATCTCTGTTGGGTGATTTTGGATTTAGGGGCGTGGTCGGATTGTGTTTTGGAGGTCTGTAGCTAATTTAGGCTTAAAATGTCGAAAGTTAGATTTTTGAAATTTCTGGTTCGGTAGTGAGGTTTTGATCCGAGGGTCAAAATAGAATTCCGAAGTGGGAGTAGCTTCATAGTGATGAATGTGACGTGTGTGCAAAATTTCAGGTCATTTGGACGAGATTTGATAGACTTTTTGATCAAAAGAGTATTTTGGGAAATCTGGAGTTCTTAGGCTTGAATCCCTGGTTAATTTGAGGTTTCAATGTTGTTATAGGTGTTTTAAGGATTTGGTACATGTTTGGATAGTGGTATTATACTTGTTGGTACCTTTGATTGAGGTCCCGGGGGCCTCGGGATGATTTCAGATGGTTGTCGGGGAGTTTGAGGGGAGTGTGCAGTTGTTGAACTTCACTACTTCTAGTATTTCTACACCTGCTATTTGGGGATCGTAGGTGTGATGCTGCACATGCAGAAGAGGAATCGCAAAATCAAATTTTGAGGAATGTTCAGAGGACCGCAGATGCGGTTATGGGATCGCTCATGCGATGCTGCATATGCGAAATGTTGAGCGCATATGCGGTTGGCCCGTTAAGTGAAGAACCATAGAAGCAATCATGAGGCTGCATATGCTGGACCACAGAAGCTGTCCACATGCCGCAGATGCAGAAATTGCTGGACAGTTGATTTAAAAGGGGTTTCGTGACCTTGGGGTTATTTCCACCATTTTTATCTTAGCCTTGGAGCTTTTGGGGCGATGGTTTCAAGGGAAATTCACTGAGGTAAGGAGTTTGGACTTAAAATTGTTCCTATGTCATTATTTTACGGATTAGAGCTAGAAATTATAGAAATTGAGGGTGAAAATTTAGGGAACTAGGGCTTAGTATTGGAGACCTTTGATTGAGGATTTGATGGACCATTTGAGGTCTGATTTTGGTAATTTTGATATGAATGAGCTCGTGAGAGTGTGACAATTCTGGTTATATAAATTTCACCCGATTTCGAGACGTGGGCCCGAGGGGCATTTTGGTTATTTTACCTAATTTTGCGTATTAGCTTAGAATTTGATTATAGAATCAGTTACTTGAAGTGTTATTTACATTATGAAATTTAATTGAAAAGATTTAGGGCATTTGGAGTAGGATACTCATGGCAAGAACGTGGTTTCGGGTTGCCATTTGAGCCGGTTCGAGATAAATGACTTGTCTAACCTTGTGTGGGGGACCTTTCCCCTTAGGATTGATAATGTGATAATTGAAATGCCTTATACGTGAGGTGACGAGCGCGTACCTATGCTAATTGTTGGAAATTCGGTTTTTCATTAAAAATAGCCTTGAATTGTGTTCTTCTTTTCTTGCTTACAGTATTTTGGAATTAAACCTGTTGTTAGCCTAGAGAAGCATGTCTACTTGACTAAATTGCTTTATTTGCCTTAAATTTCTTATTTGTATTACGTGAAATATGCTAGATCAGGATTATTCGCTTCATCTTGATATGAAATTGAATGAATTGAGTTCTTGCTGCTACTGTGTATTTACTTTGGGACTACACGATGGTATCCCGGGAGCTCCCCGTATGTTTACTTTGGGACTACAAAATTTCATTTAGCAAGATCCCCCAGCACTTTTACATTGGAACTACGGGATTGGATCTGGTAGATTCTTGTGCATTTAGGAGTTGGACTACAGGACTGCACTCGGGAGATCCACTAGATATGATATTTATATTTGAGGACTACAGGACGGTATCTTGGGAGATCCCCATTTGTTATCTTGGAGATGAGTTGTATTCTCTTTCTGTGTTTTACTTGACTCTATAATAGTTGTAGTTGTCCTTCATACCCCGTGTTACTTATTTACAATGTTTATTTCACACATTTAAACCTTATATCTTATTTAATATCAGTATGGCCCTAGCCTTCCTCGTTACTACCCAACTGAGGTTAGGCTTGGCACTTACTGAGTACCGTTATGGTGTTCTCATGCCCTTTCTACGCATGTTTTTCATGTGCAGATCTAGGTACTTCTACTCAGTCCTACCACCCCTGAGGCGAGGCAAATGCTATAGTGACTTTGAGGTATATCTACCGCGTCCACAAACCGAGGAGTCTCTTTTTTTTTCTTGGTTTTTAGTATTAGCCCTTCTGTATTTCAGCTCTTGTTAGATATTCCGGAGTTAGAGCTATGTAGTACTTCTTAGCTTATGATTCATGGGTTTCCGGGTCTTGGATTCAAGTATTTATTTTTGAGAGATTAACGTTGTGTATGCCAAGCGACACTTTTAAACGTTCCTTTACTACTCTATCTCCGTTTAACTTGGTTTTCCCACAAATTTGGTTTATTTTTCCGCATTTTAGGCTTACCTAGTCGTAGGGACTAGGTGCCGTCACGATTCACGATGGTTCATGGAGAGCGAATCAGGGTCGTAACACACGCACACACACACACACGATATATATATATATATATATATATATATATATATATATATATATATATATATATATATATATATATATATATATATATATATATAGAGAGAGAGAGAGAGAGAGAGAGAGAGAGAGAGAGACTGCTTTTATAGTCGGTTTTTGGTTCGTTTTTTCGGTTATTTTTTTATTAAAATCAAAATCAACACTACTAGAAATTCGAGCACAATTGTCCAAAAAAATCAACCAAAGTTGGTCAGTAATGGCCAATAACCATCCAAAACACGACCATTTACGTGTGGGTAGTATTTTGAAGGTCGGAATGGCATATTGACTGACGTTGTCGGAATTACCAACTATCTTTGGTCGGTATTAAATTCAAAATAATATATATTGCCAAAAAATCCGACCAAAGTTAGTCGTTATTTTAATTATATAATTAAAAAATGCACCATCTGGGAATCGAACCGAGGTCTGTACTGTGGCAAGATAGTATTCTACCACTAGACCATTGGTGCATTTTAGTTTAAGACCGTCTTTTATTTTATTTATACTCTTAAGTCGTATTTGCGCACGAAAATAACCGACCAAATGGTCGATTTTTTAAAATGACCGACCGAATTAACCTACAATTTTGGTTGATTTTTGTAATATTAATTTTAATTTATTGGAAATGAAAAACTTACCAAAGTTGGCTGGTTTCTTAAAAAATAAATTTTTCGGACTCAAAATATTTTCTCGCATTTTTATGCCAAAGAAAACAAAACCAAAATTGGTTGGTCAGTTTCGTAAAAACAAATTATAAAATAAAATATATTGAAAAAGCAACCAACTTTGGTCGATGTTTTGGCCGTTTTTTTGTCTGACCAAAATTATTGTAATATTTCGTGCTGGTTTAGTTAGTTTAGTGGGCTTGTAGTTACTATTTGCTCCCTTTTTTGTTTTGTGTGGAATTTTTTTTTTTGTTTCATTTTTAGACCTTCGTAGGTATAGAGACTATGGTTTGTAATGGCAGAGTAGGGTCATGTCCTCGGGAAGGTCGGGTGGTGGGGAGGGGGGTAGGGTAAGAGCCATGGGTGGCACAGGGCGCAAAGGGGGTAAAAGGACCAAGGTAGCCTGTAGGTTAAGAGTTGGATCGTGAAATATAGGGACGTTGACGAGTAAGTCTATATAGCTGGGTAGATTATCTAGAAGAGGAGGGCCAATATAGCGTTTTTGCAGGAGACTAGGTGGGTAGGATCGATGGCGGGAATGTAGACGGGAATAAATTGTGGTTTTCTGGAGTCGTGAAGGGAAATAACGAAGTAGGCATTTTGGTGGTCGATGGAAGAGGTTAGACGAGTGAATGACAGATTGATGGCGAATAATCGAGTAGTTAGAGGGAGCACTCTAAATGTCACTAACGCTTATACGCTGCAAACGGGCTTGGACGAGGAGGTAAAAAGGAGCTTCTTGAAGGCGTTGAATGAGGTGGTGCAAGGTATTCCGCCTATGGAGAAGCTATTTATAGGAGGGAATTTCAATGGTCATATAGGGTCATCTGCTTATGGCTATGGTGACGTGCACTGTGACTTTGGCTTTGGTGATAGGAACGAGGGTGGTACCTCACTGTTGGATTTCGCTAGAGCTTTTGAGTTGGTGATCGTGAACTCTACATTACCAAAGAGAGAGGAGAATTTGGTTACTTTCCAGAGTATGGTGGCTAAGACTCAAATTGACTATCTCCTCCTCACGAGGGGTGATAGGGGGTTGTGTGAGGATTGCAAGGTGATCCCGAGTGAGAACCTCACAACTCAACATAGGCTTCTAGTGATGGTCGTCGGTATTTTGATGAAGATGAATAAGAGGCTTGTACGGGCTTCGTCAAGGATCAGGTGGGGAGCTTTGTCTAAGGATAATATGCAAGAGTTGGAAGGGCAGCTGACGAATAAGGGTGTCTGGAAGTGTGGTGGGGATGCTAGAGCTATGTGGACGGTGACTGCGGACTGTATAAGGGAAGCAACAAGAAAGGTGTTGGGATTTTTAAAAGGCTATTACTGAGTGCACCGAGGTGATTGGTGGTGGAATGACGTGGTACAAAGTAAATTGGAAGCCAAGAAAGCGACGTACATTAAGTTAGTTGAGAACATCGACTAGGATCAGAAGAGAGCGAACGGATAAAGATATAAGGAGGCTAGGAAGGAGGCAAAAGTAGCGGTCACAGAGGTTAAGACTACTACTTTTGGTCGACTTTATGAGGAACTTGGGCGAAAAGGTGAGGATAAGAAGTTATTTCGATTGGTCAAAGCGAGAAAGAAGAAGGATCGTGAGCTAAATCAAGTGAGGTGCATTAAAGACTAGGAAACTCGAGTATTGATGGAAGAGGCCTAGATTAGGCAAAGATGGCAGTCGTACATTCATAAACTTCTGAATAAAGAAGGGGATGGAAAAATCATGTTAGGGTAGTTGGGGCACTCCTAGAGTCACTGAGACTTTAGGTATTGTAGGCGCATTAAGGTTGGGGAGGTCGTGGGTGCAATGGGTAAGATGAGTTTGGGAAAAACAACCGGACCTGACAAGACTCCAATAGAGTTTTAGAGATATACGAGTAGGGCTGGCTTGGAGTGGCTGACTGGGTTGTTTAATGTTATATTCAGGACAAAGAGGATGCTTGATGAGTGGCGGTAAAGTACAATGGTTCTAGTGTACAAGAACAAAGAGGATATCTAGAATTGTAACAACTATAGGGTATCAAGTTACTAAGTCATACCATGAAAGTCTGAGAGAGGGTGGTGGAAGGGAGGATAAGGAGAGCAGTGTCTATATCAAAAAACCAGCTCGGATGCATGTGGGCCGTTCTACTACAGAAACAATCCACGTTATCAGGAGGGTGGTGGAACTATACAGGTATATGAAAAAGGATTTGCATATGGTATTTATTGACCTAGAGAAGCATATGAAAAGGTCCCTAGGGATGTCCTTTCGAGGTGTATATAGGTGAAAGGTGTGTCAGTGGCTTACATTAAGGCGATAAAGGATATGTATGATGGAGCTATGCCGTAGGTTAAGACTATGAAAGGTGACTCCGAGCCTTTTCCAGTGGTTAAGGGATTACACCAAGGATTTACTCTTAGCCCGTTCTTATATGCTCTAACGATGGACGCGCTGACACACCATATCCAAGGAGAGATGCCATGGGGTATGTTGTTCGCTGATGATATCGTTCTGATTGATGAGATGCGAGGCGGCGTTAATGGGAGACTGGAGGTATAGCGGCAAGCTATAGAGTCTAAAGGTTTCAAGTTGAGTAGGACTAAGATAAAATAGATGGAATGTAAGTTCCACGACGTGATGGAGGAAACGGATGTGGAAGTCAGGCTTGACTCACAAGTCATCCTCAAGAGAGAATTTATAGTACATATGGTCAATTATCCAAGGAGATGGGGAGATCAACGGGGATGTTACGCACCATATTGGAGTGGGATGGATGAAATAGAGGTTAGCATCTGGATTCTTGTATGACAAGAATGTGCCACCAAAACTCAAAGCTAAGTTTTATAAAGCGGTGGTTAGACCGACCATATTGTATTGAGCTGAGTGTTGACCAGTCAAGAATTTACATATCCAGTAGATGAAAGTAGCAGAAATGAGGATGTTGAGATGGATGTGTGTGCACACTACGCTGGATAAGATTCAGAATGAAGATATTCGAGAGAGGGTGGGCGTGGCTCCCGTGGACGACAAGATGTGGGAAGCGCGACATAGATGATTTGGACACGTGCGGAGGAGAAACCTAGATGCACCGGTTAGGAGGTGTGAGCAGTTGGCTCTGGCAGGTACGAGAAAAGGCAGATGACGACCTAAGAAATATTGGGGCGAGGTGATCAGGAAGAACATGGAGCGACTTCAGATTTTCGAGGATATGGCTCTTAAAGGAACATATGGTGGTTGAGCATTAGGGTGGTAGGCTAGGGGGTAGTTGAGAATTCTTCCCTCTTTATACCGGGTAGTCTGATAGAGTTTCGTTTAGGATTGTTAGCGGTCTTTGTTGTATTTACATTGTTGTGTTGTATAGTTTTGTGTTATTTTCCTTTAACTTTATTTGTTGTTGTTATTTTCTTTCTAGTATCTTTTGTTGTTACATGTCTTTTCTCTTATTTCTTTTCTAATATTATTGCTTCTTCTATTGAGCCGAGAGTCTCCTGGAAACAGCTTTTCTGTCCTTTTCGGGGTAGGGGTAAGGTCTGCGTAACTCCACTCTCCCCAGATCCCATAAGTAGAATTTTACTGGGTATATTATTGTTATTGTAAAATTAGTCGGTCTACCGTGGGCAATTTTGCCGAAGTTTTAGTAGTTCAAACCATATTTGATTGATTTTTTAAATTTAAAATCAAAATTAAACCAAATAAACAAAGTATTAATTTTTTTGGTCGGATTAATTCGATTTACGAATTTTTATAAACACCTCTATTTACAATCACGAATAAGATATGATAGATATACATGATAACCTAAGAAGATGCTTCAAAAAATAAAATTTTCATTGTACTGATTCAAACCATGTAACTTATGAATAACTTTTAGGTAATGTATGTAGTCTAATTTTTCAACAAAAACATTTTGATAGAAAAAGTAAATATTTTAAGATATTTAAAAAATATGAATTCAATATTAACTCAAGTCAGAGGGTGTGATGCAATTTATATCTCGTCGAATGTAAAGGCATCCGTAAATGGAAGGAAGTAATCATTTTTAATTATATATATGCACTGCCAGAAAAAAGGAACCTTTCCTTTCCCCTTTTACCTACTTTTTCTTGCGACGCTGAATATTTTCCTAATGCTACAAATTATGCCGGTAAACCAAAGAACCAATAAAGTTTGATTAACTGACGGGATTAAATAAATTAAATTGGGTGAGGAGGGGGTTACCCTTTTTGGTTGAATTATTATAAATTAGAAAGTAGAGAAAGCTGCCACAACCATTTTAGAAAGTGCAAGGGAACACCAAAAAAGTTTAACATTTTATTGGATTCCTAATCCAATCAGTGACTAAAACAGAAGATTAGATCTCGGAAAAAGACTAAAGGTCATAAACTACACATGTAAATGTCTAGGGATGATTTGGTTCTTGTAAATTGACTGCAGATCACCAAAGAAATCTTTGCTGGTAAGCAACTCAAGAGTCTTTGAGTGTGGGTTGATCCAAAGAAGCCAACATCCTCAGAAAACATTATTTTGATAAACTATAGTGATACTCCCTCGGTCTCAAATTATTTATGGTAGTTTTTTTATATACTCCCTTCGGTTCAAAATAAATAATTTTTTGACCTTTTTTTGTGGTCCAAAATAAGTAATTTTTTTGAATTTCAAGAATGACTTAATGATATTTTTCCTACATTGTCCTTAGAGTAAATAGTATTGGAATATGTGTTAGGAGTGTTTATGTGAGATAATAAGGTTAAAATGGTCAATTCTATTACTAATTAATGCTAAAAGGTGACTTTCTTAATATGTGTAAAACCATCCAAAAAATCACTTACTTTGGAACGGATAGAGTACTTTTTAAGATAATATTAAATAGGAAAGTTTTTTTTATATAATTATTTTACTCTTATTTATATCTTAAGATATAATTTATCTTCATTTAATACTTATTCATAATAAAGGTATATGCAGTCGTCAAGAACAATTAATACCAACAATAAAATAGATAAAAATTAATATATTCATAAACTTCTAATATAACAAATAACTTGAGACGATTATTTTTAAAAATCACCTAATTTGAGAGGGAGGGAGTAATTCCAAAAGGTTTTAAAGTGGTCTTCCACCACGACAAAACAGAGAAATGAAATGACTATAATCATTCTCGCATTCTTTTTGCATTCAGCTTTTAAGTAAGAGACTCATTAATTCTTTCTTGGGAGTTGCGAGTTTGATGTTGCATTTGCCTAATTTTTGCCCCAATGCAGCAGTTCTTGACTTGTTGCTCATTTTTAGAAGAAGTGATAATTCCAGCAATCAGAAAACAACTCCTATATATAATTTGTGTTGGTCAGATAGCGACTATTACTACCAAAGTTATTGCCATACATGATTATAGTAACAATGTCCAACTCATAACCCGCTAGTCTTAGGGATTTTTCAGAAAAAAAAGAAAACAAATAAGTTCTCTCTTGATGTTATTCAAAACGTTCTTTCTTAATGAAAAGATCTATATCATGTGACTTAGAATTTGCAATAAAAATTTCGTCTATTGATTAATTATGAGTACACTCATAGCTAACATTGCTATTTATATGATAGATTTAGAAGTTTCCTAATTTAGAACTCTCGCGTGGATGACATGCCTTCCAAATGTAGCTTATTAATTTCATGAAAAGATACAAATTAATGTTCTCAAATGAATAGTCCAATGATGGAAAGGTCAACATTTGAATTTCAGCATGCGATCGACACTGATTTTCAATATGTTGAACCTTTCTTACCCCTTAAATTTGTTTGAAAAATCAAAATTACGTTAATTCATGGCCGCTAATACCACATTTGGAAGAACAGATCTTTTGAAAGTACAAGTATTGCCCACACCCATCAGATGACTTCATCCCCCCTTTTAATTAATTAATTAGTTGGAGAATTGTCTGAAACTTTTGATTTTAATAAATCCCAAGGTTAGGAGAAAATACAACTTTAGTCCCGTGAAACATTCACAGGAGGAATCCTTAAATTAACTAAATATATACTACGTAGTACTTTCAGATCCAGCTTAACAAATCATAGTCCAACACTACAATTTCTGAAATAAAATCTAAATAATCTGCGCGAAAAATCTCTGTTAGTCACATGGAAAATGATAAATAAGACAGCAATAGTGTTTATAATGTCAATGTGTATAAGATTAGTTCTGCAAAATCTAACTCTACCTAGGTGTCACCTAGCTACTAAAGATGCTATTCCCTTAATTAAGTCTTTGTTTTCCATTACTTTAAAACATTGTATTTTGGAACAGGAATATACAATGTAAGTAGGCATGTAATAATATGTAAGCATTGGAAAAAGGAAATTACACAAGTAATTAATAATGAAGTACTACAGTGTATCTTAATAATACTTAATGCTATCTACAATTGTCTGAACAAAGCATATTGGTGAGGAAGGTTGGTTTTGGGTGAGCTGTGTGTGTTCTTCTGCACTGAGTCTCAATATTTTGTTTTAAAAAACTTCTCTTCACATGGTCCCCTTTGTATCATAAATCCCACTTATTCTTTTTTTTTTCCTCTACTCTATAATCATCAACTTATTTTCCTCTCTCTCTCTCTAGAGAAAAAATAGAGATGTGGGAACATTTTGAGACAACATGAAATTCCAAATCTTTGATCTCCATTTATGGTGGAGGAGGGTTATTGTTTTTCTCATACTTGGATTTCAAGCTTCTGGGCTTAATACTGATGGAGTTTTGTTACTGACTTTCAAGTATAATATTCTGAGTGACCCTTTAGGTGTGTTGCAAAACTGGTATTCTTGGAATGAGACGCCATGTTTATGGACAGGTGTGACTTGTGGAAACCCAAATGTTTCAGACCCAAACCTACGAGTCATAGGCTTGTCTCTTCCCAATTCTCAGCTTATTGGTTCCCTTCCTTCTAGTCTTGGTATGATTCAATATCTTACAAATCTTGATCTTTCTAATAATTCCATTAATGGGTCTATTCCTCTTACTCTGTTTACTGCCCCTGAGCTTCAAACACTTGATTTTTCTAACAACAGAATCTCCGGCGAGTTGCCTGAGCTCGTCGGAGGTTTAAAGAATCTTCACTTTCTTAATCTTTCCGGTAACTCTTTGGCGGGAAGCTTACCGGCAAATCTGACTAGTCTGCGTAACCTAACTGTTGTTTCTTTGAAAGATAATTACTTTTTTGGTTCACTTCCTGTTGGGTTTGAGTCGGTTCAATTTTTAGATCTATCTTCTAATTTGATTAATGGATCGTTGCCTCCCAATTTTGGAGGCACTAATCTCCGTTACTTTAACGTTTCTTTTAATAGACTTTCTGGAGATATACCACCAGAATTTGGCAGCAAAATTCCTCAAAACGCCACCTTAGATCTGTCCAACAACAATTTCAGCGGTGCAATTCCAGAGTCAAGTGTTTTTGTCAACCAAAGTAGAAAAGCTTTTTCTGGGAATCCCGAATTATGTGGTGACCCTCTGAAAAATTTGTGTCCAATTCCTTCAACAATAACAACTCTACCAAATGCCTCTGAACCAACTTCTTCTCCAGCAATTGCAGCCATTCCCAAGACCATTGACTCCAACCCAGCAGCAGCATCCCCAAAAGGAGGAAAAAGTGGGCTGAAAACTAGCACAATTATAGGCATAATAGCAGGGGATGTTGCAGCAGTAGGAGTTCTAGCACTGATTTTCATGTACGTATATCGAGCCAAAAAGAAGAAAAGAACAGAAAGTAGGATAAAGCAAGAAGCCGAAAGTGCAAAAGATTTTGACTGGGCGTCGTCAGCATCTTCAGAAGAATACAACTGGTTAAGGTCATGGACTTGTTTGAAAAAACCAAGGCACGGAAATGGTGACGATTTATCAGAAACTTCCAGTGGAAGTGAAATATCCCTTAAAGGTCAGCAAAATCACGTGACAACAGAGCAGAAAACAGGTGAATTGGTGACGGTTGATGGAGAAAGAGAGCTTGAGTTAGAGACATTGCTTAAAGCATCAGCTTACATATTGGGAGCTAGTGGGTCGAGTATAATGTACAAGGCGGTGTTAGAAGATGGGACAACACTAGCCGTGCGGCGGATTGGAGAAAGCGGCGTCGAACGGTTTAAAGATTTCGAGAATCAGGTCAAAGTTATTGCTAAATTAGTTCATCCAAATTTGGTAAAAATCCGTGGATTCTACTGGGGTGCTGAAGAGAAATTGGTCATCTACGATTTCGTTCCCAATGGCAGCCTTGCTAATGCACGTTACAGTAAGTCTTCCTTTTTCTGTTTTCATAAAACCTAAATTCCATGTTTAAGTTGGGACACTTCAATAACATAACTGCCTTCATTCTAGAGTTGGTAATACAGTAATCTTCATTATTATGCTCCTAAATTAATTGAAAGAGAGGAAGGTTAACATTGACTAGAGTTTGGAGGATAGAATTCTCAAAATTGAAATTCACTATAAAATTGAAATGCAGCCTTATTTATATGACTAGTACTACCTAAACATATCCAATTCTTAATTTGTCTCAATAAATACCTTTCAAATAATTTTGTAGTCTTAGAAATATTAAAGTTTGCAATTCTTTTGACGTTGGTCCAATAATATAAATAAATATTCAAAAGAAAGAAGGAACAAGTAAGTCATTCAAAAATTAAAATGTGCGGGGACGTAAAGGAGGTGGTGGGAGTAGTTGTAACTAATTAAAGGTTTTGTTTTTAATGTGAAAATAGCGGTAGTTCACTGCAAGTCAACCGTGTCTACTTCTGAATGGGTCACTGGGCCAGTGTCCCTGATTGCGATATACACATCCAAAATTGCATAATACGCCAAATGCCCCTCTTCTACTTGTCACCTTCATGGAAAATCACTACCTATTTTAACATATTGCTCTGTAGGCCATGCCCATGCGTTGTGTCTCCAATTCTGGCATTTCCTTTGTGTAGGTTAGGTGACTCAAGATCAATAAAAAATATTATACCACCAACAAGTTATATGATGTTTTTAACTTTACTTTTTAAGTTATCAAATTACATTTACTGCAAGCGAATTACATATTCTTATAGGTTACATTGACCTGCTGGTATTGAATACTTATATTATATTAACACTGCATTCATGTGGTTTCAGAAAAAGCTGGTTCTTCTCCGTGTCACGTACCCTGGGAAATCCGGCTAAAGATTGCTAAGGGTGTGGCCCGTGGGCTCACTTACATTCATGAAAAGAAGCACGTACACGGCAATTTGAAGCCCAGTAACATTTTACTGGGATCAGACATGGAACCCAAGATTGGAGATTTTGGAATTGAAAGGCTTGTAACAGGAGATAGCAGTCACAAGACCTATGGATCAGCTCGTAATTTTGGTAGCAAGAGGTCCACAGCATCTCGTGACAGCTTCCAGGACTTTGCATCTGGCCCTACTCCTAGCCCAAGTCCAAGTGCATTGGCCATATCTCCTTACCATGCACCCGAATCGCTTCGTAGCCTGAAACCCAACCCGAAATGGGATGTATTCTCGTTTGGGGTAGTGTTGCTGGAGTTGCTAACTGGAAAGGTGATTGTTTCGGACGAAATGGGACCCGCAGCAGCCATAGGAGCTGCCACGTCTGCAGGTGAAGAGAAGAATAAAGTATTAAAGTTGGCTGATGTGGCGATCCGTGCTGATATGGAAGGGAAAGAAGATGCCTTGTTGGCATTGTTGAAAGTAGGGTATAACTGTATATCACCAACGCCTCAGAAGAGACCAGGCATGAGAGAAGTGGTTCAAGCACTGGAAAAGTTTCCAACTAGTTCTACTACTTCATCACACTATTATGGTCCTTGGCAATTATAAAAAATGGACACAATTATTTGTAGAAACCAGAGTCCTTGTATGTAATGAGAATAGTCAACTTGATGTTTCTTTTTTTCCTATTTATTTTTTTGTTTAGCCTTCCAATATATTAGCCATTTAATTTTTAATAGTGGTCATCTTCATTGGTCTTGTGCTGTATTATTCTTAAGATAGTGACTTTGGATTATCAATATCTAACAACTTCTCTGTGTTTGCTAATATGCAGCATCGTGTTTTTTTTTTTTTTTAAATGAATTTGTCAAACTTCGTTTTTGACATTTAGAGCAATGAACAAGACAAGACACCTGGAACTTTATAAACACCGAATCAATTCTTATACTATGTATCTTTTGTTTTTGTTGGACAAAATATATTGTGCCCTGAAACTGATTGATTTCATTTTGGACTTTAGAGTACTTAATTAGATGATGAATGACAGCATGAAATAGAGACAAGAAATACCACATTATTGCCAATGAAACTATTCAAATAAATAGTACTAGCATTCGTAGCCTAGTATCCTGGGAGGCAAGAAAGATATGAGAACATATATAGTACTCTCAAATCTCAATCATGCATTTACCTAAAAGGGTTTACATTTTTTTAATTAAATTACTTTGAGCCACAAAATTCAATTGCTATGATAATTGATAACCCGCTGTCAAATTTAAATAATTGATTTCAAGGAGCTGTGCTATAATTCAAATATACATCATTCTAAAGTGTCATGATTCAGATTTCCTATCATCGAAAGTTGTGATGGTGCATATTCGTAAAAGCTAAGCAAGCCAACTATCAAGGATTTAACCCATTAGCAATCACCCAAACAAACATAAACAATAACTAAAGCTAAGCAAATGAAAAGTGCGGAAGAGTTATAACACATTCAAATAGTCCAATACATGTCTGCCCACGAATCTGGTGTCACAAATTCCCGAACATCTACGAATTTCTACAAACACTGGTCTAGAAGAAAAGTACAATTGTTCTCGGAATGAAAAGAGATAGCAGAAGCTAAAACAAGGAAGGGGGACGTTAGGCTCTGCAGACGCCAGCAGATCTACCTTGGTCCCTCTGGATCGAAGGTCGCTACCTCAGCTACTCACCGGATCCGATACCCAAATCTGCACAAAAGAGTGTAGAGTGTAGCATCAGTACAGCCGACCTCTTGTACTAAGTAAGTGTCAAGCCTAACATCGGTGAAGTAGTGACGAGGCTAGGACACGACATCCATATAAATATGTGCAGTTAAATTATATACAAATAGAATCATAATAACAGGAATCAACAGAATTGTTTAACCAAAATATGAAATTTCGATTAAAATCAGAAAATAATAGAAACAATCGGGTTACTGAAAATCAAGAGACGAAAAATGTAATAAGCTTTCAACAATTAGAATGAACAGTAAAGAAAAATTGTATTTCAATAGGCTTTCAACAGTTGATCGTGTCCACAAATGATACAACTTCCTCCTTTTATAGCTCACCCTAGGTAGAAGAATGAAACATAGGCTTTAATGACATAATTATGAGTAACAAATGACATTAAATAGGTCGTTACACAATCATTCTTATTAAATGTCAATTTTTCAACGTATCAGGTACTTAATGATTAAATTTGGACTTCTTTCTGCCTCCGGATCCATGCTTTAAATGCTTTTTGATCCGTTGCTCTTGAATGTCTTGAATTGATACGTAACTCGTATCTATCTGCTCTTTGTATCATTTGTTTTTAAATTTTAAAATTACATTCCAACCCACTATAACAGGTACGTGACTCGTTGCTAAATTATGTCCCGTGTCTAATTTGTCTCATCGCATCTTTTATTTATTCTCTTTCAGAATAATAACCTTTTAACCATTCCACGTGTCTTGCCACGTCATAAAAAAAACTTTTTCCCAATACAGATAGTCCCCCCACTTTCCATTTATTTATTATTTAAATATTTGGGAAGTGGATTCTCATTAAAAAGGGAATTTTTGTCACAATAAATGCTATGTCAGTGTTGACGTTTCAATTGTCCCTTCCATTTAATGCATCACATACGTGTCACTTCTTCATTAGTTCTACGGTTCTGCAGCCTTTTTCGTCACTATTCACGAAGTGATGATTACCTTTATTATAGGCATTTCATCATTACTTTTCCTAGTTCACCAGTTGCTTTCCATATACTCCTCAGATTTCTTCTTCTTTAGTTATCTTTTTCATCAAGTGACTCCTCACTTCTTCCTTCTGTAAAAACTTGTTGAACAATGGCATCTTCACATCCTACCCCAAAAAGAGTTCCCATACTCGATAGTTTTCCCAATGCTCCCGCAAGACATATAAGAGGTGGAGCAAGTGTCCTCGTGGTACAAGATCAACACGGGGTGGCATATCTGGCTCTACCATCTCTTCTATTTATGGCACCTCTTCTAAAGGATCTTTATCTGACAAATCTTCTTCTAAAGAGAAAGAACCGGCTGAACCTCTTCAGGAACCAATGGTAGAAGAAATTGTACCGTCAGATCGATCTTTTTAGCATGACAAAGAATCTCTTTGTGAGCAAATGCTGAAATTGGAAAAAGTTGATAAATACCCCTCTTTAATTACTGAACCGCTGATCCCAATCGTTCGAAAAGATTGTCGTTGGAAAGATTGTACTCCCATAGTTATTCTCAACCCTAACCAGAGAATTTCTTCTTATAGAGCCGGTTTTTCTTGTATTTATACTTACCCCTTCACTCTAGGATTTACCCATGCCATTGACCCAATCATTCTTGAATTTTGCCATTTCTTTAAAATCTGTTTAGCTTAAATTGGTCCCCTGGTGTGGAGAGCAGTGGCATGCTTAAGGTTCATATCGACCAGAGCGGATGTGGATTTTACTTTTTCTCATATGATTCACCTCTACTATCCCAAACTCTTTCGTAATGGAGTTTTTTCATTGTTCGCTAGAGGTAAGAGGGTTTGATAAACCCTGAGGATATCAATGACCGTGGCTGGTACACACGGTTCATAAGTGTTCCCACAATTGATTTGGTGGGTGGATCAAACATGCCTTTTCCGGAGAAGTGGAACATGACACGTAAGTATTTCATTTCTTACTGTGTCTATTTTTGATATTTTGATCTTTTATTTTCAAAGCATTTTTGTTTTGCTTTTCGATAGCTACCATGGGAGATGTGGAACTCGTCCCTGGTTTCCGTGCTTGGGTAGATGCTATCTTGAAGGCCGTACCTATGGAAGCACGTACTTGGAAATCAATTTCTACCAAGCACGACTGGAGAGTTAAAACTCATGGTATACATTTAGTATTACTTTTGCATAGAGTAAATTTTCTCTTTTTGTATATTCAATCTTATATCCTTCTTATTATCTGGATTTGCCAATCGAGGGATGTCAGCTAAAGTAGCTACTGCCCTTAGAGCTTCTTCCAATGCTCCCTTAGCTCTAGGGAGGACACAGGAAGTTGTAACAAAGAGGAAATCAATTGAAAAAGATTCTGATGTTGATGAAGATGATGATACCTCTTTGACAGCTCGCCCCAGGTCTAGGAGGCGTGTGATAGTTTATGAGGATGATATTGAAGCTTCCCTTGCTCGTACCTTCGAGCCTGTTACTATCATATCTGATGAAGAAACTGCTCCAAATGATACTCTTGAATCTACTCAATGCCTTTTCATTGAAGGTTTCGAGGGTGGTAATTTTGGTCCGGTTTTGGAGGAAACCCCTCTCTCAACTTTTATTTATGTTCCTCTTGTTTATCCTCTCACTTTAAGTGTTACTCCGGCTACTATTTCCATTCCTATTTCCTTACCAACCTCTGCCCCCACACCTATTTCAACCTTTTTAAATACTGCTGTTTTCACCTCCTCTACCGTACCTCCTTCTATAGTTCCCTCTTCTTCTGTTAGTCATGTGGAAGAAAGTTCCAGCAACAAAAACATGGCTATGAGGAGCGTGACACTTGAGGTTCCAGCTAATAGAAGTCTTTTGAGGAAATCAGGCGGGGCGGATGTTTGGCTCGAACCCTTAATTGGGGAAGTAGAGAAGAGGCAAATAGACAGTCAGAGTTGTTTGACTTTAATGAACGACATAGTTCATAGTACTTTGAAGGCATTTTTCTTTCCACCTCCCTTTTTAGAAAGAAATTTTTCTTCAAATTTCTACTTATATATACCCCATTTGTTTTACAAGATAACCTTATAAGCACACAAATTTTGGGAAGAATTTCTCTAGGGCTGAGATGAGCTAGCAGCACGATGAGGACAAGCCTGACCACTGCCTGATCGATCTACACCTCTAGGGCAACCTTGGCTTCCTGATCCTTACCCCTAGCTGGCAGGGTGGAGAAACTGGACAAGAAGACGAGGGCTGACCCCTCTGCTGAGATGAGCTAGCAGCACGATAAGGACACTACCTCCACATATGCCCAAACTCTCTGCACTCATAACAACTCCCGAGTGCTAGAGAATAGGACTGAAGGGAACCCCTCACGCCGGAGTGACTGGCAAACGCACTCCGCCTAGAAGAACCTTAAACAGACGGGGAACAAAATGAACTCTGTGCTGGAAGAGCATTGAGTGAAGGCTGACTCTGTTGAGACCCATGATAACCACGACCTGAAGATGCTCCATGATGTTCGGGGCGGGCCGACTAAGCGGGCCTAAAAGAACGGCCCCTACCCTGCTGGACCTGGCCCCTCGAAGGAGTGCCACTATAACTGCTGGAACCTCAAGGATTCTTGGCCTCCCTCTCCTCTCAATTCTAATGGCAAACTGCCTCAATCTCTTGAGCTATAGCAACTACCTCCTTAAATAAAGCATCAAATACTCTCTCTCTAGTCATAAGAACACAGAGGTGGTAGTTATGGCCACCAGAAATCTCCTAATCCACTCACAATGGACCATCCAGACGGCATGATGAGCCAAATTTGAAAACCTCATCTCGTACTGAGACATAGTCATATCTCCCTGCAGTATCTACTCAAATTGTCTATGCAGCTCCTCTCTGAAGAATTGCGGTACATACTTCTCCAAGAAGAGAGTAGATAACTCCTGCCAAGTCAAAGGTGTTGCACTAGTCAGCATGCGCCTCTCATAGGCCTCCAACCAAGTGAAGGCAGCCCCATTAAACTAAAAATTAGTAAAAGCCACAACACTGGACTCAAGGATTCCCACTGTATGGAGCACACGCCGACACCTATCATGAAAACCCTAGATATCCTCGCCCTCAACACCATTGAATGTCGGAGGCTAGAGTCTATCAAACCTCTCGATGCGACGCTGCTCATCCTCTAGTATAGTTGGAACCCTGTACTCCTGCAATGGTGCAACTGGATGTGCTGGAGGTGCCTCTGCAGTGTGTAATCCCTACACTACCTGCTCAGGGGAGCGGGTAGTGGGGGTCTTATTGCCTCCTCCAGCTTGCGAAGTAGCTGCTGCTATGGTGGCTGAAACTGTTTGAGCCAGGCTAGTCCAAACTATCAAAATCTGAGCCAAGATCTCCTGACGACCCGGAATCACAATAGGCAAAGCTGGTGCCTGAACTGGTGCTACTGGAGCCTAGTCCTGAGCTGGGGCAACTGGAGGATCCACATATGCTGCCCCTGCTGCTCTACCTCTTCCATGACCACGACCACATCCATGGCCTCTAGTGGCCTCAGTGGGTGGTACTGGTGGTCGTTCTTCACGTCCGGTAGCTCGTGTCCTCACCATCTATGAGAGAATAGAGTAAAGAGAAATTTAGTACTCAGATCAACAAGTTCGCACGACAAGAATTTCAAGAATGTGAAGTTTTTCTAAAGGTTCTGCAACCTCTCGAGGATAAATATAGACGTCTCTGATCTACGAGACTCTACTAAACCTGCTCATGTTGTTAGACCTAGTAACCTAGGCTCTGATACCAACTAGTCACGACCCAATTCCCAAACCCGATCGTGATGACACCTCTCGTGAAGACAAGTCCAACTAGAACAACGTAACACCTCTTTTAAAAAGAAATTAATTAACATTAATAATTCTAACACATGCGTACTATAGCAAAGAGTGCGGAAATAACAATAATAACGAGGAAACCATCCTGACACAGCCAAAACACGGGTGTCACAAGTCATGGCTACTACAGAGTTTTGATGAGACTATGGAATATAAGTATGATACAATAGTCTAGAGGAACTCATAAGATATAAAAATAGGGGAGACAAGGGTTGCGGACGTCAATAGCTACCTCGTCACTCCAACTCATTGCCTGATCTGGAAAGAATCAGCGCTCAGGTGCAGACTCCTCTATGCCAGTATCTACACACATGGTGCATGGAGTAATGTGAGTACTCCGACTCAGTGAGTAAAAGTAATAAATAATAACTGAAGGCATGAAAACACATATAACTGCACAAAGCAATTCTATATCAGACGGTAAAACAGTAAAAATAGTAGAATAGTACAAAACAAATGAAATCTCCTTTTAAAATCTGGTAATTCAGATAAAACAACAAGTAAATAGTGAGTATAAATCTAACCCTCGGGCCCAGTATCAATCGCTCAGAACAGTATCAGCCCCCTCGGGCTCAGTATCAATCTCCTAGAACAGTATCAGCCCCTTGGGCTCAGTATCAATCACTCAGAATAGTATCAGCCCCTCAGGCTCAGTATCATATCGCATGGGCACCCGCGCTCACTGTGGGTGTGCAGACTCCGGAGGGGCCCATTACGGCTGAAATGCTATATCAACATAAGGCCTGAAAGCCTTCCAGCATCACGCTCAAGGCCTGAAAGCCTCCTCATATAACACTCGAGGCCTAAAAGCCTCCTCAAATAACACTCCATGCCTAAAAGCCTCATCACATAACAGTCGAGGCCGAAAGCCTCCTCACATCACACTCAAGGCCTGAAAGCCTCACTCAATCCAGAAACATCATAAGCCCCTCGGGCATCAATAAAATAGTAGTGCTTAGCCCAAGCAACAGTGAAAATATCAATTTAAGTCTCAAAATTCAATTAAAATGGCTGAGTTTGTAAAACAGTATAATCAAAAGGACTGAGTTCAAGTAATATATCAAATAGTGAGAAAAGAGTGTTAAAATCCATGAAGGACTCAGGTAGTCAGCATGAAGCTCAAATTATGGCAAGAAGCCCAAATCATATTGATAACAAACATATCTCAATTAAATACGCGGTAAAACATCAAACGAGACGAACCAAGTCACAATCCCCAGTAGTAAATAACCCCGCGCTCGTCATAAGGTGCGTGTTTCACCTCAACGTACCACCACGTTGTGCAAATCCGGGGTTTCAAATCCTCATGATATCATTTACTATCATTACACACCTCAAGCCGACCAAAATCCTAGCTTGATATGCCCTTGCCTTGCAAATCAACCTCCTCGCATGTCGAATCTGATCAAAACCACAATGAATACGCTATAGTAGGCTAAAGGAATATAACCCAATCGAAAAGAATTGAAAAGCGTCAAAATTCACGAAATTTGTCAAAACCCGAGCCCTGGGCCTACTTCTCAAAAAAAATTAACATCATCGGATTCCTTTTCTTGTTGCGAGTCTATACATAGCAAGAACTCCCAAATCTGAGCCCAAATGGCTAATCAAAACCCACTTTAAAATACCAAAAATCAAGCCCTAGGTTTTCTCCCTTTTTGATGAATTTTCATAAATTTCTATGTCAATTCTACCGTTAAATCACGTATTTAGGTCATAGAACTCACCTCCACTCACACCCAGTGGAAATCCCCTTCAATTTCTGTCCAAAAGCTCTCAAGGTTGCTCAAAAATGATGAAAAAATACCTTATCTCGCGGATGAAATATTATTTTTAAAGCCCTTCTGCCCAGACCTTGTTTTCGCTTCTGCAATCCGATTACTGCATTTGCGGTTTCCGCTTCTGCAGAGTTATTCCGCTTCTGTGATGTTTCACTTAACACATGGACCGCTTCTGTGGACGCCACATATGCGTACCACTATCCGCTTCTACGGAAGTCCATAATTGACCCAAAATCTGCACCTGCGACTCCCTTACCGCATCTGCGGTCCCTTTTCAGCAAATGCGAAAATACCAGATACCAGCAATCTTCATAAATGAAACAAATCCAAATTCATCCCAATAGTCTTCCGAAATCACCTCGAGGCCCTTGGGACCTCAACCAAAATTGCCAACCCATCCTAAAACATCATTCAAGCTTGCTCCGATCATCAAAACACATTAAACAACACTAAAATCATCGATTCTCACCGGATTCAAGCCTAATGTTCTTCAAAACTTCCGAAATACGCATTTGATCAAAAACCTAACCAAAATACATCTAAATGACCTAAAAGTTTACACACACACCCCAAATCACCTAACAAAGTTACAACAACTCTCAAAATCCCATCGACCTGCTGATCAGAATCTCACCTATCAACCGGAATTCGCCAAAATACTAACTTCACCAATTCAAGCCTAATTCTACACTGGACCTCCAAAACCAATTTTGATCACGCTCCTAAGTCACAATTCATCCAACAAAGCTCACCGAATCATCAAAAATTCTATCTGAGCCCTCTAACTCATAAGTCAACATTCGATTGACCTTTTCTAAAAAAAACCTTCCTTAAAGAGATTAAGTGTCTCATTTTCTTCCAAAACCAATCCAATTCGACTCATTCACCCAAGACTCTTATAATGAAATATAAGGAAGCAGAAAATAGGAAAAGCAGGGTGGTAACTCACGTAACGACGCGTAGGGTCATCACACTGCGCTTCAAACCAAACATGGACGCAAGTCTCAAAACATCATATGGACTTGTCCATGCAATCAAACCAACAAAATAACATCAACAACTATGAATAACCTCAAATTTACACAATTCCTTAAGAACATTGAAAACTCCATTTTCTCAACTAAAGGTCCGATTTATACCAAATCAACTTCGATTCTTACAAAAAGTCACAGATTTGACTTAATCATTATTCTAAACTTGTACCGGGCTCCGAAACTAAGATACTAGCCCGATACCATCAAGAACACACATCATTTAATTTCAAAGAGTCTTTATATTTTCCAGCAAATAATTTTCATTAAAAATTCTTTTTTGGGCTGGGGACCGCGGAATACGATTTCGAGCCTACGCCTAAGTCCTATATTCTACTACGGACCAACGAAACCGTCGAAACATGGATCCAGGTGGTCCGTTTATCCAAAATATTAAACGATGTCAACTTAACCCCATTTTAAAGGCAAAACTTAGTATTTTTCTCAAATTTTCATATAAGGGCTTTCCATATATACGCCCGGACTGCACACGCAAATCAAAATTAAACAAACGGAGGTTTTTAAGGCATTGAAACAGAGATTTGACTTCAAAACACGAGATGACCTTTTGGGTCATCACATAAAGTCCGGTCTTTATGATGGAGTCATTGTGGCTCTAATTCTAACAAAGGTCAACATTTCTTCCTTTTAAAGGAGTCTATTATTCAAATGGTCACTCAAGTATCTCAAATTATCTTCTAAAGTCACTTTTCTTTCGTTTGTAACAACAAAGTCACTACACTATGCCTCCTAGAATGTCACTTAACTAGATTTTTTAAATTTTGCATTGTCAAATACTTATTTTACCATCTAAATCATAAACATTTATTTTCTTTTAATTTTTTAAGACCTTTTAATATTATGATTTTCTCTTTTTAATGTATATTATGGACTTCCTATAAAATAAATAAATATTACTTATATATTAAGAAAATAAAATATATTTAAGCATCTATAATACTGAAACAACTAAATAATAAGTATAGTAAAATAATTAACTAAAATAATTTGTTCATAATAATAATTTTAGTATTAACAACAAAAATTCAAAAGTTTATTTACACATTTCAAAATGAAAGAAAAACTTTGGCCTGGAAAGCAAGGGGACTATCTGTATAGGATAAAGTATGATATGTTAAGTCGTGCATGAAATATATAAGATAGTTATATTATACATAATTATATTATAAAAATATCTTTATTTGGAAATAAAAATACCTTTTTATATTATGTGCAATAAATATATATATATATATATATATATATATATATATATATATATATATATATATATATATATATATATATATATATATATATATTTAAAAACAAATATTTTTAACAAATATATTTGTAAATAAATTTTTGAATTTTTATTGTTAATACTAAAATTATTATTATGAACAAATTATTCTAATTAAATTTTTTTACTATGCTTATTTTGATATTCCAGCATTATAGATGCTTAAATACTTTTTATTTTTTTAATGTATAAATAATATTTGTTTATAATATAGGTAAGTTCATAATATAAATTAAAAAGAGAAAAATCATAATATTAAAAAGTTTAAAACAAATAAAAAGTAGATAATGTTTATAATTTAGAGGATAGAATGGATATTTGGCAATCCAAAATTTGGAAAATCTAGTTGAGTACCCTTTTGAGTGCAATAGGCATAGTTCAGACTTTGTTGTTATATACAAAAGAAAAGTAACTTTAGAAAATAATTTGAGATAGTTGAGTGACCATTTGAGTAATTGTTTCCTTTTAAAGCCATTGTCGAATGAAGATGTGAATGGATCAATAAATAGAAGTGCAACACTAAAAATTGGAGGTAGTCAACATAATTTATATTGATAGAATCATGAACTAAGTTTACCCAAAAACAATAATAATAAACTTACTAAAATTTCACAACTAAAATGCGAGGAGAATAACAAGTACGCAGTCTTATATTGAGACTTGTGCAGCTAAAAAAGTTGTTTATGATAGATCCAAAATTATTGAGCTGGTTTTTTGTTTGAAAATGAATACACAACAATCTTTTGTCTGCCTTTGGCCTTTGACAAGATGGAGAAACAACATGAGGAACAAAACCTGGACTTTTTTCGTGTATATGTTCTTAGAAATTACTTTTTCCATCTCCTGTTAATATAGTACAAAATAGCTAGTTATACAAAGATTATGAGGACAAAAGTACATGGAATATTTATTGTATGAGTCAAAATTTAATCGGAGAAATTTGACATGCGGAGGCAATTGTCATGAGTAACCTGCGAATTGAATTGATCAATAAGGCCGAGGTTGAGCAGTGATCAATAAGACCGAGGTCGAGAAGTGATCAATAAGGCCGAAGTCGAGCAGTGCAGATAGATGTAACAACTAGTTTTGCGTTGGAATCTTCGAAGGAAATATTTTACTAGATATTCCCTCTAATTGAACTTTTTAAAGGTTTCCTAGGAATATCCCTTATAAATAGGAAGAGAGGACTTCCCAAAAAGAGGCAGACTCTCTCTCTCTCTCAATATATAAACACATATCTCTAAAGAGATTAGATTATCTATGATCCCATACACTCCATCATATCCAAAAAGGATCCTAAGATTTTTATATTTGTCTATCATTTATCTTTATCAAATGAAAGAGGATCCGCCTCACTCAAGATTGAGTGAACTTTTTTCCTTTATTTATATTTTATTGCTATTTAATATTACGTAATGCACCTTATTTCATACTACAGTATTATATATGGTCATAATCACTGCCAACATGTATACTCAACTATATTTTTTTATTCATGTTATTCATCTCAGATTTAGAATTAGTTATCCTTAACTAGGATTTACCATCTATCTTCTTATTTAATTATTTTAACAAAAAGGTCCCATATTCTTTTGGTCAAACAATTTGGCACGCCATATGTGAGAATTTTCTAGTTAAAATTCTACCTTTCTTTGGATCTCTAAAAATCAGTTCTTACCCATTTTCTCTTTCTCTATAGACATAGCCTATGTACTTGAGGTAGCATAGGTTACTTCTGCTCAGGCATAATATATATTGAAGTACTTTTTGGATATTTAACATAGAAGACTGGTTTCTTTTGAAAATCTTTTGTGATTATTGAACATGATTGAGTACTTCATGTATTAGTACTATAAACGCTTTGCTTATACAAAAATGAAATATTCTCTTACAAAATTTGTTGTTCCACAATTAACATAGTGAAAATCAGCTAATTTTCTTATTCAAAGATGTTTGGTGGGAATGTTGTGGAGGATACTTTAAACTGAAATGAATGACGTTATTGAGTTTCTTAAAGTTTTTAGGGCTTTTTTTTAATAAAATCTCAATAGCCTTTAATGGTAAAACATCTGCAGCAGCTTTCTCATCAGATTGCGTTGCGTTTGGTCCTGCGACCATTCTACAACTTTGAAACAATTAAACATGGATATATCTAGGAGTGTTTGGTAAGTATTGAGTGAATTGTGCTCAAATACTATCTATATAGTTCTGTTTTCTATCTTTTGCCTTATCATTTGGGGCGTTGGATGTCCGTACAAATTAGAAATTACTATCAGGAGTTTAGCTGTGAATAACTTCTACATCAGTGAAGGTTCAGATTTCTCTGGAGTTGTAAGATGGTGATAGTGAACAACTCTTTCAGAATAAGCGTGTACAATCCTACTACATTCTATGTTCATATTAGCTCCACCCCATCAATCTCATCTACTCAGATATCGTTGTTGCCTCTAGTCAGCCAACAATGATATAAAGGCATTTAAAAGTTAGATGGAGCACGATATATCTGGTATTCATAAGATTGGGCCGTGATTGCGGGTCTAAAAATAGCACTCGAGTACGGAGCAAAACGAGTCATCCTACCGTGCGACTCTCAGCTCGCGGTTAGACAAGTCACAGGGACTTTCCAAATTAAGGAACCAATACTGCAAAAGTACCATGCCAAGATCTGCAAGCCTTACCCGAGTTCGATGAATACCAGCTCGACCAAATATCTCGAGCACAGAATATCAAAGCAGACGGCCTTTACCAAATTGGTAGCGACCACTAAAAGCATTATCGGAGAAGGGAATGTGGTCACTCTCCTTCGCTCGTCGATCGATCAAATTGAGGTAACGAATGACTTCATTTGGCTTTAATTGGTTATTTGTCTAAATGGACTTTAATTGTAGTGTTCTCCAAGATACACGAATAGGTAACGATCATTGTTGAAGCAAATCCGAAGATGCCAAGAGACCATATAGACTAGGACTGGACTCTATCCCAGAAAAAATGTAAATCTCCCCGATATATGTAGGCAAAGCATGAGTGCATGAAGATCATCCACATTTTTGCCAAAGCAACGCGACATCAATAAAATAAGTTATACTCATCCATGCCCGAATTGACATTCGGCCTCCTCGCTCGAACCAACATTCGACAATGCCCAAACCAACATTTGGCCTCGCCCGAATTAACATTTGGCATTGCCGAATTCACATTTGGTCTTTCACGCATGAATCAATGCTTGCCCTCACCCGAACAATGTTTGACCTTGCTCAAGTCAACATTCGACCTCGCGCGTATCAACATTTTCCATGCTCATACCAACACTGGATCTCGCCCGAACCAACACTCAGCTTCACCCGAACCAACAGCCGGCCTCTCCTGAATCAACACCCTGCCTCGCCTGAATTAACACCCAGCCTCGCTTGAATTAACACTCGGCCTCGCCCGAATTAACACCTGGTCTTGCCCGAATAAACATTTAGCCTCTCTTACATCAATATTCGATATCGCTCGAATCAACATTCGGTTCGGTCTCCACGCCCGAATTAATATTTGAACTCCTCTCCCGAATTAACATTCGACATCCTCGCTCGATTTACATTCGACCTCCTCACTCGAATTACATTCGTCTTCCTCACTCGAATTAACATTCGGCCTCCTCGCTCGAATTAACATTCGGCCTCCTCGCTCGATTGACATTTGGCTTCCTCACTCGAATCACATTCGACCTCGCTCAAATTAACATTCCGCCTCCTCGCCCGAATTAACTCTGTTTATCGTGAAAATGGTAATAACAATTAAATCTAATTATGACATTCTAAAATTAAGTAATCTATTGTTATGCTAGTTATAAAGCGACAAATGCTAAGTAAAAAGTTAGAAATTAGGATTATAACTGAGAAACAGTACGGAAGTCGAACCATTTGGTTGAGATCGGGGGTCTTGAACCGTTGATTATGAGGCCTTGGGGTCGAGCTCGATGGTCAATTTGGGGCAGTCGAGAGGGGGATAATAGTTACGAGAGCTATGATGATGGCCCTTTATGATCAATGATAAGCAATAAGTGTAAAACAATAAATAGAACATAATGAATGTAAGCAAAAAATAGAAGTAAAAACTTAAGAGAATATGTTAGTGAGCAGAAAAAATGTTCTTGTGTATTTAGTATTGAGCACCATGCGTGTACCAATGACAAGGATTCCCCTTTATCTATTAAGGGGAACATAATACAAAATCATCAACTACAAAGATATGGGGCATGTATAGCTACTCAATGCCCTGATACGGGTCAGAGCTAGCCCTCTAGGTTTTGTCAGCCCTAGTCATGCGCCTAGGGAACTTCCAACCTTTCTACCGTAAAAATATACTTTCACTACCTCGAGGTTGGAAACCGATGGCACCTTGGTATAAATCTCGATCGTGGTCTCGAGCCTTTGGAAACCTTGCTTATGATGTGTTGTAATGGCTGTAAATTGGACCCTCCAATTTTATCGTATACAGATAGTCCCCCCGTTTCTTAGAGTGAAACGATAAGAAATGACTTTGATATCCATATCTCTAATTTATGATTTATTTCCTTTTACATGTATCTGCGAAGAATCTGAATGCGCATCTCGAGACCGGGTACAAGTATTTCTTTGACTTTTGACTGATTAATTCGATTACTCGTGGAATATTTTTCTGGCCCTTAGACCAACTCCGGGAAGGATCGATAGACTTGGATCATCGGGATCCTTGACTTCAAGTTGGATAAGAGTAAGGCTTCGAAATTTCAAAATGAAACTCAGCTCTTTAAACCTCACGATACCCCTCGAGAGGGAGTTTGCTCGGGTGTCTGAGAATAGAGATATATTAATCTGAAAATGAAAGATATCCTTAATGCTTCATTGGTTGAATTCGAGCGGGAGTTGGCTCGAGCTTAGGTAATTTGAGGTTCGGAGAATCGGGTAGATGATCCATGCTCGCAATAACCAAAATTCTTGAAGTAAGGTGCCACCGCGAGGTCAAGTGTATATATGAGCGGCTCATTTTAGGAGAGGTCCTCGAGATCGGGTACCATCTCGGGGTTTGATATGATATTAATGGCTTCTTGGAGCCTATCTTTCTTTGATTAAGGTCCTCGAGATGGGGTACCATCTCGAGACTTGTATTGATATTAACAGCTTCTTGGAGCCTATATTCTTTTTATGGAGGTCATCGAGATTGGGTACCATCTCGAGACTTGTAATGATATTAATGAATTTTTGGAGCCTATCTTCTTTTGACGGAGGTCTCCAAGATCGGGACTATCTCGGGACTTGTAATGATATTAGTAGCTTTTTGGAACCTATCTTCTTTTGATAGAGGTCCTCGAGATCGGGTACCATCTCAGGACTTGCAATGATATTTGCAGCTTCTTAGAGCCTATCTTCTTTTGATGGAGGTCCTCAAGATCAGGTACTATCTCGGTACTACTAATGATATTAGAGACTTCTTAGAGCCTATCTTCTTTTGATGGAGGTCCTCAAGATTGGGTACCATATCGGGACTTGTAATAATATTAGCGGCTTCTTCGAGCCCATTATTTTTGGATGGAGGTCTTCGAGATCGGGTACCATCTTGGGACTTTTAATGATAATAGCGGCTTCTTGGAGACTATCTTCTTTTGATAGAGGTCCTCAATATCAGGTACCATCTCGGGTTTCGGTCATATGGCAATGTTGAGTGTACGACATGGTCACGAAGTGGCTGTAGCGATTCCACCGACATGTCTTCCCAAAGTGATTAAAGCTTTGGCCAGTATTTTTAATCGGCGTTTAAGGCAGGCGGATCTTCACCACTTTTTCCATATATGGGGTTGTCTTCACCCCTTTGAAGGTTCCACCATTATGAGTAGTTATCCTTTTTTCCTGCATTAGGTTTTCTATCATTTCAGTACTGATGCTCTTGCCCAAATTTCTGTGCTAATTCTCGAGTTTTGTCACAGTCATGATTGCTACATCAGGATTCCTTCAGTAAGGGGAAAGAGTTTTGCCTTCAGTTATCGCCTCGTTGGCGGAGCACTGCTGCTGCCAGGCGGGCCTACCTCATGGGATTTTTCTTTGAAAGGGGACTTCTCATCAGAAAGTACCCCCATGCGCATGGTCTACGGGAGCATACCTTGAAGTTTACTTCTTTGACAGGAGAGGGGCATTTTGAGTCAGTGAGGAAAAATTGTGGATATGGGAAAAAGTTGGTACTGCAAATACCTTCTCCAGAAGAGAGCATCACTGACCATGTTGAGGGGTTTGAATGTGTACACATATCTTTTTACATTAGGCCCTCTTGATAGGGTCGTGCTTGACTTCTGTCAAAAATATCGGGTCATCTTGGAGCAGATTCATCCCTTATTTTGGCAGATAGTATTGATGATGAAGTTCTTTACCGAGAGAGTGGCACTTGAATTCACACTCAATCATCTTATCAGGCTGCATATGACTTTTAACCACCGATGTCTACTAACCACATGATGCTGATCAACCATACCTTTCGTTGTTGATGAAAAAACACCCAGATCAAGAGTGGATGAGTTGATTCATTCGAGTACGGACCATTGATATTATCCCCATGGAGTTTCTACCATTCCTTGAGGAGTGAAATTTTACACATAAGTGGTATACTCGTACCTTCATAGTTTTGCTTATGGCATGGACAAGTTCTATAAATGCATCGTCCTTTCCTATTCTACAGCAATTCCATGGACGCCGTGTGAGCTCCCCGACCTAGCGGACTAGGCTCGAAAGTTGGAGACATGCTCGACTTACAATGGGCATAAGTGGAAAGTGTTTTCTAAGGGTAGATGGGAGGCCAAACACCATGGTACGCTCTGTGTCATTTTCTCCTTCAAGGGCATTTTCTTTTTATACGTACTAACCTTATGATCGTAGGCGTTGGAGAATCCGTCGGAGCGAGATCATGCCTTCTTGGAGGAAGAGAAGAAATGCCAGCTCTTGGTCTTTGGAGCGATAATAATGAGCAAAAGGGGCTTTCACAAGGTGGCGGTATTTATAGCAAGACGATTCCAAGCCAGAAGCTCGGCGAGGATATATCTTCCCCCATCGAAGGTACTTCGAGGGGTTCCCAAGACTAGGAACCATATATGCAGAGCAATTGCATCCCTATCGGGTGTGGTTCTTCTGGGGTAGACAGATCCGTAATAGTAGATGTGCACTCAACCTTCAAGGAAGCTCAGTGGCTCTATTCCAAGGTGAGGTTTTTGCCATTTGTATTGATTTTATAGTCTTGCAATTTTTACTCTCTTATCGAGCTTCTCTTTCATTGGCTTTTGACAAGTTTAAGTCTGAGCTACCTCACCGTGAGGCCATGCTGTAGAAAGCTCTTGATGGGGAGAAATCCCTTAGGCTCATTTGCAATGAAAGGGAAGTCGAGTTGTCATGCTTACGATATAAGGTGAGTTGGAGCTTGAATTGTGTGCGCTATCTAAAGGAGCTGTAGTTTTTATTCCATGTGAGTACGAGTTCCTTCTTCTAGCTCCTAAGTCTAATGTTTGTTTATTTCAGTAGCAAGAAAAAAAAGATGGAGGACCTGGAGCACCTAAGAAATGAAGCTGGCCGAGCCAAACGCGAGTATAATGAGTTAAAGGCTCAGGCGGAGGTTCAAGCTTCAGTGGGGAATGGTGCTCTAGCTAAAACCTCTACTTTTGAGGTTCAACTTTTCTTAACTCATCATCATAGCTCAGTCTGAACATATATGATTATGAAGCTTGAGTCTAAGCTTTTGGAGGTAAAGGCCGAGGTTATGGATGTCTAGGCTGAAGTCTTAATGAGACAAACTAAGGCTGACTAGAAGGTGGCATTCTATTTGAAGGATGATGCCGATGCTCAAGCTAAGCTGAGAAGGACTCTTGACTGTGATGAAATGATCAAGAAATATGCTCAGTGTATATCTCAAAGGAAAACCCTCAAGGAGATTCGTGCTAGGGGCTTTGACCTCTCGGAAGAGGCGAAGCGGGCAAGGGCGGACGAACGAGGTGCTCAGTTACTTCTGTCCGACATCGAGGATAGAAAAAATGAGACTGATGGGTCATAGTCCCTAAGGGGACGTAGATTTCACTTTCTGATTCTGTATATAGTACTTTCAAAATACGTTTGTAAATGGAGCTTGTGTTTTTCTACGTATGCGTATAAAAATAAACCTTGTAGTTTTATTCCTCTTGCATTTCTTTTTTGCCTTGATTTTAGCTAGACGAATTGGTCTTGAGTTGAAAGAAATCCTTAGATTCATAGTATAGCCCTGAGGCTCATTAGGTTGGCCCGTAGGCTCTAACGCACACAATTGATGTAACCTTTTTGTATAAGCTGGTGTTCAGGCTCTTATGCTTTTGCTCTTAAGCATGTTTGGTCGATTTTTTTAGGTTAAGTCTCCAAGCCTGCTATCGGCTCGAGCCCATTCGACCCTCAAGTGTTTTTTGGAATTTCAAGCTAGCGACATTGGCTCTTATTCTTTGGTGACCTTTTGTGTAAGCTGGCCACAATGGCTCTTACACTTTGGGGTCGATGTGCTTTATTTTTTTCTCGTTAAGGATTTTTGAGATTGTTTTTTCCTGACTCTTCGATGTTTTGATAAAAACCTCAATTATGAATCGTTATGTGGCAATGATTAAGCACTTCGGGAGGTTTGGCATAGTGGTTGAGTAGCTCAAAGCCTGTAATTTGGAACTGAAATGGTTGAAACTCTTTTGCCTATTTCGAGGGTAGCCTGTTTAACTGGTTCTTTTTGAAGTAGATTTGAATTAATTGAAGGCCTGTGATTTATAGCGATAATCGGGCATCCCGAGTCGCATTAGCTTGGCTAGTATAGCCTTGTGACTGTAGTCATCTGTGTTTCGCCGGAGCCTTTCAGTCTCGAGTGAAGTAGTATTGCATCTATATCGAGGGTATACCTTTTAAGGGTCTTACAGTTCGATATATATATATATATATATATATATATATATATATATATATATATATATATATATATATATATATATCCTTAATTTTGAGATTGGGTTTATGCCTTTAATAAGCTCTTACAAGTTTTACATTCCTTTGAGGTCTTACAGGTTTGGATACTTGGTACAAGTATGGTTCATGCTTAAGGTCTTAAAGATATTGCCACTTGGTAAGAGTGTGGTTCATGTTTTGCTTGAGGTTTTACAGATAGTGTTGTTGCCTTATACAGGTCTTACAAGACCGAGTATGCCTACTTGGGGTCTTATGGCCTTGAGTTTTTGATAAGTGGTGATTTGTGACAGTCTCTGATTCATTGAGGGTTCCTTGGTTCAGGATCCATTACTTGTCAACTTGGTATTGCCTCATTGACGGCTTATGATTTCGGAGTTTCCGCTGGAGGCCATGTGATTTTTGAGATTTCTACGCTACTCCCCGAGTGTTCTGTGTGCTTCTAGCTTTAGGGAAATTTGTGACTTTGATGTTTCCTCTTTGAGGGCTTATCATTTTTGAACTTCGACCCAAAGCTTATTTAGGCAGTCCCCGAGTGTTCGGGATATTTTTTGACAAAGGAGCCATTTTTGCAAAAATAGTGAGCTTCTTTGAACGCAAAATGATTTTTGAAATTATCATTCGATTGCTTGGTGAAAGCATACTTGTCTTTGGTGTTGAGGGATCGATTATTCTATGCGGGCACGGTTCATCCAACTATTTGGCCCGGTACATTGTTTTTCCTATCGAGACCCTGTTCAGCGTATCTTGGATTTTTTAAGAAGGTGATCTTTCGGGGGTATGCCCCCAGTATTCGCGGTCGATTGCAAGAGAAGCCTCTTTGATGGAGGGTGGATGTTACTGCTCTCATGCAGTGTATCCATGGCCTTCCAAGCAAGGCGTTGTACCTCATGTCTCCTTAGACGACATGGAATTTGGCAGTTTGGGTCGTGCCGGTCACATTGACTGGGAGGGTGATTTCCCCTTTTGTTGTTTTGCTCTCCATGTTGAATCTATTGAGGACTAGAGAGGCGGGGAAGATTAGGTCGAGCAGCTCAAACTGCTATACCACTCTCGACCTGATAATGTTGGGCCAGCTACCTGAATTCGCGAGTACATGTTTAATTTCAAATATATTTACAAGGAAAGAGATTATCAGTGCATCATTGTGATGTTGAGACAAGGTCTCAATGTCCTCATTGGTGAATGTGAGGGCATCCTCGGGTATGTAACCCTGAGTTTACTTTTCTCTGGTGATGGATATTTTTATTCTTGTGATTGTGGTTTCCTGTGATTCATCGATGCCTCCCAAGATTATGTGAATGACATGCTGTGGATCATTTGTTTCATTCTTCTTGGTCGCATCTCTTTCCCGAAACTGGTTTTTGGCCCGATCACTGAGGAACTCTTGGAGGTGACCTTTGCTTACTAGTTGGGCTACTTCTTCCCTGAGCAGATGGAAAACTTCGGTTCTGTGGCCGTGTGTGTTGTGAAATTCATGAACTAAGTTATGATTTCTTTGCAAAGGATATGATTGTACAAGCCCGGGCCACCTGGCATCTCTTATTTTACTAACGGCGAACACGATATCTAATACGTCGACATTGAAGTTGTATTTCGATAGGCGAGGTGCCTCTGTCGGCCCCGTGTGCCTGTCAAATCTATCTTTGCTGATGAGTCCACGAGGATTCTGTCCTTGATCCATCCTTTGATGATTGCGGGGTATGTTGCACTCGGGGCGTTTCTCCTATCTTCGGTGTATGGATGAACCTTTCCTTGTTTGGCTTTGGCTCCTTCTCTAAAAGCATTTTTGGGTACACCGAGCCCGAATGAGCCTCTAGTTGGTCGTCCTCGACCCTGATTTTTTACTGATATTGGTTGTAAACATCTGACCAGGTCAGTGAGGGATATTCTACCAGATTCTATTTCAGCTGCTTCAAAGCCACCGAGCTTAGTTCGTTCTAACCTTGAGTGAAGGCATGTACTGCCCAGTCATCAGAGACAACTGGTAGTTCCATTCATTCCATTTTAAAGTGAGATACAAACTCTCGAAGAATTTCATTCTCCCTTTGCTTTATCTTGAAGACGTCAGATTTCCTTGTTGCTACTTTGATGGCACCAGCATGTGCCATTATGAAAGAATCCACTAGCATGGAAAATAAATATATCGAGTTTGGTGCCAGGTTGTGATACCACATAATTTCCCCCTTAGAAAGCGTTTCCTCGAACTTCGTCAACATGACTAACTTAATCTTATCATCCCTTAGGTCGTTGCCCTTCACAGCACAAGTGTAAGTAGTAACATGCTTATTGGGGTTTTAGTTCCATTGTACTTCGAAAGGTCTGGCATTCTGAACTTCTTCAACATGGGTTTCGAAGCCACTTCCTGTAGGAACAGCTTTTGCATGAACTTCTTTGAATCCGCACGTTTCAGGATCGAGGGTGCTCTCAAAATCTGGTCGACCTTGGAACTATAGGTCTCTATCTTTTGTCATTACCTTCTATCTTCTTTTCGCCTGACTAGATCCTCTTTATGAGGTCTTCGAGCATCTTTACGATAGCGGGGTCGACCACCGACCCATTATTGCTAGACCTTTCTGGTACCTGCTAGGCTAGGGGAGCCGTCCCTGGTTCTACCATGCTAGGAGTTTTCTGGTGACTTTGCAGCTGAGCAATAGCTAACTGTTGTGACTACAACATTTCAAAAACAATGTGAAGGCTAACCTCCCGTTCTTCCCTAGCTGGAGTTTTTTTAGCTTCTTGTTGATCTTCTTGGTGTTCACTTTTATCCGTGTGGGAGATTATTTCGACGTGTTGAGCGTTGTGCGAGACCACATCCACGGGAATTGATTCTGGTTCATCCTTAGTGTTTCGTGCTGGTACACCAACACTTGGGATGTCAACACCATTTTCCCCATGGTCTTCGAGATTGATGTTTTCACGAGTGTTTACTGAGTTAGATATTTTGACCTGAAATCAAATATTTTGGACAAGAAAAAGTGTGAAAGATAACTTGTGTAACATGTTAAACCAACAAGAAAATAATCACTATTACCTTTAGCCCTACGGTGGGCGCCAAACTGTTTGCCGTGACAATGGTAATAACAATAAAATTTGATTATGAGGTTCTAAAATACATGATCTATTTTTATGCTAGTTGTAAAGCAATAGATGCTAAGCAAGAGGTTAGAAATCAGGATTATAGCTGAGAAACGGTATGATAATCAAACCAAATGGTTGAGATAGGGGGTCTGGAATCGTCGATTGTGAGGCCTCACGGTCAAGCTGGATGGCCGATTCGGGGCAGTCGAGAGGGGGATAACAGTTACAAGAGCTATGATGATGGACCTTTATGATCAATGATAAGCAATAAATGAATAACAATAAATAGAACACAGTGATGTAAGCAATAAATGGAAGTAAAAACATAAGAGAATATCTTAGAGAGCAGCGAGAATATTCTTGTGTATTTAGTATTGAGCAACAGATGTGCACAAATGACAAGGATTCTCCTTTATATATGAGGGGGAACATAATATAAACGCATTAATTACAAAGATATGGGACATGTATAGCTACTCAATGCCCTTATATGTGTTAGAGCTAGCCCTCTAGGTTTTGCCAGCCCTAGTCTTGCGCCTAGGGAACTTCCCACTATTCTACCGTAACCATTGAATTACGCTGCCTCGAGGTTGGACACTGATCTCCCCTCGGGATAAATCCTGATCGTGGTCTTGAGCCTTTGTAAACCTTCATCACGAGGTGTTGTGATGATCGAAATTGGACCCTCCGATTTTACCGTATACAAACTCAAATTAGACCTCACTGGAATTAACTTTTATTCGATCTCACTCGAATTAACATTCGGCCTCCTCGCTCGAATAATAATCGGCCTCCTTGCCCAAATTAATATTCGACCTCATTGCTTGAATTCGCTAATACTCGACTTCGCTCGAATTAACTCTCATTCGATCTCACTCGAATTAACATCGGCCTCCTCGCCTCACATAACATTCGACCTTGCTCGAATCACATTCGACCTCGCTTGTATTAACATTCGTCCTCCTCACCCGTATTAACATTCGACCTACTCGTTCAGCCTCCTCGCCAGAATTAACTAATATTAGACCTAGCTTGAATTAACTCTGATTCGATCTCACTCGAATTAATATTCGGCCACCTTGCTTGAAATAACATTCGACCTTGCTTGAATTCAATTGCATTCGACCTAGCTCGATTTTGATTCACAATTGGACCTCGTTCAAGTTGAATATGGCAAAGTTTAATTTCGCTCGGGCTAATTAGTACACTCGATCAAGTTCGAATTAAAGCCTACCAACGATTCATTTGAAACCATCAATCGAGGAAAACGTTCAAGTAAAATAAAAAAAGAATCATGAATAAATAGCAAAAGTAGCATTCCAAATCAAAAGAAGTATCAAAAAATTCATCTTACAAGGGCCGAATTGCCCGTCCAGATCTGACGGCGCTAATGACCTCCTCTGATGCCGCCATCTTTGCCAAAGCTTCCATCCTGGCCTCGTCGACCTTCTACAACTCTACTGTCTTCTCGATCAACTCATCACTCAAGTCATTGGCCCTGATCGAACTTTGCTCAAGTATTGCCCGCAGGGATACCACTTTGACCTGGAGATTGGCACCCTCAGCTGTGATCTTCACTAGTCAACCTCCTCGTCCAAATTTCTTGAACTATGATTAACAAAGTCTGCTCACCGAGATCGACCAAAAGACGACCTCAATAAGCGGAGGGACTAACTGTATGGGTCAAAATTAAATTAGAGAAATTTGACATACGAAGGCAATTTCCATGAGTAACCCTTGAATCGAATTGATCAATAAAGCTGAGATTGAGCACTGATCAATAAGGACGAGGCCTAGCAGTGATCTATAAAGCCGAGGCCGAGCAGTAATCTATAAGGCCGAGGTTGAGAAGTGATCAATAAGGTCGAGGCTGAGTAGTACAGATAGATGTAACAACTAATTTTTCTTTCGAATCGTCAAAGGGAATATTCTATTGGAATTTCCCACTATTTGTACATTTTTAGCATTTTCTAGGTATATCCATTGTAGATATGAAAAGAGTACTTCTCAAAAAGGGGACAGACTCTCTCTCTACTAGGCAGATTATCTGTGATCTCATACCCACCATCAGATCCAAACAGGATCCTAAGATTCTTGTATTTGCCTATCATTCATCTTTATCAAATGATAGAGGATCTGCCTCACTCAAGATTGGGTGAATCTTTTTTTTATTTACATTTTATTGTCATTTAAAATTACTTAATGAACCTTATTTCATACTATTAAATCTGGCCATAATTGCTGCCAGCATTTATACTTGTTGGCCCAAGTAAAAGTGAGTTTTGAAGACTGACAAAGGAACTCAGATATGGACCAGGTCCATCCCAGTGAAGCATTGAAGTGGTCAACTCAAGCATGTGAGATTCACGTGAAGGAGATAAACCTAACATAATAGAAGTAATATCTCCCGATCCGGATCGAAAAAGTTACATATTGGATAAGGATAAAGACTCCTTACTCAAAGAGAACACGGTTAAGAAAGGGAAGGAGTTAGAGATTGAGATCAACTAGAACTCTTTTACTAAGAAAGAGTAGCATCAGAATTCTAGTTAATCTCTATTTACTAACTCTATAAATATCAATGTTGTTCTCTTTCGGTAACGCACATAAACACAGGTTAAGCATGAATTGAGAGCAAAATAGGAAGGCAATTGCAAGCAATTCATGTGTGATTCCAGCGTGCAAACCTGAAGCTACTTAAACCAGATAGAAGAACCAGTTCCAAGTGTCTATCTTTTAATCTAGTTAAATTGTAGTAGGTGTTTTCATACTGTAGCTTCTAGCTTTATCTAGAAGCAATTGTATTAGGTACTTAGAGTTTTCAAGTTAGAGTTAACTTGAAGCTGTCGCAACAGTTGTAGCTGTGTGCTACAACAAAATTAGAGTTAGTCTTAGGTTTAAAAAAGAGTTTTTGTAAATACATTTTTTGGCTTAGTGATTTTAGTGGAGAGTTTGGGAAAATCACACTAGCAAGTAGGTCGTGGTATTTTTGCCTTTGAGCCAAGTGTTTTTCATGTAAAATACTTATGTTCTTTACATTCCTCACTTATTATTTCTTTAATGGTTGGTTAAGAAACGCATAGAAGAACCAGGTCCTTCCATAAACAACTTAAGCAAAAAATTGGTCACCACACAAATCAACCCCCTTCTTGTGTGGTATTGAAGTATAAAACATAAATTGGAATTAGAGTAGGTTATCCTTGAAGAGATTAACATCTTAGGAATAGATCAAGATGAGTGCACCACTTGGAGACTAAGAAGGATAACCCACTGCTAGGCCTCCACTCTTTAATGGATTGTACTACTCTTGGTGGAAAAATAGGTGCGAGATCACATTATCGGAGAGGACTATGAACTCACGGAAATTTTTATTGATGGTCCCCTCGCTACCATGAGGAAGAATGCTGAAGGAGTGGATGTGCCAAAGACTAGAGCTGGCTGCACTGCTTAGGGCTTGAAAATGCGGAAAGCAAATAAAATAGGATGAGAATATTACCATGAAGGAAGGAGAAACCATCAAAGAGATGTATACAGGGTTCACAGTACTAACAAATAAACTTAAGTCTCTTGGAAGGATAATCCTTGAAGAAGACAAGGTTGAGAAAATTTTGACAAGGGTTTTTCCAATTACTGTGGAAAGCAAAATCACTGCTATTATGGAATCAAAGAACATTGCCACTATCAAGTTGGATGAGCTAATTAGAAATCTAACTACCTATGAACTTAGAAGGCAAACCATGAAGAGGATGCACCTAAGAAGGAAATGAGACTGGCCCTCATATAGGTGAAGGTGCATATCTATAGGAAGATTAAATGGATCTGATCACGAGGGATTTCAAGAAGTATCAATGAAAGGGAAGGGTTCTTCAAGAGGTTAAACCTTCAACAAACCAAGGGTCCCTAAAAAATAGACCAAAGAGGGCTGCTACAAATGTGGTAAGACTGATCATATGATCAAAAACTGTCCTTAGTGGGAAATTGAATGGAACAAAGAAAAGGCTAAACGAAGAAATAAGAAGAAGGACTAGGTTCATCCCAAGAAGAACAAATAATCAATAAAGGCTATGGTTACTGCTTGGAAAGAGAGCTTAGATAAGGATTCAGAAACTAAAGATGGAGAACAACAAGCACTAATGGCCATTGGACAATCCGACGAAGAATCAGAGCTAAGTGTGATTCATCTCAAAGACAAGATTAAATTTTTGTCTAAAGAAAATCTATTTGAGTTACTGCTAGAATCTGAGTTCAAAAACAATAAGAAGGAACAACTGTCTAAGGAATGTGCAATCTAGAAAGCTAAGTGCAAAAAGTTGGAACTCAGGGCTAGTGAAAGAGATAGTTAAAATGCTGAGTTGAATAACCATATTTTTAAACTTGACACCACTGTGCTAGAGCTTAAATTTGAAAATTTTAAATTGAAACTAGGAACAGGTAAAAATAAAGTTGATCACACACATCCCTCCTTAGAAGAAAATCAAGGGAAAATGAAGGATGATTTGTACAAATAGGATGAACAGATAAGAGTCCTAAAAGAATATCAAAGCAAAGTTAAGTATGAACTGGGTAGAACTTGTAAAAGAAATAAGTCCTCTGACGCTCTTTCATGACTACAAGAAAACCACAGTAGCAATAGGAGAGGACTTGACTACGGGACCCCTTCACCTAAGTGGGATCCCAAAAGCAAGTACATAACACTTTCGGCGAACAAAATTTGCACATAATATGGTAAGACTAGTCACTACAAAAGTGAGTGCACTGTAAAAGAAAAGGCCAGTCAAAAGAACAAAACTTTTGTTCAAGTGAAAAATAGGTTGCCGTGATAGGCTAAAAAGAATTTAATTCACCCATTTTCCTATAGAAAGGGACCCAAACTCTTTTAAGTTCCTAAGGCTAACCCCTGATTTCCTTTTGTAGGTCTAACTGAAGGGGAGCAACCAAATATGGTACATGGATAGTAGCCACTCAAAGAATATTATTGGAAACCAGAACCAGTTCCTTTCACTTGAGAACCTAAAAGGAGGTAATGTGTCCTTTGGAAATGGTAAGAAAGGTGACATCATTGGGGTTGGAAAGGTAGGTAAGACAAACTCACACTCCATTGAGAATGTTTACCTGATAGATGGCTTGAAATATATCCTAATAAGTGTATCCCAACTGTGTGGTAGAGGTAACCTAGTAGAATTCACCTCTACTAGATATTTTGTGATAGATCTTACACTAACAAGATTGTTTTACAGAGAAAAAGAGTAAACAATATATACATTGTGGATCTGTCCACTCTTTCAGAAAATGAACTCACTTCCCTAAATATGTTGGACAATGATCCCATCCTTTAGCACAAAAAGCTTGGACATGCAAGTCTAAGTCAACTCAACAAATTAGTCTCCAAGGACCTAGGGATAGGGCTGCCTAACATCAATTTCAAGGAAGATAAAGTTTGTAAAGGCTTGTGCAAAGGGGAAGCTGGTAAGATCCTCTTTTAAATGCAAGAAAGTGGTAAGCACGACCAAGTTAATGGAACAGGTTAATATGGATCTCTGTTGTCCAATGAGAACATTAAAAAATGTGGTAAAAATATGTAATAGTGCTTTTTGGTGATTACTCTAGGTTTACTTATACATTATTTTTAACTTCTAAGGATGAAGCATTTGACATGTTTACTTCTTTTGTTAGAAAAACTCAGAAACAACTAGGTAATCAACTTGCATCAATAAGGTCTAATCATGGAACTGAATTTGAAAATGCTAAGTTTGCTAAATTTTGTGATGAGAATGGCGTAGATCAAAATTTTCTGCTTTAAGGACTCTACAACAAAATAGAGTAGTTGAAAGAAAGAACATGACACTTGAAGATATGGCTAGGACTATGCATCTTTCTAATAAACTTCCCTATAGCCTCTAGGTAGAAGCTGTAAACACTGTATATTGCATCATCAACAGGGGCATGACTAGACTCCTTGTAGAGAAGACTCCCTATGAGTTAGTTAAAGGGAGAAAACTAAATATATCCCATCTTAGGGCATTTGGAAGCAAGACCTTTGTGCACAATAATGGAGAGGACTCTATAGGTAAGTTTGATCCCAAAAGTGATGAGGGAGTATTTGTGGCGACCCAAAGGGTCATCACCCAATTTTAATTGAATTCTATGTCTTTGAGGACTTGAAAACCTTATTTAGAGTCACATCAATTTACGTGCGCAATTCGAGCATACAGTCGGAAAGCTTAAATAAGAAATTTTATGAAAAATGTTAAGTTTTGATGTTAAAATAAATAAATTTGACTTTGGTCAATATTTTGGTTAAACAGAACTCAGACCCGTGATATGACGGTCCCAGAGGATTTGTAGGAAAATATTGGAATTGTGCGGATGCCCGGAATCGAATTCCAAAGTCCCAAGCCCGGGAAATGAATTTTTATGTGAAATTGTTTTCTAAAATTATTTAAGGAAATTTGAAATGAAAATTGACTAAAACACGTTGGTATCGGGCCCGTATTTTGATTCCGACGCTCGGTACAGGTCTTATATATAGTTTAAGTCCTTCCTGCGAAATTTGGTTGAAAACAGATATTGTTTGACGTGATTCAGACTTGAATTTCTAAATTTGAAACTTGACAAAGTTTGAGAAAAATTCTTGATTTTAAGGTTTCAGTCTTTATTTTTGAGGTTATTTAGGCGATGTAATTGCACATAGAAGTTCGTATGATGTTGTTGAGATTGTACGTGTGTTTGGTAAGGAGACTCGCTGGCTCGGGAGTGTTTCAACTGTGTTTCGAGAGGTTTTTGACTTAGAAGAAAGTTGCAGAAAATAGATGTTGGTGTGTTGATGTTTTCTTCTTCATGTTCGCAGGATGGCCATCGCGAACGCGATGTGTTAAATTTTATTAAAGGAAATTACTTCTACGCGAAAGTGAAGCAATGGGGGGACATCACTTCACGAACGCGGTCCTAGCCACGCGTATGCGAAGGCCAAATGGGCCTAGGCAGGGGGTGGCGGTAAATACCCTATGCGAACATGATCAATGGAATGCAAATGCGAGGCTCGAGAAGCTAAAGCGTTGCGAATGCGATCCTCTTAGTGCGAACGCAAAGGTTTAATCAGCCTGACCCATCGCGAATGCGAAGGGCAATTTTGCCTAGTTATTTTAAGAACCCAAAATAGAACACTTACGGGACTTTTCAAAATTTTACAAAACTTCTTCTCCTCCAAAGATCCTAGGTGATCCTTGAAGCACTTTTTCACCAAAACTGCTAGGGTAAGTAATTTTTAACTCATTTCCTTTCATTTTCATCAATATCTATTAATATTTTAGGACTAAAACATGTGATTAAGGGTAGAAAATTAGAGATTTGGATAAGACTAGGGCTTTTTGATTAATGGTGATTTAGACCTGGTTTTGGCGACAAATTATGGAAATAATTATATATTTGGGCTCATAGGTGAATGGGGGATTTGATTTTAGTCGGAACCTCGTGTTTTGACCAAGCGGGCCCGGGGTGGGTCAATTTTTGGGTTTTTGGAAAGAATGATTGGAAAGCTATAATTAGGCATTGGATTCGAATTGTTTAGTATTATTTGATGTTATGAAGTCATTCTTGTACAGATACAATTGATTTAGAGCCGAATTCGAAAGGCAAGGTGGTTTTTGAGGATTGAGTTAGCCGTGGAGGTTTGAGGTAAGTGTTTGGTCTAACCTTATCTTGAGGGATTATGAGTTGAGTCCTATTTGTTATGTGGTAATTGTTGAGTGCGACGTATAGGCATGGTGACGAGTATCTATATGTTGATATCTAGCATGATTGTGAGTCTTTAAATTGTGAACATCTTGATTTCGATGTATCTTTCATGTCTTGGTGATGATTCCTTTTTGTCGTGAAAAGCTTGTGGAAGGAAATTGTGACCTTTGAACATTGGGGAGCATTGACTCAAGTTATATTTAGATTGTGAAAGCATATGAGATGATTGAACCCTTTGGAGCATTGGCTCAAGTGGTAAAGTGAGTTATGAAATAAAAATGAAAGAAAGAGAAAGAGTTATTAAATTATTCCCTTGTAGGGATATTTTTTCTTTGTTGATTATTTCTCTTGCCGGGATGTTGAGATTATTGATGTTGTACCCTTGCCGGGATTTAATTGTTTACTTGTGCTCCTTTGCCGGGATTTCTATTATTATTTTGTTTATTCCATTGCCCTTTGTTTGTGATTGTTGTTTGGGTGAGAAAAAGTATTAAAGCATGAAGGGAGTTGCCGTGCATTATTTGTTTATTGTGAGGAAAGAGTGTAAAGCACGAAGGGTGATGTTGTGCTGCGCGATGCACCATTATGTGCTGATTTTATTGGTTATATGAAGAAAAAGAGTAAAAGCACAAAGGATGATGTCGTGCACTTATTGCTTTATGATTCTTTATTGATGTATGAGTTATGTTGCTTCATACGTTACCTGATGACTTTTACTTGAAATTGTTACCTTCCTCATAGCATGCCTCTCCCATATTGATTGGTTATCTTTGTATCACTCTCTCTCTCTCTCTCTCTCTCTCTCTCTCTATATATATATATATATATATATATATATATATATATATATATATATATATATATATATATAACTGCACAGGTTTATGTGGTAGTCTGGTCTAGCCTCATCACTATTTCGCCGAGGTTAGGCTAGGAACTTACGAGCACATGGGGTTAGTTGTGCTGATACTACACTCTGCACTGTGTGAAAATCCCAGAGTAGCATTTTGTGCGCAGCAGCTATTCGGGAGCCAGCCTTCAGTCCCCGAGACACCGTGGTAGCCTTGCAGGCGTCTGCAGGCCCAACATCTCCTCTATCTTATATTTCATTCTGTTATCTCATGTATTCGAGACAAACATTATTATATTTCTTTCTAACGGTTGTATTTAGTACTCTTTGTAGTTCGTGGATGTTGTGACACCAGTTCTTGGATAGAGGCATATGTTGATTTTTTCATTATTATTTATCTTATTTAATTTTAGTCTTCCGCTTTAGTTTCATATCCCGTTGTTATTAAAATACTTAACGCTTGATTTTATGACTTATAAAAGGATTTAAAATAAAAAAGTTAGGAGTTTATGATTTCATGGCTTGCCTAGCTTCTACGAATAGGCGCCATCACGACTCCCAAGGGTGGGAAATCCGAGTCGTGACAAGTTGGTATCAGGGCTCTAGGTTACATAGGTCTCACAATTCAAAGAAAAGCTTAGTTGATTCTGATGGATCGGTATGGAGATATCTGTATTTATCCCCCTAAGGCTACAGAGTTAGGCAAAGTTTCATATTTGTTCTTTCATGCCGTGCGGTTTGGTTTCTCAATGATAATTGAATTTCTACTTTGTTCTTTTGCGGATGGCGAGGACACGCACTTCCTCATCTACTGATCAACAGTCATAGCCCCCAACATCTCCCACAAGGGGTAGAGGGCGAAGCCGAGGCAGGGGAAAAGCTCAGCCTAGGGCAGTAGCACCCGTAGCGGAGCCTCAAGTCGACTTTTATGACAAGGTTCTAGCCTTGATAGTTCTAGTGGGCCCAACCCAGGTCCTAGAGGGGTTTATTGCCACCGCAGTTCTTCAGGATGCTCTAGTCCATCTAGTGGGCCTTATGGAGAGTGTCGCAGAGCACGTTTACTTCCTATAGTACCAGCCGTCTCTGAGGCGGGAGGAGGAGCCTATACTTCTGCTACTCGTACTCTAGAGAAGGTAGCTACCCAGGTTCTGACTCCAGTAGTTCATCCAGTTGGAGCAGCTCGGTCGGGAATGGTTGCCCAGGCTGGTAATAGAGCAGCTATGTCTGCCGATGCTTTATGGAGGTTGGACAGGTTCACCAAGCTCTTCACTATTACCTTCAGTGGTGCATCTACCGAGGATCCTTAGAATTATCTAGATAGCTTCCACGAGGTTCTTTGGAACATGGGTATTGTTGAGACCAATGGGGTTGATTTTGCTACATTTCGCTTGTCTAGATCCGCCAAGACTTGGTGGAGGGATTATTTCTTAGCTAGACTAGTAAGTGCGCCAGCCTTGACTTGGGAGTAGTTCACGGAGCTATTTCTGGAGAAGTTTCTCCCTATTACACAGCAAGAGGCCTATCAAAGGCAGTTCAAGTGTCTCTAGAAAGGATTCATAATAATCACCTAGTACAAGACCAGGTTCATTGATTTGGCTTGCCACTCTTATTATACTTCCCACTGAGAGGGAAAAAGTGAGACCGTTTATTGATGGGCTCATTCAGCCGATTTGTCTCCAGATGGCTAGAGAGGCTGAGAGTGAGATATCCTTCCAGGAGGCGGCCAATGTGGCCCAGAGAGTTGATATAGTATTATCACACTGGGGTGCTCACAGGGCAGACAAATGATCCCATCAGTCAAGCAGATTCAGTGGTGCCTCGTTTGGAGGCAGTGATCCATATGATAGAGGTCATCCTCCTAAGCCATCCAGTCAGCACTCCAGGTTTCTTATGGTGCCTCATGTGGCCGTGGTTCTCACACGCACTATTATAATCAACATCTCTTCAGTGCATCGCCAGTTCCTATTAGTGTACCACCACTTTAGAGTTTCTGGAGTGGTCATTTAGGTTAACCGGGTTCGCGGTCTCAGCAGCCAGGGGTTTGTTACACTTGTGGTGATACGGGTCACATTGTTAGGTTTTTCCCTTAAGCACCAAGTAGCTCTTAGCATCATTGTTCTCGTGCTATGGTTTAGGAACTAGGTGTTCCACAGCCTACCCAGATAGTTAGAGGTAGGGGTAGAGTTACTAGAGGTTGTGGTAAAGGTACTAGAAGTGGAGCTCAGGCCGTTAAAGGTGGAGGCCAGCCAGCTGCAGGCTATCCCAGAGAGGTAGATCATAATAGTGGGGCGCAACCCTGATGTTATGCCCTTCAGGCCAAGCCCGAGGCCAAGGCTTGAAATGCAGCTATTACAGGTATGGTTCTTGTTTACGATAGAGATGCTTCGGTGTTGTTTGATCATGGGTCTACGTATTCGTATGTGTCATCTTATTTTTTCCCATACTTGGTCATGCCTAGTGATACGTTGAGTGTTCCTGTTTATGTGTGTACATCGGTGGGTGATTCTACCATGGTCGACCGAGTCCATCGTTCTTGTTTAATGGTGATTGGGGGTCTCGAGACTCGTGTAGATTTGTTGCTATTAGACATGGTTCACTTTGATATTATATTGGGGATGGACTGGTTATCACCTTACCACACTATCTTGGATTGTCATGCGAAGACTATGACCTTAGCTTTATCGGGTATGCCTCATTTAGAGTAGAGAGGGACTCCTGGTCATTCTACCTATAGTGTTATATCGTATATGAAGGCTCGGCGTATAGTTGAGAAGGGGTGTTTGGCTTATTTGGCATATGTTCGTGATTTTAGTGTTGAGGTACCCTCTATTGACGATGTGCCCGTTTTTTATGAGTTTCCTGATATTGTCCCTTCAGACCTGCCGAGTATGCCACTCGACAGGGATATTGAACTTTGCATTGATCTGGTACCAGCCACTCAGCCCATTTCTATCTCGTCGTATCGTATGGTGCCGCCCGAGTTGAAAGAGCTAAAGGAACAATTGCAGGATTTTCTTGAGAAGGGTTTCGTTAGACCCAATGTTTTGCCTTGAGTTGCGCCGATGTATTTATCAAGAAAAGGATGGGTCAATGAGAATGTGTATTGTATACCGACAATTGAACAAGGTTACAGTCAAGAATAAGTGTTCGCTACTGAGAATTGATGGTTTGTTCGATCAGCTTCAGGGTGCCAAGGTATTTCCAAGATTGATTTGCAATCTGTCTACCATCAATTGAGGATTAGGGTATCCGATGTCCCTAAGACAACTTTCCATACTCGGTACGGGCATTATGAGTTCTTTGTTATGTCACTCGGGTTGAAAAATGCCCCTGTAGCTTTTATGGACTTGATGAACCGAGTGTTCAGGCCTTATTTGGACTCGTTCGTGATAGTCTTCATTGATGATATATTAATATATTCCCCCAGCCAGGAGGAGCACGAGCAACACCTTAGAGTGGTTCTTCAGACTTTAAGGGATAGTACGTTATACGCTAAGTTCTCGAAGTGTGAAATCTGGTTGGGTTCAATTGCATATCTCGGTCATGTTGTATCAGTAGAGGGTATTCAAGAGGACCTAAAGAAGATTGAGGCAGTCAAGAACTGGCCTAGACCAGTATCAACTATAGAGTTTCAGAGTTTCTTGGGTTGGCAGGCTACTATCAACGGTTCGTGCAGGGGTTTTCATCTATTGCATCCCCGATGACCAGATTGACCCAGAAGGGTGCCAGTTCAGTTGGTCGGATTAGTGTGAGGCAAGCTTTCAAAATCTCGAGATAGCTATGACTACAACATCAGTGTTGGTTTTGCCCATAGGTTTAGGGTCTTATACAGTCTATTGTGATGCTTCCCGTGTTGGGCTTGGAGCAGTGTTGATGCAGGATGGCAAAGTCATTTCCTATTCTTCGAGGTAGCTGAAGATTCTTGAGAAGAACTATCCGGTTCATGATTTGGAGTTGGCAGCCATAGTTCATGCATTGAAGATTTGGAGGCATTATCTATATGGCATAGCATGTGAGGTGTACGTAGATCACAACAATCTGCAGTATTTATTCAAGCAAAAGGAGTTGAATTTGAGGCATAGGAAGTGGTTGGAGTTGTTGAAAGATTATGATATTACCATTTTATATCATCCGGGAAAGGCCAATATGGTGGTCGATGCTTTGAGTAGGAAGTCAGCCAATATGGGCAGTCTTGCTTATATTCCGGTTAGTGAGAGGCCGCTTGCTTTGGATGTTCAGGCTTTAGCTAATCACCTTGTGAGACTAGATGTTTCTAATCCTAGCTGTATGTTAGGTTGCACGGTCGCTCGTTCTCTATTATTGGAGCGTATCCGTGACAAGCAGTATGATGATCCCCATTTATATGTCCTTAGAGACACGGTGCAGCACGGAGGTTCCAGGCAGATTACCTTAGATGATGAATTGGTAGTTTTTCTTCTCTTTTTTTTTTACTTTCTATAGCTTTGTTTTCTGTTTTTTTTATTTTAAAATAATTTAAAAACTACAACTTGAAACTACTCCCACCCAATTTGAATGGGTAGTTTTTCTTCTCTTTTTTTTGTTTTTATAGATTTTTTTTGCTTTTTTATTTTAAAATAATTTAAAAACTCCAACTTGAAACTACTCTCACCAAATTTGAATGAGTAGTTATTTATTATATATTTATATTTTTTTATATAGTTTTTTATTATAGTTAATTAATTATAAGATATTTATATTTATTAATATAATTAAAGTAACTAATATATATATATATATATATATATATATATATATATATATATATATATATATATATATATATTTATATTTATATATATATAAATTCAGAAAGAATAACTAATAAATAATTATTAAATAAATAACTATTTAATAACTAACATGCCATGTGACTTTTTCTAATGCTATCACTTGGCTTAAAGAGAAGGTTTTTTTCTCTCATTTTAATAATATATAGATTTTCTTCTCTTTTTTTCATTTTTTATAGACTTTTTTTTTGCTTTTTAATTTTAAAATAATTTAAAAACTGCAACTTGAAACTACTGCCACCCAATTTGAATGGGTAGTTACTTTTTTAATATTTATATATATTTTTTGTTATAGTTAATTATAAGGTATCCATTATTATTTTAAAACTCCAACTTGAAACTACTCCCCGATATAAATAGGTAATTTTTCTTCTCTTTTTTTTTGTTTATTTTAAAACTCCAACTTGAAACTACTTCCCGATTTGAATGAGTTGTTTTTCTTCTCTTTTTTTCGTTTTTTATAGATTTTTTTGCTTTTTTAATTTTAAATAATTTAAAAACTCCAACTTGGAACTACTCTCACCCAATTTGAATTGGTAGTTTTTTTTTTATATTTTTATATTTTCATTTTTATATATTTTTTATTATAGTTAATTAATTATTAGATATCTATATTTATTAATGTAATTAAAGTAAACAATATATATATATATATATATATATATATATATATATATATATATATATATATATATATATATATATATATATATGGTAGTTTTTTGTTTTTGTTTTTAGAATATTCAAATTCAAAAAGAATAACCAATAATTAATTATTAACTAAATAACTAAATTTAATAACTAATTATGCCACGTGGCTTTTTCTGAATCTGCCACGTGACTTAATGGGAGGACTTTTAATAATATATAGATTACTCCTTCTCTTTCTCCTTTTCCCCCCTCTATTTCAACGTGTTCCCCCTCCTCCTTTCCGTTAGTGGGTGGATAATTATTATAGAGGAAAAAAATGTGTAGGAGCCAAACTGTGTGGTCCCTACTTGTGTGTAGCTGAGAGGAATTAACCAAGTAATCCTTTTGACAATGCAAAGACCAAGAGTCCATGCAAAGCATCTCTGACATGTCAAAACGGTTCAAGGGGTGGGCCCCATACTAAAACAAATGAGAAACTAGAGGCACGTGAATGAGATTTAAAAACTGGACAAAAATTGATTTTCTTATATACATTCATTTCCTTCTTTTTCAAATCATTGTTTTTTTTCCTTATAGACTAACAACCAAAATAGCAACATACATACTTATAAACCTTAAAACGTGAAATTTGCTGCTTAGTTTAATCATTAATTAAATACTCTTTAAAAAGAACAATCCTAAATTAAAAGAAGGCATATTTTGTAACAATTCAACAATTTTTTTTATTTTTTATTTTTCTTAAAAAAGAAAGGTGGACAAACCAAAATCCTAGCCAGAGTACCAACTATTCGAAAATAAGAAAAATATATTTTGTAATTTTTATTTCTAAGAGAAAATAAAGCAAAAATGTTTAAAATAGTTAAATAGATAGTTAGACCTAAACTAAATATTTACATACTAAAATCGGTAAACTTTCGGGGAGGGTCAAAAATCACATGTCAACAGCTGCCCCTCTTTGACTGGAAATGCGAAGAGTTTTCAGATAAAGAATGACTAGACATGTTTTTTACCCGACCTTATTTAAGGAGACCAAAAGAAAGAAGAAAGGAGAATGCGACCGAGCCCTGGTATCTGAGCTGCCAATATATCTTTGGCTATAAAGGAATTATGCCACGTGTAGTTCAGAAATTAACGGGGTGATGGTGTGCCGAGGTTGAGAGCTGAGTGAGGTTCCGTCGAGGTTCCGGTCTGCGATCTCGTTTATTACATAAAAATAAAAATTAAAAAGCCTAACCGAGCCTATCAGCTACGAGTTACAAGATTCCTATCTGTAAATCTCTTGAAGCTTGATCCTTGAATCTTAGCTGGTTCTTGCTGTGGAATCTGATCTGAATCTTGATGCTCAAGTTGTAGGTGTTTACTTTTTAATGCAGCATTGGGTCAAAATAGGATCAGCGCTGCTTGTGGCTTCAATCAGATTTTGAGCCAGCCACACCTCTGCATGCTTCATACTTGAGTTCATTTCTTTTTCTTCTTTTCTTGATTCTACATTGAGATTTATTCCATTGATCATCTCACACCTTGTGTCTTGAGGTTGACCTACTTAAGATACCAAAATACAAAAAATGAATGAAATTTTCTACCCCAATTTTTACTAGGAAAATTTCATGAGTTAGTTGCGACACATATCTAAGCGATCAAATCAGGATTGTATAGGAAGATCCTCGATTTTTGGCCGGGATTTGAGAAGAAAAAGCTCCTCAGTTTTTTGGCCGGAAGATCCTCAGTTTTTTTTTGGCCGGGATTTGGAAAATAAAATCCACGGTTTTTTGGCCGGAAGATCCTCAGTTTTTGGCCATGATTTGGAAAGAAAACGCTCCACGGGTTTTGGGCTGGGAGATCCTTGATTTTTTGGCCGAGATTTGGAAAGAGAAAGCTCTACAATTTTTTGGCCGGGAGATCCTCGGTTTTTTAGTCGGGATTTGAAAAGAAAAAGCTCTACATTTTTTTTGGCCAGGATTTGGAAAGAAAAAGCTCCTCAGTTTTTTGGCTTTTTGCCTAGGATTTGAAAAGAAAAAGCTCCACGGTTTTTTGGCCGGGTGATCCTCGATCTTTGGTCGGGATTTGGAAGAAAAAGCTCCATGGTTTTTTGGTCGGGAGATCCTCCATTTTTAGGCTCGAATTTGGAAAGAAAAAGCTTCTCGTTTTTTTGCCGGAAGATCCTCGGGTTTTTGGCCGAAATTTGGAAAGAAAAGCTCCATGATTTTTTGGCCGGTTGATCCTCGATTTTTTGCCGAAGATAAATCTCCACGATTATATAGCCAGGAGATCCTCGGTTATTCGGCCGACATTTGGAAAGAAAAAGCTTCTCAATTTTTTGGCCGGAAGATCCTCGATTTTTTGGCTGGAATTTGAAAAAAAAAAAGCTCCACGATTTTTTGGTCGGGAGATCCTCTATTTTTTGGCCGGGATTTGGAAGAAAAAGCTCCACGATTTTTTGGCCGAGATATCCTCGGTTTTTCGGTCGGGATTTTTAAAGAAAAAGCTTCTTATTTTTTTGGCCGAAAGATCCTCGATTTTTTTGTCAGGATTTGAAAAGAAAAAGCTACACTGTTTTTTGGTCCGGAGATCCTCGATTTTTTGGCCGGAATTTGGAAGAAAAAGCTCCATGGTTTTTTGGCCGGGAAATCCTCGGTTTTTTTGCCTGGATTTGGATAGAAAAAGCTTCTCGATTTTTGGGCCGGAAGATCTCGGTTTTTTGGCCGGGATTTGGAAAGAAAAAGCTCCACAATTTTTGGCAGGGAGATCCTCGGTTTTTTGGCCGTGATTTGGAAAGGAAAAACTCCTTGCTACCATGATTTGTTTCTCTTTTTGGGGTTTTCATTTTTATTTCTTTTTTTTCTTTTATTCTTCTTTTTATATTTTCCTTTTTATTTAGCAAAACACATGAAAAAATTATGGGAAAACATCCTTTTTGGTCGTTTTCATGCTACAAAGTTGTTTCAAAGGTTGCACATTTTATTTCTTTTTGGGCTACGCCTGCTTCTTGCACAGTTGCTTTGAATGGAACATGTTTTCAACAAAGAACACTTTGTTAGTTTGAAACAGTGGTTGGTTTTGTGGCCTTGATCATCCTAATTGCTTGATCCCGACCCCATTTCCGTATGACTCACCCGTGTGGGCTCCGGCCTTTTCACTTTATTCTGCCCTTGCCTGATTTTCTTTCTTTTCCAATGTCTTTGCTTCGAAAGCATAATCCACTATGGTCAGTCGGGATTGGCCTGACACACTCGCTGAGGCTGGGCATTTTCTTCGACTCTAACTAGGCGGAGTCCTGTAAAGCCGGTCCTGCCACATTTTCTTTGTAATAGTTACAGAATCAGAGTTAAACTGAAAGGGATTCAAATAGAAGTATGTGAAAAGGCGAGCATATGAGTTTAAAGAGATGCGTCCCTTTAGGGGAAAAGAAGGACTTATCTGGGGTGCATGCTGGCTTCAAATGAACATGATATGCTTCTTGGACTGGACGCCCGACCCGTACAAACTTTTCATCTTCTTGTGAACCCATTGATTCGTATTTCAAAACCAGAGAATCTTGCTAGGACTCTTTTAGTGATGAGATGTCTTCTTTTCGATCGACAGCGCCATTTGCGAGTTTTAGCCAATCGACCTCTCTCGTTTCTCTTCTCATCGTCGCCCGATAGTGCTTGTGAGCACGTGATTTTTACCCTAAGAAATTAAATTCCAATATATATATATAATAATACAAAAATAATTTTTGTTTGCAATTGTGTGATTTAATTGAAATACCAGTATTTTTGTTTGAAAATAAAATTGAAATGAGAATACAAAAGAAATCAATTAGGAAAATATCACAAAAACAGAAAATTAAGTAAAAATACAAAAATACCAGAAAATAGAGTAAAAATGAAAAAAATATCGAAAAAATAAGGGAAAATGCAAAAAAATGAGAAGTAAAATAAATATAAATCAAGTATAAAATAAAATGTACAAAATACAAAAGAAAATACAGAAAATTAAATAAAATACAAGTCATAAATAATAAAAATACAAAATACAATGTATAATACTAATTTGGGTCAAATACATAATATACCCAGCCCAAAATATAACACACTAACCAGGCCCAAATGAAACAAGCCCGGTCTGCCCAGTTGATAAATCAAACGACACCATATAGATGAATAAATCTGGGCCGTTGATACGAATGATCAACGGACCAGGTAAGGCGGTGCCCACATAATTAAAACGACGTCGCATGAGAAGATTAATCTCAACCGTCCTTTACACCTAATCAAATGGACGAGGCTGATGAACCATTTAAATGAAACGACATAGTCTAGGTAATCGATCTCAGCCGTCCAAGCACTTAATCTAACGGACCTAATGAGACACCTCATTAGAATAGACAGTGTTGTTTTAAGGCCAGATGATCCTAGCCGTTCATTTGATTGAATCCAACGGTTGAGGAACAATAATATCATTTTTAATATATATCAATACCCCCCCCCCCCATTCATTTCATCAGTATACACATAACACTCATCTCACACAAACCCTAGCCGCCCTAGGATTCCTTTCCTCCTCTCCTCGTCTCTCATGGAGACCACCGGAACCCTACCGGTGGTCACTCATCGGGCTTCATCTCCGGCTCAGGCCAAACCCCAAACACCTTTCCCCATCTTGAAATAACCCTTAACCCCATTAATCACGACCCAAAAACCAACAGCCTCCTTGTTCTTGAAATCCCGATCGCCGGAACCCTAGCCGGCGACCACCCCAAAGTATGAAACAGACCCCCAAAACAACACTGCTTAACCGTCTTTAGACGATCTACCACCCCACTTAGGTGGTTTCCTTCGAATCAGCCCAAACTCGTCGAATATTAGAAAAATACTCACCAGAAGCCTACTCCGGCGAGTACCAAAAATAAACCCATACCCAAAACATTACCCCAGGCCTCCAGACTACCCCTCACACACTCAAATCGAAGCCCAAAGCCCCGTTTAAAAGATCCAGCACTCAGAAGACTAACAGTCTTTGAAGCTCTACAAATCAAGAAAAATGAAAAGAACAAAGAAGAAAGAAAGAAGAAAAGAAAGAAAGAAAAGGAAAAAGGAAAAGAAAGGCCTGAAAAAAAAGCTAAGTATCCCCACCTTTGCTGTTATGTGTTCTGAAAAATTGCTTATTTACATGCCTACTATTTTTGTCTGAACCCGTTCCTATGCATGCCTAAAAAATATGAATCTATCTATGCTTTTCATTCATACTTGTTCATTCGAGACCTGAATCTTATACATGCCTAAAAATTATCTAAGTGTTCTTAGGGTTTTGATATTGACTACTCATGAATCATGTGCTAATTAGCCAATTTTATGTGATTGTTCATTATATTCTGTCTCGATTGGATTTTGGTTAGTTGGAATTAAACCATTATCAAATATTTCCTCTGAGTTCTGATTAATTGAAAATTAATTCGTGATTAAGGTTATTTGTACAAAACAACATGAATCTGGCTATATTTGTAACTTGATTTGTATGTGAGTTCATTCTGAACCTTTAAATGCTTATGTGTACTTGGGTCATGAGTATAAAGGTCTTGTGGCAACGTTTGTGAGTTAAGTCTGGATTTGATTAGTGGCTAAGTTCTGATTAGTGGCTATGTTTTGAATTGTGGTCATGTTCTGATTAGTGGCTATTTGTAAAATGTGACTAATAATGAAAAGGCTATGGTCTGAAATTGATTAAGTCTTAAAGGCAAGGCTTAGTGGTTATTGGTTAAATGAGTGTTGGCCTAGTCCTGCCAGACCTAAGACAGGTCGGGTAAATATACATAAATAAAAGGGGTAAAAATGGAAGAATAAAGGGCATTTATGTAGATTAAATAGAGCATATAAGGATAAAAGTGACTTTAAAGCTTGGTATTTCTGAAACTACTTAGATAATAAAGGGTAGACTGGGTAGAGCTAAAAGGCATTAATGAAATAAACCTTAGCAAGTGAGGGAAATTAAGTAAAACCTGCCTAATAGAACCTAATAGAACTGCCCAGAACCTTCTAGCAGGGGTCTTAGGGCAGTTCAACACATTTTTAACAGACCATTTTGTAACTATTTGAAAAAATAAGGGGATGGAAATACAATTAACTTATTTGAAATCCCCCCCCCCCCCCCAAAAAAATACTTCTATAAATAGGCTGCTAATAAGCCTGGAAAGGGAGTTTGAAAGGTTTCTAAAAAATCGAGAGTTAGACATTGATTAGCAATTAAGGGTTCCATACATTTAGAAAAGCTGATTAACTTGAGTGCTATTTTGGGAATCTTTGTAGGTCGTTTTCTTCACTGAATCATCTCGACTTTGTTGGGTTCTCTAATTTTACTTGGGTTGATTTGTCGGGTTCCATATTTGGAGTTTTGGTAGTTGTTTGCTATGATTGAATCGTGTTACTGATGTTGCTATATCGTTGTTGTTTGTTGCTGACTATTCTTCTTCTCCAACTCAAGACTCATCAATTTGTTCTTGAACCAGGTACACTACTATGACTTGAAGTTGTAAATGAGCTACTGATTGGATAAATAATATGAAAATCATGTTTAGCTAAATCTTTGTGTATTTGTATTTCATTATGTAGCTCAAAAGTACTTAGATCATTGTAATTCACTTAGGACATGGTTGTAATAATTAGTAGACTGGATATATGCTTTTAATTCGATAACAGCAGGATAAATAAGCTAGGTAGAGAAGAATCACTTAAATCTAAGACTAAAACTGATATAAGTTCAGTTAAATCATTCGGATTTGAAACTAGCATAAACTAGACATGAAGTATTAATATTTGGACGTTCCATGTTTCGAATCTGGATTAGTTAATTGTAAAAGTATAAGTAGTTTCGTACCTCAAACTGTGTTACTGATACTTGAGTTAATTTAGCTGTGAATTCGTTTTGAGATTCTGCAACTTGATAATAGTAATTCGAACATGTTTAACTAAAATTAGAATACTGTTCTCTTCAGTTAAATGAAAATGATAAAAATGATTTTTGCAATTAGCGTTCTAGTAGTGATTTGCTATCAAATTCGACTAGTTGAATAATAGCATTGGTATAAATCCCTGTGTTAGAACTATTAGTTAATTAGAAGTGATTACATGAAAACTGGTGTTTGCAAACTACTTAGTTAATAATAACAGTTGTCGCATGTTCATTAGTGTATATTATGAAATTGTTAATTAGCCATTATCATACTTCAAATATGAAAGATCTAGGTCTGAATATGAAATCAGGCCTTGATCAAAATGAGATGGCATTTATGCCTGTAAACGAAAAAGGAAATAAGTACTAGGATGCAGAAGCCTAGTATCTCTCTGCGGATTACTGAACTGGGACGTGGTCCATGCCCAATAAAATATGGCATGGACGATAATACACAGTAATATAGAATTAATATGAAATTGATTATAATAGGATGAGAAAACAGAAATAGAGAATATAGTATGCTTTAGGAAGAACCTTAATAAAAACGGAGATGAGCCTCGCCAAATCATAAAGGCATAGTTGCGGGGGCCTCCATAATTTCTTATAAAAAATGTTAGAAATTGGAAAGACCGTTTAGCGAAATCCATGGTCTCTCCCAAAATTAACAAGACGTAGACACCTTAGGGCACGATTTATAATAAATATACATTTCTAATACGAGTGCACATTTATGTGACTCAAATCCAAATCCCGGCGAAGTTGAAATGCATTAAGGTCACAGGCGTACTGGTTGCGGTGTGACTTAAAATGTGTTTTCGTAACATCACAAAATCCTAAAATTAACAAAAGCGGAACATCAATAACATTTGAAACTAAGGCATATAAGGAAATCAAATATAACAAATACGGCAGTTGAGCGACCGTGCTAGAACCACGGAATCCGGGAGTGCCTAACACATTCTCCCGGGTTAACAGAATTCCTTATCCGGATTTCTAGTTTTGCGGACTGTTAAATAGAGTCATAATTTCCTCGATTCGGGATTAAACTGGTGACTTGGGACACCATTATTTTCCCAAGTGGCGACTTAATAAATAAATCCCATTATGATTGTCCTTTAAGTGGAAAAACTCCTTCCCCACTACTATTATTATGTCCCTTTTCAGGGTGTAATAATAAATAGTTGGGACATTTTCAGTATAAGAAAAAAAGAGGTGTGACAGCTCTGGCGACTCTGCTGGGGATAAGAAACCCAGAACTTCGGTTCAGGGTTTAAGAATTCGAGCTCAGTTAAATTGTTGTTTTTGTTTATATCTGATTTCATTATATGCTTTGATCAATGTGCTACATGTTTATCGCTTTGATATTACGTGAACTGTATATATAAAATTGTGCCGAAAACTCTTTCTCTTCTTACCTCTGAGGATGTGCTTACTGGTTGAGATTCCCCTTTCTATTAAGTCAATACCAAATAGAGGCCGGATAAGTTACAAAGTCGGACGATCTCGCGGGTCCCCGGTACGTAGCCCCCTCCTCGATCTGAGTTGTCCACTCGGGTACACAGTCTAGTACCATGAAAAAATCAGGATATTGACCCTATATTTAGGATGATTATTTGCATCATATCTGCCTTAGGGGACTCAACACAGGGGTTGGGTCCGTCTAGGACAGGTGACCCAGATATCAAAGACCGAGCATGATTATATGTTGCATTTATTTGTCATGGGTTATTATGCTGACCGGCTAAATGCCTGAAAACAAAAAGAGAGAAAAAATGGTAATTTTTAGAATAGCAATACTGAAATAGTGACGAAACGCTGTCGAAATTTTGAGAAAAAAAAAGTTTGAAAATAGTGAGAATATTTTTTGTCGAAATAGTTGGACTTAGAACAATTTGACCGAACTACGCAGGTTTGATTCTCACCACTAGGCGAGATACGTAGGCAACCCATGATGGGTCCAACCACCCTTTTCAAAAAATAAAAAATATATATGTTTAATTTTAGTTTTGTCAATAAAATTAAAGTGATGCCATTTTTGAAAATAGCCGAATGTTCCGAAAGGACGCCGGAAGGCTGTTTGTGCAAAAATGGCCGCTTTGAAGTAATTTTTTTTTTAAAATAATAGCCTTGAAAGTTTTATGGAAAAGGTTGACTCTTATGAAATAATGAAAATTGTCCTTGAAAAGATTTTGTTTTCTTTTTGAATAAATCGCCTTTAATAAATGTGCAAGATGAGAACAATACAAAATGAACCCTTTGCACTAATGAACAAGATCCCTTTGGAGTTGCGATTGTGGTGGAAGGATTTAGGCCAAGATGGACAGGATTGGGTCAACAAATATTTAAAAGATCTTACTGGGTTGCTAAACATAGTACCTCGGTGTGATATTATCCGAGCTCTAGTTGCTTGCTGGGATCCCGCACACAATGTGCTCCATTTCTCGGATTTTGAGCTCACTCCGACATTGGAGGAAATTGCTAAGTACATCGGGAAGGGCGAGGTCCCCTTAAGAGACAAGTACTCGGTTGCTCCAACGGCTATTATTGTGCATAGATTCCTCGACTCCTTAAAGATCACCAGACATGTTCACAATGAAGACTTAGTCCACGGGTTCTGCACTATAAACTTTATATACTGCAGATATGGCCACGTTGGAGGATTCAATGATCCAACAAACAAATTTTACAGCAAAGCGAATCGGGCTAAGTGGGAGGAACACGGGTGTTTCGCCTTTATGGTAGCCTTTTTGGGGTTGATCATATTTCCGAGGAAAGATGGGAATATTGACATTAGAGTTGCCAGAATTGCTAGTACTCTCCTTGTACAAGACAATAGTACGTTGGCACCAATGATAGTGGCCGATATCTTCCGTGCTCTCACGGCCTGCAAAGTGGGACAAGATTTCTTCGAGGGGTGTAATTTACTTCTTCAAATGTGGATGATAGAGCATTTATGCCGCCACCCTCAGTTTTCAAGCTATGGATCATCTGAAAAGACATGTATTAAAGAATTCTATGTGAGGATAAAAGAGGCCAAGTTGCCAGAAGGGTCGAAGGGTTGGATCACATATTTACGATCACTGACTGCTAGCCAGATAGAATGGGCATATGGATGGTTTCCCCTCAACGAAGTTATATATATGCCAGCGAAAGGGTCGTATTTTCTGTTAACGGGTCTCAAGAGAATCCAACCTTATGCGCCATACCGGGTATTAAGGCAACTTAGAAGATATCAGGTTGTGCCGAAAGATGGGGACCTCAGCCTTCAAGCAATAGAAATTAGTACTGATGGGCAATTCCCGAAAGTAAAAATTCGGCAAATATGGAATGAATGCCAATGTCTGAGAATAGACACTTGTGTGAGAGATCGGGCTAGAGGAGAAGTATCACCAGGATATTCTGCATGGTACCATAGAGATGTTGAGCATGAGAGACCAATGAAGAGGCCTCATATTCAAGAGTTTGCCGAGCAGTCTAAGGAACAAAAGATTGGATGGCCAAGGAAAATGAATATCGAGCCAGAATCAGCATGTTGGAAAAACAATTCCAGGACCTCAAATTCGAAAGCAGCCTACAAGCAGCAGCCGATGAGGGTGAAAAGAAATAGCTGAGAAAAGAAAATGAAATATTGAAGGCTCAGATTGTGAAAATAAGAATGACAACCGAAACCCCAGTTAGACTTGCTCGGGATGAGAAGCTAATTGAAAATCTACGGCGCAAGGTGAACGATTATAGCTTTGATCTAGATAAAGCTGAGAAGGAACTAGTTGGGGTTCGAAAACAATTGGCCAAGAATGCCGAAGAAAGATCCCAGATGGTTCGACAGTTAAAAGATAACATAATGTTGAAGTAGCCCGATTAAGGAAGAAGAACATTACAACCGAGGTCAAAAGTAGCAAACAAACCAAAGAATTTGATGTAGAGAGAGAACATTGCTACATGGTCATGGCTCAGTTAGAATTGGAGCTACAACAACTTCAAAAGAAGAACCAGTAAACCTTAGATGCTCGTGCCAAACAGATTGGCAGGTTGCTTCAAGAGAAAGGGGTCATCAGGGAAAGAATTATCAACATTGCTCAATACATTACGCGGAAATGCCAACTGTGCGAGGATATGACTCAGTCAACGTTTACCGCAGCAACAATGATCTTTGTGAAACAAGTAATGACAGACCTGGACAAACTCCAAAAGGGATTAGCATATAGGCTCGCGGTAAGACCGAACGATATCTCGCGGGCACTAGGAGCTTTGATGTATTCATAGGGCATGCATTTTTGTATTTGTATTTTTCCGCATTTAGAAGATTGTAGTACAATATTATCTTTTGTAATCAATGTTTGAATATCAATGAAAATCCAAAGAAATTGTCATTATTTTCTCTTATACATGCAAATTGCTTGAGCGATAGGCAAACATATAGGATCGAAAAACGAAAAAAACAAAGAGGAAAAAAAGAAACAATAAAAGCAATGATGGGTGGAAACAAAAGAAAAGAAAAAACTGGAAAAAAGAAAATTGGCGGGTCAAAAGAAGAATAATAATGTCGGGATGATGCATAATTGCTAGGCAAAAGTTGTGTTTTTAAAACATGTGATGATTATCTATTATGATCTAACTATTAACAAGTTTTTGTTGTTGATGAGTATGAGATAAAACAGTTAGCAAATAGCATTCTGGCACATCACAACTACAACACTCGTTCTAAAATCATGACAAAAGCGGTAACCCAAGAAATTGAGCCTACAATCATGGATCCCGTGCAAGAGGAGGAAGTAATAGATGTGACTAGCATAAAGGAAGAAATGTATAAGTTGAAAGAACAGATGTCAGAAATGTACCAGGCTTGGTCAAGGGGGCAACGCTTACCTTCTTACCCAGCTAACCCCACCTATATTCCTCCCTCAAACCCAAACCAAGAACCACCCGCCATGAACTCGTCTTCTATATATCCCGTTTACCCGCACTATTACGCCACTACATCACAAGTACCACCACCCCTGCCTAAACAAGCTCTACCACCACTACCCCAGGCCGCTCCCGTGTATGTGGCACCGCCACCAGTCACTTACATAAATCCTCTAGCGAGCTTGTATTTCATGTCCAGGATAGTCATTACTACCCTCCAGAACCCACTTTCAGAGAACACGATTCTTACACCGCATTCATCGACATGACATGGGAGGAGAAGCCCATTAGAAACCCTGAACAAGAGGAGATGGCTAGGAAAATGAAGAGCCTTGAACAATCCTTCCGTAATATGCAGGGTCTGGGAGGCCAAATTAGTGTGGCATACAAGGACTTATGCTTGTTTCCTGAGGTACAGCTACCTGCCGGGTTTAAATTGCCAAAATTTGACATGTATGATGGCCATGGTGATCCAGTGGCCCATCTGAGAGGATATTGCAGTAAAATGCGTGGAGCTGGAGGAAAGGATGAACTACTTATGGCCTACTTCAGTTAAAGCCTCAATGGCTCGGTATTGGAATGGTACACTCATCAAGATCATACTCAATGGTTCATTTGTGATGATTTAGCTCAATCATTTACAAACCATTTTCAATATAATCTAGAAATCATCCCTGATAGATTGTCATTTACCAAGAAGGAAAAGAAGCCCCGAGAAAGCTTTTGGGAGTATGGTTTCAGGTGGAGGGAACAGGCGGCCCATATGGATCCACCAATGAAAGAAGGAGAAATGGTAGATTGTTTCCTACAAGCTTTGGAGCCAACATATTATGGCCATTTGGTGTCTGTGATTGGAAAACCCTTTAATGAGGTAGTAAAGATGGGGAGTTTTATGGAAGAAGGTCTGAAGACGAACAAGATTATAAGCTGCTCAGCCATCAAGGCTACAAATCAAGCAATTCAGACGGGAATAGGAGGGTCGATTGGAAAGAAGAAGAAGGAAGAAGTGGCGGTTATTGAAGGAAGATCTTGGTCCTGGGGCCCCAACCATATCATCATCAACCTCGCTCATACCAACCATATCCACCAGCACCATATAACCCATCTCCACAATATTATCCTCAAACCGGTCCCCAATTTTCTGTCCAGCATGCTCAATATTACCCACCGCCTTCACCTTCATGGCGAACCCCAGCTCCTCAGAATGTCTACCATACCCAAAATGCTTATCCACCATAAAAACCTACAGAAATCCAAACCGAACCAACTTCCGTCCTGACCCAGAAGTGAAAGGCGACAGGGCTCAGAGAAAAAGAACATTCACTCCTCTGGGAGAATCATATACCATTCTCTTTCACCAAATGAGAGAATTAGGAATGCTGAATCCCATTGAGCCTAAAGTTCCCAACCCCCCACCAAGAAACTTAGACCAATCCGTCCGTTGCGAATACTGCTCTGGGGCACCGGGACATGACACAGAGAAATGTTGGCACTTAAAATCTGCGATACAAGAACTCATTGACTCTAAAAGAATTGAGGTGCAAGCACCCGAGACTCCCAACATAATGCAAAATCCTTTGCCGGTGCATCATGAAACACATATGATAGAGCTAGTACAGGGAGAAAGCTGCAAAAACCTTCTCAGACGGTGATGACAATTAAAGTAAACAGTAAAGTTTAGGAGAAAGCTGAAAGTGAGAAAGTGTCAATTGAGCCACCAGCAAAATAGTCATCTGTGATGATTGAGCCCGAGCCAGTAAAAGTGATAGTACCTGGGGTAAAGCCCATACTGACTGTGAAAGGGGCTTATATAGAGCTAGTGGTTATCAAACTAGTTGTTCAGATGCCGATTGTGAGTACCAAGGTTGTACCTTGGAATTATGACAAGGTAACTGTAATGTATAAAGGGAACGAAGTCAAGGGAGAAATCTGTGAAACTCATGGTTTGACCCGGTCTGGGCGATGTTTTGCCCCTGATGATTTGAGAAAGACGAAAGTGGTGAAAGAAAATCCAGCTTATGTGAAGAAAGCAGTCACCGAGGAAGAAGTTGAGGTATTTCTAAAGAAAATGAAAGCTCAAGATTACTCCATAGTTGAGCAATTGAGGAAGGCGCCCGCTCAAATATCGTTGTTATCCCTGCTAATTCATTCAAATGAACATAGAAAAGCGTTGATGAAGATTTTAAATGAATCCCACGTACCAGAGAAAATCTCGATATGTCATCTAGAGAAAATAACAAACAAGATCTTTGAGACAAATAAGATAACATTTTCGGACAGTGAGTTACCACTAGAAGGGACGAAACATAATAAAGCACTATACCTCACGGTAAAATGCGAAGAATCTGTAGGAACTCGTATTTTGGTGGATAACGGATCAAGCACAAATATTTGTCCATTGTCAACTCTAGGGAAGCTGAAAGTTAATCATGAGAGGATTTACCGAAATAGTGTATGTGTGAGGGGTTTTGATGGAGGCGGAAAGAACACCGTGGGAGATATCATACTAGAACTTGCTATCGGACCAGTGGATTTCACCATGGAGTTTCAAGTGTTGGATGTTGCTGTATCCTACAACCTTTTGTTAGGACGTCCATGGATCCACACGGCAAAAGCAGTACCATCTTCTTTACATCAAATGGTAAAATTTGAGTGGGGGCAACAAGAAATAATAGTGCATGGGGAAGACAATATTTGAAATGCTATTACGCCATTTGAAGAAGTTGAAGGAGACAAAGGTCCATGGGTGTACCAAGTAATGGACACCATGACTGTGAACAAAATATCTGAAGGAGAAAATATGCATGCACCTAAAGTGGCCCCTGCAGTTGTCATGGTTGCCAAAGAGATGATAAAGAATGGGTTCTCTCCGGGAAAGGGTTTAGGAGCTACCTTGCAGGGTATAACACAACCAATTCATCTTCCAGGTAGCACTGATACTTTTGGCTTGGGTTTCAAGCCAACCATTGTTGATATACAGAGAGCTAAGAAATTGAAAAAGAAAGGGTGGACCCTCCCCAAACCTATCCCAAAATTGTCCAACGCCTTTGTCAAGCCTGGTACATAGAGACGTCTGGCAACTGTCATGCCGAACCATGCAGAGATAAAACCGGATGAAGAGATTTTAGCAAGATTTGAAAGGTTATTTGAAGACATGAATGTGATAGAGACAGCCGAAGGAACAAGTAAAATGGACGTTCAATTGGTTGGACCTCACACTATGCTAAATAACTGGGAAGCTACTCCTCTTCCAAACAGGATGGAGTTGTGGTAGTTAGCTTTTAATATTTCATTCCCAAAACTATCTTATTTTAAAATTGTAATCCTATATCCCGTCAAGTCAAATGTATCCAATTCTTGTTACCTTTCAAAAATTCAATGAAATGCAATTTCTTTCTTCCTCTATTTTTGCCTTATTTTATTTTTCTTCTTCTTTTTGTACAGTTCAATATTTGCTAATTCCAATGATATGTCATACATGAAGGATTTCCGGTCCAGTCTTGATAATCAAATAGTTATACAGGAAATTGAAAATGAACATAAAGTGGAATATGAGGTTGAGGAAGTATTGGAGGAAATTAGTAAAAATTTGAGCCATTATAAAGAAAACCCCAAACCGAACTTAAATGAGACGGAGTCTATTAATTTGGGAAATGAGGAGAATGTTCGAGAAACAAAGATTAGTGTACACTTAGAGACTTCGCTCAGAGAAGATTTGATCAGGTTGTTACAAGAGTACAAGGACATATTCGCTTGGTCTTATGATGACATGCCCGGGCTCAGTACAGATTTAGTGGTACATAAGTTACCCATTTATCCAGAATGCAGTCCAATTAAGCAAAAGTTAAGAAAGTTTAAACGGATATCAGTGTGAAAATAAAAGAAGAGGTCAATAAGCAATTTGAGGCAAAGGTCATACGGGTCACCAAATATCTCACCTGGTTAGCCAATGTTGTGCATATTCCGAAGAAAGAAGGAAAAACCAGGGTGTGTGTTGATTATCGATACCTCAATAAAGCTAGTCCAAAGGATGATTTTCCATTACCAAATATCCATATATTTATTGACAATTGTGCCAAACATGAGATTGGTTCTTTTGTGGATTGGTATGCGGGTTATCATCAGATCCTGATGGACGAAGAAGATGCAGAAAAGTCAGTCTTTATCACACCTTGGGGAACATATTGCTACAGAGTAATGCCGTTTGGGTTGAAGAATGTCGGAACTATATATATGAGGGGGATGACCACTATGTTTCATGACATGATACATCGAGAGATTGAAGTGTATGTGGATGATGTTATTATCAAGTCCAAAAGGCAATGTGATCATGTCAAAGATCTAAGAAAGTTTTTTCAGAGGCTCCGAAGATATAATCTCAAGGTCAATCAAGAAAAATGTGCTTTTGGAGTGCCATCAGGAAAGCTATTGGGATTCATAGTAAGCCGGCGTGGTATTGAATAAGACTCGTCAAAGATAAAAGCAGTCCATAACTTGCCTCCGCCAAAGAACAAGAAAGAGGTGATGAGTTTGTAGGGCAGGTTGAATTATATTAGCAGATTTATTGCTCAGTTGACATCAACATGTGAGCCCATCTTCAAATTATTGAAGAAAGATGTTGTGGTGAATTGGACTGAGGAATGTCAAGATGCATTTGACAAAATTAAGGAATATTTGGCCAATCCTCTTGTGTTGGTTCCTCCAGAACCTGGAAGGCCCTTGATCCTTTATCTGACTGTATTAGATAATTCTTTTGGCTGTGTACTGGGTCAACACGATGAAATAGGGAAGAAAGAGCAAGCAATATATTATCTTAGTAAGAAATTTACATCTTACGAGGTAAAATACACTCAGCTAGAAAAAACATGCTGTGATTTAACATGGGTTGCGCAGAAGTTAAAACAAATTACTTGTCGGCTTATACCACTTATCTGATATCTCGGTTGGACCTGCTGAAGTACATCTTTCAGAAGCGTATGCCCACAGGAAGGCTCGCAAAATGGCAAATCCTACTTACAAAATTTGATATTATTTATGTAACCCACACTGCAATGAAAGCATAAGTAGTCGCTGACCATTTGGCAGAAAATCCGGTCGATGATGAGTATGAACCATTAAAAACATATTTTCCTGATGAGGAGACAATGAATATTGAAGAATTAGAACAAGATGACAACTCATGCTGGAGAATGTACTTTGATGGGGCCGTTAACAGCAAAGGGGTCAGAGTCGGAGCAGTGCTCATTTCAGAAACGGGTCAGCATTATCCTGTTACCGCTCAGCTCCAGTTTTCTATACTAATAATATGGCCAAGTATGAAGCATGTATACTGGTATTGAGAATGGCAATAGACATGGTGTTCAAGAGATTTTGGGATCTCTTGATACATCAGATTCAAGGAGAATGGGAGACAAGGGATTTGAAACTTATACCCTATCGACAGTGTCTATATGAATTATCTCAGATGTTTCAATCCATAGAGTTCAACCATATCCCAAGAATGCACAACGAAGTAGCAGATGCCCTAGCCATATTATTGTCCATGTTGCACCACCCGGACAAAGCCTATATAGATCCACTACAGATACAAGTTCATGATCAAAATGCTTATTATTTCGCCGTAGAAGAAGAACTTGACGGTGAGCCATGGTACCATGATATTAAAGAATATTTGAGGATAGGAGTGTACCCAGCGCAAGCCACGGGAGATCAGAAAAGGGCTATAAGGCGACTAGCGAATGAATTTTTCTTCTGCGGAGGAGTTGTATACAAAGGAACCCCAGATTTAGATCTACTAAGATGTATAGATGCACAGCAGGCCACTACAGTCATGGCTGAAATACATGCAGGGGCTTGCAGACCTCATATGAGTGGATATGTTTTGGCCAAGAAAATACTAAGAGCTGGATACTATTGGCTCACCATGGAGCGTGATTGCATTAAGTATGTGCGGAAATGGCACCAATGCCAGTTACACGGAGATTTGATTCATTCCCCACCCTATGAGTTGCATACAATCTCAGTACTGTGGCCATTTGTCGCTTGGGGCATGGTTGTCATCAGCCCAATAGAGCCCGCAGCATCTAACGGGCATAGGTTTATCTTGGCAGCAATTGATTATTTCACTAAATGGGTGGAGGCGAAGACATTTAAAGCAGTAACAAAGGAGGCGGTAGTGGATTTCGTACATACAAATATCATTTTTCGCTTTGGAATTCCTAAGGTGATTGTCATGGACAATGGGGCAAATCTTAACAGTCACCTCATGGCAGAGGCATGTCAAAAGGTCAAAATCTTGCACCGTAACTCTACACCTTATCGGCCTAAAGCAAATGGAGCAATTGAGGCTGCGAATAAGAACATCAAGAAGATTCTCAGGAAGATGGTAGAAGAGTCAATATAGTGGCGTGAAAAATTACCATTTGCTCTCATGGGTTATCGTACAACTGTACGTACTTCAATTGGTGCAACCCCTTACTCATTGGTGTACGAAACGAAGGCAGTCATACCTACAGAAATTGAAATACCATCCCTTCGGATCATAGCTGAGGCTAAAATTGATGATGATGAATGAGTAAAAGCTCGGCTAGAATAATTGAGCTTGATCGATGAGAAAAGGTTAGCAACAGTATGTCACGGACAGTTGTATCAACGGAGGATGGCCAGAGCATACAACAAGAAAGTACATCCGCGGAAATTCGAAGTTGGACAGTTGGAGCTAAGACATATTTTACCATATTGGGCTGAAGCAAAAGGAAAGTTTGCACCTAATTGGCAAGGGCCATTCATTGTATCCTGGGTATTGTCCAACGGAGCTCTATATCTAACAGATATGGAGGGAAAATGTGTAGAGACTGCTATCAACTCCGATGCAGTTAAGAGATATTATGTATGATTCATTTTCATATGTACATTTGTATTTGTCATAATTTTGAAATTGAAATGATGAAGGCATTTTATTTCTCTATCCAAACACTTTACCCATTGCTATCCCTTTTGAGCCTTATTGCATTATTCTTTCATACCCCTCTCTCAGAATCAATTATGAGCAATGAAATGAAAAGAAAAGAAAAAGAGAATGAAGAAAAAAAATGAATGATGAAAAAAAAGAGAAAAAAATAAAGAAAAAATATATATAAAAAAGAAAAATCGGGAAAAAGTCAAATGACGAAGATATCTTACAATCTGAACTACATCTGACTTGATCCCAAAAAGGTACGTAGGCAGCCTCAATAAGGTTCAGTCACGACAGAAATAAAATTCAAGATTCCCCAAATATTGAAACTGGGGCAGAAGTTATGATTTATGATTTCGAGAGTTGTAATTATTTTGAACCCTCGTTTAAATTTTGAGCCTTTATACCTTTCTTTCTAAACCCATCCAAAAGCCACATTACGGTCCAAAGAAAGACCTTCTGATTGATTTCAAGAAAATGACAATACAACAGGAAAAGAAAAAAAAAGAAACATGTCACGGACAATACCCGGAAGATTGGAAATAGAAAAATAAAGAAAAATAAATGAGAGAGTTTTATTGGTGAAAACCTTAACGGATACCGTAAGGGGAATGTGAGGTGAGAGAGAAATAAATGAGAGAGTCTTATTAGTGAAAACCCTAACGGGCACCATAAAGCGAATGTGAGATGAGAGAAAATAAAATGAGAGAGTCTTATTGGTGAAAACCTTCACAGGCACAATAAGGCAAAAGTGAGAAATGTTCTGATAAAAGGGAAACAACAAAAAAAAGAAAGGTTTGGGTTGACAGAAAGATGAAATTAAGTCAGCAACGATTCGATTGGACAGACTGGGTCAGATATTCAAATACATGGCATGGTCAAACGAATCAGCCTTCATACCTAGATAAGTTTTGTCTTTACTTCAAAATACCCTCACCCCTGAAATTCAGGTCATTGCATTTCATTCTACTTGTTCAAAACCAGTTGCCAATTGAAAGCTAGCTACCGGCTTCTTATGTTAGATGGCGTAATAACACTGGGTCATTCAAAAGAAAAGAGAAAATAAAAACACATGGCGATCATACAGCCAAAGGGAATAAAAGAAAAAAGAAACAAAAGAGAAAAGCAAAGGGGATGCCAAGAGAAAAATTGAGAAGACAATTAGGAATGAATTGCAAAGCAGAATGAAGCAAGATGAGGCAGACGATGGAAATAAGGCCAGCAAGAATACCAGTTGCTAACCATCATTTTATAACTAATAAATTGTTCATTGATTTAGACAGGGACAAAAGATTCAAATTCTCACTAATCACTTTAAAGTGAATGTGATCAATGTGGGAGAAAAACATCAAAAAAGAAACAGCAATAAATGAGATAATCCATAATAGAGGACTCAGTAATCAGGAACCTACCCGAATAGCAAGGGAGGTATTATCTTTTACAGGGACAAAACATTCAAATTCTCACTAATCACTTTAAAGTGAATGTGACCAATGTGGGAGAAAAACATCAAAAAAGAAACAGCAATAAAGGAGAGAATCCACAATAGAGGACTCGATAATCAGGAACCTACCCGAACAGCAAGGGAGGTATTATCTTTTACAAAATTTACACCCCAGTTATCAAACTGAGGGAATACTTTCTGCATTTTCATTTCTGCATCAGGCGCCCACCTGGATAACGAGGGAATATTTTTCTGCATTTTTATTTCTGCATCAGGCACCCACCTGGATAACGAGGGAATATATTTTCTGCATTTTCATTTTTGCACCAGGCGCCCACCTGGATAACGAGAGAATACTTTTCTACATTTTCATTTCTGCATCAGGCGCCCACCTGGATAATGAGGGAATATTTTTCTACATTTATTTCTGCACCAGGAGCCCACCTGGATAACGAGGGAATATTTTTCTACATTTTCATTTCTGCATCAGGCGCCCACCCGGATAATGAGGGAATATTTTTCTACATTTTCATTTCTGCATCAGGCGCCCACCTGTATAACGAGGGAATATTTTTCTACATTTTCATTTCTGTTCAAGCGCCCACCTGGATATTGAGGGAATATTTTTCTGCATTTTTATTTCTGCATCAGGCGCCCACCTGGATAACGAGGGAATAGTTTTCTGCATTTTCATTTCTGCATCAAGCGCCCACCTGGATAATGAGGGAATACTTTTCAGCATTTTTATTTTCAGTTTAGGCGCCCACCTGTATAATGAGGGAATACTTTTCAGCATTTTAATTTCAGTTCAGGCGCCTACCTGTATAACAAGGAAATACTTTCTGTATTTTTAAAAGTTTTTCTAAAAAAGTAACACCATAATACATTGAAAGCCCCATACTGGGGCAGAGGAAAAAGTTTTCTTTGATTTTGAAATAAGTAGGTATCAACCTGGAAAGCAAGAAGCACATTTCGAAGTCATACAAATAGAGGAAAGCAGTATGTTGGAAGCAAGTCATAAGCAAAGATTCACAAAAATGGAAGATACAAATAAAGAGCAACATGCAATATGGAAGAGCAAGACAATACAAGAAGACAAGACATAGATAGGATTTTCTTGCAATTCATAGACCATAGCTTAGAATAGCTTCTTTATTTTATTTTTATCCCGGTATAATAAGGAGTCAGTCAGCAATAACAGCAACAACAATCGCAAAAGAAAATCCCCTGGTAGTTTCAAACTACCAGACGTTCCCGAATTACACTGACCTGATTCCTGTTTAGCCCATGATATGTAGGCAACCTCTGAAGCAGGGTGTCGGTTAAAAGTTTTTCAAAATACTTCGTACGGAATATGCAAGTGGGCAAAAATCTCTCATTACTTCTCACTTATATTTGCACTAAAACTCTTCGTGTTCCCCAGCAAAGAGGGGCAGCTGTGAGCACGTGATTTTTGTCCTAAGTAATTAAATTCTAATATATATATATATATATAAAATAATACAAAACTAATTTTTATTTGTAATTGTGTGATTTAGTTGAAATACCAGTGTTTTTGTTTGAAAATAAAATTGAAATGAGAATACAAAAGAAATCAATTAGGAAAATATCACAAAAATAGAAAATTAAGTAAAAATACAAAAAGACCGGAAAATAGAGTAAAAATGCAAAAAATATCGGAAAAATAAGGAAAAATGCAAAAGAAAAATGAGAAGTAAAAGAATATAAAACAAGTATAAAATAAAATGTACAAAATACAAAAGAAAATACAGAAAATTAAATAAAATACAAGTCATAAATAATAAAAATACAAAATACAATGTATAACACTAATTTGGGTCAAATACATAATATACCCAGCCCAACATATAACACACTAACCAGGACCAAATGAAACAAGCTCGGTTTGCCCAGTTGATAAATCAAACGACACCGTATAAGGGATTAGATCTGGGCCGTTGATACGAATGATCAACGGACCGGGTAAGGCGGTGCCCACATAATTAAAACGACGTCGCATGAGGAGATTAATCTCAACCGTCCTTTACACCTAATCAAACGGACGAGGCTGATGAACCATTTAAATGAAACGACGTAGTCTAGGTATTCGATCTCAGCCGTCCAAGCACTTAATCTAACAGACCTAATGAGACACCTCATTAAAATAGACGGTGTCGTTTTAAGGCCTGATGATCCTGGTCGTTCATTTGATTGAATCCAACGGCTGAGGATCAATAATATCATTTTTAATAAATATCAATACCCCCCCCCATTCATTTCATCAGTAAACACATAACACTCATCTCACACAAACCCTAGCCGCCCTAGGATTCCCTTCCTTCTCTCCTCGTCTCTCATGGAGACCACCGGAACCCTACCGGTGGTCACTCCTCAGCCTTCGTCTCTGGCTCAGGCTAAACCCCAAACACCTTTCCCCACCTTCAAATAACCCTTAACCCGATTAATCACGACCCAAAAACCAACGGCCTCCCGATTCTTGAAATCCCGGTCGCCGAAACCCTAGCCGGTGACCACCCCATAGTATGAAACAGACCCCCAAAACAACACCCTTTGACCGTCTTTAGACGATCTACCACCCTACCTAGGTGGTTTCCTTTTAATCAGCCCCAAACTCGTCGACTATTAGAAAAACACTCGTCGGAACCCTACTTCGGCGAGTACCAAAAATAAACCCATACCCTAAACATTACCCCAGGCCTTCAGACCACCCTTCACACACTCAAATTGAACCCCTAAGACCCATTTAAAAGATCCAGCACTCAGAAGACTCACAGTCTTCGAAGCTTTGCAAATCAAGAAAAATGAAAAGAACAAAGAAGAAAGAAAGAAAAGAAAAACGGAAAAGAAAAGGCCTGGGAAAAAAAAGCTAAGTATCCCCACCTTTGCTGTTATTGTTCTGAAAAATTGCTTCTTTACATGCCTATTATGTTTGTCTGAACTTGTTCATATGCATGCCTAAAAAATATGAATCTATCTCTGCTTTTCATTCATACTTGTTCATGCGAGCCCTGAATCTTATACATGCCTAAAAATTATCTACGTGTTCTTATGGTTTTAATATTGACTACTCATAAATCATGTGCTAATTAGCCAATTTTATATGATTGTTCATTATATTCTGTCTCGATTGGGTTTTGGTTAGTTGGAATTCAACCATTATCAAATTTTTCCTCTGAGTTCTGATTAATTGAAAATTAATTCATGATTAAGGTTATATTTACAAAACAATATGAATCTGGCTATATTTGTAACTTGATTTGTATGTGAGTTCATTTTGAACCTTTAAATGGTTATGTGTACTTGGGTCATGAGTATAAAGGTCTTGTGGCTATGTTTGTGAGTTAAGTCTGGGTTTTGATTAGTGGCTATGTTCTGATTAGTGGCTATGTTTTGAATAGTGGTCATGTTCTAATTATTGGCTATTTGTAAAAAGTGACTAATAATGAAAAGGCTGTGGTCTGAAATTGATAAAGTCTTAAAGGCAAGGCTTAGTGGTTATTGGTTAAATGAGTGCTGGCCTAGTCCTGCCAGACCTAAGACAGGTCGGGTAAATATACATAAATAAAAGGGGTAAAAGGGGAAGAATAAAGGGCATTTCTGTAGATTAAATAGAGCATATAGGGATAAAAATGACTTTAAAGCTTGGTATTTCTGAAATTACTTAGATAATAAAGGGCAGACTGGGTAGATCTAAAAGGCATTAATGAAATAAACCTTAGCAAGTGAGGACAATTAAGTAAAACTTGCCTAATAGAACCCAATAGAATTGCCCATAACCTTCTAGCAAGGGTCTTAGGGCAGTTCGACACATTTTTAACAAACCATTCTGTATTTATTTCAAAAAAAAGGGGGAGGAAAATACAATTAACTTATTTGAAATTCCCCCCAAAATACTTCTACAAATAGGCTGCTAATAAGTGTCACGACCCGGATTTTCCCCCAACATCGGGATCGTGATGGTGCCTACTCGTGGTAGCCAGGCAAGCCACTACATTCAACATTAACCTGTTTTTACCATTATTTCATACTCATTTTATCAGCAAGAATAATAACATTAATTAAATAAGTGCGGAAGACTTTCAAAATAGAGATAAGCAACACCAAGGTAAAACATACTGAAATCCTCTACCCAAGACGTGGAGTCACCAACTCACGAACTACTACTGAATACTACTGTCACGACCCGGATTTTCCCCCAACATCGGGATCGTGATGGCGCCTACTCGTGGTAGCTAGGCAAGCCAACATATTTAATATTATCCTGTCTTTACCAGTATTTGATACTCAATTTTATCAACAAGAAACGTAACCTTAATTAAATAAATGTAGAAGACTCATCAAAATAGAAATAAGTAGTACCAAGGTAAAACAATACCGAAATCCTCTACCATAGACGTGGAGTCACCAACTCACGAACTACTACTAAATACTACACATAGAGGTCTGAAGGAAAATAACGTAAATCTGTTTGTCTCGGAACAAGGAGACTACAGCTAGTAATATAAATAAGTGGAAGAGACGCCGGGTCTGCGGACGCCTGCAAGCTACCTCGGTCTCGATATGCTCAACTCCCATGCAAGACTCTACTGCTGCTGCTCCTGATCAAAACCTGGGCCTGTGCAAAAATGCACAGAAGTGCAGTATCAGCACAATCAGACCCCATGTGCTGGTAAGTGCCTGCCTATCCCGGTGAAGTAGTGATAAGCCTAGGACCAGACACCCACATAAACTTATGCAGTTCTATATACATATGTACACCACAAGATAACAGGAACTATCAAGTAACAAATTCAACAAGAAAATATCATAAGAGGGAAAGCTCAACAGTTAACAACATTTATCAAGTCAACAAAGGAAACCAAAGTATACAGGAAACAGGTAATATCAAGTCAAGAAATAGCAAATAGTTGCACGGCATCACCCTTTGTGCTTTTACTCCCATCCTCACCAAATAAGCAAATAAAAGTGCACGGCATCACCCTTCGTGCTTTTACTCTCATCCTCACATCCATGGCACGGCATGATCCTTCGTGCATGGTTCAATAACAAGGCACGGCATGATCCTTCGTGCATAATCAATAACAAGGCACGACATTAACCTTCGTGCATAATCAATAATAAGGCACGGCATTACCCTTCGTGCAATAACAGTAAAACAAGGCACGACATCACCCTTCGTGCATTATCACTCTTCCTCACCCAAATAAAAATCACAGTTAAGGGCAGAGAATATGAAAACAATAATCATGAATCCGTCCCAGCAAGGGACACAATAATCATCACAACAAGTCCCGGCAAGGGAAAACAATATCTCATTTCACAATAGTCCCGTCAAGGGAAAATAATGTACAATTCTACAACCTGGCAAGGGTTTAACAATTCATTTTTAAAATATCTCACAGCAAGTATCAACAACGACTTACGGTCATGCTAGATGCCAGTGTATGGATGCTCGTCACCACAACCCATACACCACACTCGATCACATAGCACATAGCACATAATCCTATTACCTCAAGCTATGATAGAACAAACACTTACCTCTAGCCTTGAAGTCCAAATTATCCTCCAAATATAGCTTTTCCCCGAATTTCCGCTTTTCACTAGCTCGAATCTAATCACAATTGATTCCATTACATTAATACATACTAAATAACTTGGTTTGAATGCTTAAAATGGTTTTCCCAAAGTTTATCCCAAAATTTCCCAAAACGCCCCTGGCCCACGTGGTCGGAACTCGAGGTTCGGACCAAAATTTGGTTACCCATTCCCCCATGAGTTCAAATATATGATTTGTTTCAAAATCGGACCTCAATTCGAGGTCCAATTACCCAATTCATGAAAACCCTAGGTTTTACCCAAAAACAAGAATTTCTACCATGAAAACCTTTGATTTCTATTGAAAAACATGTTTAATGTTGTTAGGAATTGAAAGAATTGAGTAAAAAGTGACTTACAATTGTTTTGGACTGAATTTTCTCTTGAGGGGTCGTGTGTAGTGTGTGGGTTTTTGAAAGAATGAAGAATGAACTGAAAAATTTGTTTAAGTATAAAATTGCACAGCTGCGGATATCGCAATTGCGAACATTTATTCGCAATTGCGAACACTACAGGTCTGGGGACTGACAGCGTTGCATTTGCGACTTTATGTTCGCATTTGCGAACAAGGCTGGGCTTCTGGGTTTCTTGCATTTGCGACTATATGTTCGCATTTGCGAATAAGGCTGGGCTTCTGGGTTTCTCGCATTTGCGACAAATGCTTCGCATTTGCGAAGCCATGCGAAATACTGAAGGCCTCGCATTAGCGAGACTAGGTTCGCATTTGCGAACCAAATGCTCAACCCTGCCAACTTTGCATTTGCGAAGTATGGTTCGCATTTGCGAACCAAGACCAGTCTGGGACTTCTCGCAATTGCGAGAAAATCTTCACATTTGCGAAGATACCAGCTGGGTGAAAAACCAGGTGTGTAAAATTTCAGAAATTGAACCAACGGCCTATCAAATCTTTACCCGAGCCCCCCGGGTTCCAAACCAAACATGTACACAACATCAAAAACATGTTATAAACTTACTCTTGCGATCACATCGCCAATATAACATTGATTTCATCAAATCAAACCTCAAGTTCATGATTATTATTCTTCTAGTTTTCATAACTTTCAAGTTTGGAACTCAAAGTTCAAAACACATCAAACGACATCCAAATGTCACCAAACGTTGCAGAAAGCACATATATAATATATAAAACTTGTACCGAGCGTCGGAACCGAAATACGAGCCTGATACCAAGGTCATTTAATTCATTTCCCTTTAATAATTACAGCAAAAACAATTTCATAGAAAAATCCATAACTTAGGCTCTAGGCCTCAGAATTCGACTCCGGACGCATGTCCGAGTCCTATATTTTCCTACGGACCTTCCGGGACCGTCCGTCCTCGGGTCCGGGTCCGTTTACCAAAAATGTTGACCGAAGTCAACTATAGCAATATTAATATCATTTTTCTTCAAATTTCTCATAGAATTCATATATTCTATCACAAAATCTTTCCAGCTACATGCTCGGATCGTGCACGTAAATCGAGGCAATATAGAATGAGGTTTTCAAGGCCTCGAAAATGCGGAACAAGTGGGGAAATCATGTGATGACCCTTTGGGTCGTCACATCCTCCACCTCTAAAATAACTGTTCGTCCTCGAACGAACAAGAGTAGGAAGTATCTGAGTCGGGGAACAAATGTGGGTAGCAGCTCCGCATATCAGACTCGAACAACCAGGTCGATGCCTGAGGAGGCTGACCTCTCCACTGAACACGCACGGAAGGATAACTCTTCGACCTCAACTGTCGAACCTGCCGGTCTAGAATTGTCAGTGGCTCCTCCTCGTAGGATAGATCATTGTCCAATTGGATAGTACTGAATTCTAACACATGTGTGGGATCGCCATGGTACCTCCGAAGCATAGATACATGAAAAACTGGATGCACGGCTGACAAGCTAGGCGGCAGAGCTAGTCTGTAAGCCACCCCTCCCACTCGGTCTAGAATCTCAAATGGACGAATATACCTAGGGCTGAGCTTGCCCTTCTTCCCGAACCTCATCACGCCCTTCATAGGCGACACTCGAAGCAATACTTGCTCACCAACCATGAAATCTACATTTCGAACCTTACAATCCGCATAAGCCTACTGTCTGGACTGAGCTAAACGCAATCTCTCCTGGATAGTCTTGACCTTATCCAAGGCCTCCTGAACTAAGTCTGTGCCCATCAACCGAGCCTCTCCCGGCTCAAACCATCCGATTGGGGATCGACATCGCCTACTATACAACGCCTCATATGGAGCCATGTGAATGCTAGACTGGTAGCTGTTGTTGTAGGAGAACTCTGCTAATGGCAAAAACTGGTCCCACAAGCCACCAAAATCAATGACACAGGCTCGGAGCATGTCCTCTAGGATCTGAATAGTCCTCTCGGACTGACCGTCCGTCTGAGGATGAAAAGCTGTACTCAACTGAACCTGGGTGCCTAACTCCTGCTGGACCGCTCTCCAGAAACGCGAGGTAAGCTGCGTACCCGATCTGAGATAATAGATATCGACACCCCATGAAGACGAACAATCTCCCTGATGTAAATCTCTGCTAATCTCTCCGATGAGTAGGAGACAGATACTGGAATGAAGTGTGCTAACTTTGTCAACCTATCAACAATGACCCAAATAGCATCAAATTTCCTCCGAGTCAAGGGAAGTCCAGTAATGAAGTCCATAGTGATCCGCTCCCATTTCCACTAGGGAATTTCGATCCTCTGGAACACACCACCAGGCCTCTGGTGCTCATATTTCACCTGCTGACAATTAAGACACCGAGCAACATACACAACGATGTCTTTCTTCATCCTGCGCCACCAATAGTGCTGTCGTAAATCCTGGTACATCTTCGCGGCGCCCGGGTGAATAGAATACCGCGAACTGTGGGCCTCCTCTATAATCAAATCTCGAATCCCTCAATATTAGGCACACAAACTCGACCCTGAAATCTTAATACTCCGTCATCATCGAGAGTTACCTTCGTGGCACCTCCCCACTGTACAGTATCTCTCAAGTCACGCAAATGAGGATCATCAAACCGCCTCTCACGGATCCGCTCTAATAGAGATGAACGAGTGCCCGTGCAGGCTAACACCCTGCTAGGCTCAGAAATGTCTAGTCTCACGAACTGATTGGCTAAGGCCTGGACATCTAGAGATAAATGGTCTCTGATTGACCGGAATGAATGCGAGACTACCCATGCTGGTAGACTTTCTACTCAATGCATCGGCCACCACATTGGCCTTACCTGGGTGATATAGGATAGTAACATCATAGTCTTTCAGCAACTCTAACCATCTCTGATGTCGTAGATTCAACTCCTTTTGCTAGAACAAGTACTGTAGGCTTTTGTGATCAGTGTACACCTTACAGGTCACACCATATAGATAATGCCTCCAGATCTTCAAGGCATAAACCACTGCTGCCAACTCAAGATCGTGAACATGATAATTCTTCTCATGTATTTTTAACTATCTCGAAGCATAAGCAATAACCTTACCATCCTGCATCAATACCGCTCCAAGCCCTGTACGAGATACGTCACAGTAAACTGTATAAGGCCCTGCACCCGTAGGTAGTATCAGCACTGGTGCTATAGTCAAGGCTGTCTTGAGCTTCTGAAAGCTCGCCTCACACTCATCTGACCACTGGAACTGGGCACCCTTCTGGGTCAACCTGGTCATCGGAGCTGCAATAGAAGAAAACCCCTCTACAAATCGACGGTAGTAACCTGCTAACCCCAAGAAACTCCGGATCTTTGTCCCTGAAGCTGGTCGAGGCCAATTCTGGACTGCCTCAATCTTCTTTGGGTCTACCTGAATACCTTCCACTGATACAATATGACCCAGAAATGCCACTGAACTCAACCAGAACTCACATTTCAAAAATTTGGCATATAGCTGATTATCCTTCAAAGTCTGAAGAACCACTCTGAGGTGCTGCTCGTGCTCTTCCTAGTTGCGGGAGTATACCAGGATGTCATTTATAAAGACTATCACGAACAGATCTAAGTAAGCCCTGAATACCCGATTCATCAACTCCATGAATGCTGCTGGGGCATTGGTCAACCCGAAGGACATGACCAAGAATTCATAATGCCCATATCTAGTGCGAAAGGTTGTCTTAGGAATGTCCGTCGCCCTGATCTTCAGCTGATGGTAGCCTGACCTCAAATCTATTTTTTGAGAACACCCTCGCTCCCTGGAGCTGGTCAAACAAATCATCAATCCTTGGCAGTGGATATTTGTTCTTTATCGTCACTTTGTTCAATTGTCGGTAATCAATACACATCCACATCGAGCCATCCTTCTTCTTCACAAACAACACAGGTGCTCCCCAAGGGGAAACACTGGGCCTGATAAAGCCCTTTTCAAGAAGGTCTTGTAACTGATCTTTTAACTCTTTCAACTCCGGCGGGGCCATACGATAGGGTGGAATAGAGATAGGCTGAGTGCTCAGTGCTAGATCGATACAGAAATCAATGTCCTTGTCGGGTGGCATGCCCGGCAGGTCTGAAGGAAAAACCTCAGGAAACTCCCGTACAATAGGGTAATAAATACACATCCGCATCGAGCTGTGTTATTTTTTCAATACTCATCCGCATCTCAAATGGACCACCTTCGCAATTGCGAGAATTTCTCCGCATTTGCGAAGATACCAGCTGGGTGAAAAACCAGCTGTGTTATTTTTCAGAAATTGCTCCAACGGCCTATCAAATCTTTACCCGAGCCCCCGGGCTCCAAACCAAACATGTACACAACATCAAAAACATATTACAAACTTGCTCGTGCGATCACATCGCCAATATAACATCGTTTTCATCAAATCAAGCCTCAAGTTCATGATTATCATCCTTTTTAGTTTCATAACTTTCAAATTTGGAACTCAAGGTTCAACACATATCAAACGACATCCAAATGTCACCAAACTTTGCAGGAAGCACATATATAATATTTAAGACTTGTGTCGGGCGTCGGAACCAAAATACGTGCCCGATACCAAGGTTATGTAATTCATTTTCCTTTAATAATTTCAGCAAAAACAATTTAACAGAAAAATCCATCACTTAGGCTCTAGGCCTCAGAATTCGACTCTAGACACATGTCCAAGTCCCATATTTTCCTACAGACCTTCCAAGACCGTCCGATCTCGGGTCCGGGTCCGTTTACCAACAATATTGACCGAAGTCAACCATATCAATATTAATATCATTTTTCTTCAAATTTATCATAAAATTCACATATTCTATCACAAAATCTTTCCGGCTACGTGCCCGGATCATGCACATAAATTGAGGCAACATAGAATGAGGTTTTCAAGGCCTCGGAGGTGCGAAACAAGTGAGGAAAATAGGTGATGACCCTTTGGGTTGTCACATCCTCCACCTCTAAAACAATCGTTCGTCCTCTAACGGACAAGAGAAGGAAGTACCTGATTCGGGGAACAAATGTGGGTAACGGCTCCGCATATCTGACTCGGACTCCGAGGTCGATGCCTCATGAGGCAGACCTCTCCACTGAACACGCATAGAAGGATAACTCTTAGACCTCAACTGTCGAACCTGCCGGTGTAGAATGGCTACCGGCTCCTCCTCGTAGGATAAATCATTGTCCAATTGGACAGTACTAAAGTCTAACACATGGGTGGGATCGCCGTGGTATCTCCGAAGCATAGACACATGGAAAACTGGAGGCACAGCTGATAAGCTAGGTGGCAGAGCTAGTCTGTAAGTCACCCCTCCCACTCGGTCCAAAATCTCAAATGGACAAATATACCTAGGGCTGGGATTTCCCTTCTTCCCGAACCTCATCACGCCATTCATGGGTGACACTCGGAGCAATACCCGCTCACCCACCATGAAATCTACATCTCGAACCTTACGATCCGCATAAGTCTTCTGTCTGGACTGAGCTGAACGCAACCTCTCCTGGATAGTCTTGACCTTATCCATGGCTTCCTGAACTAAGTCTGTACCCAACAACCGAGCCTCTCCTGACTCAAGCCATCCGACTGGTCGACATCACCTACCCTACAACGCCTCATATGGGGCCATCTGAATGCTAGACTGGTAGCTGTTATTGTAGGCGAACTCTACTAATGGCAGAAACTGGTCCCACGAGCCTCCAAAATCAATGACACAGGCTCGAAGCATGTCCTCTAGAATCTGAATAGTCCTCTCGGACTGGCCGTCCGTCTGAGGATGAAAAGCTGTACTCAACTGAACCTGAGTTCCTAACTCTTGCTAGACCGCTCTCTAGAACCGCGAGGTAAACTGCGTACCCCGATCTGAGATAATAGACACCGGCACCCCATAAAGACGAACAATCTCCCTGATGTAAATCTCTGCTAACCTCTCCGATGAGTAAGAGACAGATACTGGAATGAAGTGTGCTGGCTTGGTCAGCCTATCAACAATGACCCAAATAGCATCAAATTTCCTCCGAGTCAAGGGAAGTCCAGTAATTAAGTCCATAGTGATCCGCTCCCATTTCCACTCGGGAATTTTGATTTTCTGGAACACACCACCAGGCCTCTGGTGCTCATATTTCACCTGCTGATAATTCAGACACCGAGCGACATACACAATGATGTCTTTCTTCATCCTGCGCCACCAATAGTGCTCCGGTAAATCCTGATACATCTTCGCGGCGCTCGGGTGAATAGAACTAAGTTGTTGGGTACAGACTTAGTTCAGGCCCCCGCTAAGTTCAACTCTCGAATCCCCTCAACATTGGGCACACCAACTCGACCCTGCAATCTCAATACTTCGTCATCATCTAGAGTTACCTTTGTGGCACCTCCCCGCTGTACAGTATCTCTCAAGTCACGCAAATGAGGATCATCAAATTGCCTCTCACGGATCCGCTCTTATAGAGATGAACGAGCGACCGTGCAGGCTAACACCCTGCTAGGCTCTGAAATGTCTAGTCTCAGGAACTGGTTGGCTAAGGCCTGGACATCTAGAGAAAATGGTCTCTGATTGACCGGGATGAATGCAAGACTACCCATGCTGGCAGACTTTCTACTCAATGCATCGGCCACCACATTGGCCTTACCTGGGTGATATAGGATAGTAACATCATAGTGCTTCAGCAACTCTAACCATCTCCGCAGTCGTAGATTCAACTCCTTTTTCTTGAACAAGTACTGTAGGCTTTTGTGATTAGTGTACACCTCACATGTCACACCATATAGATAATGTCTCCAGATCTTTAAGGCATGAACCACTGTTGCCAACTCAAGATCATGAACTTGATAATTCTTCTCATGTATTTTCAACTACCTCGAAGCATAAGCAATAACCTTACCATCCTGCATCAGTATCGCTCTAAGCCCTATACGAGACGCATCACAATAAACTGTATAAGGCCCTACACCCGTAGTTAGTATCAGCACTGGTGCTATAGTCAAAGTTGTCTTGAGCTTCTGAAAGCTCGCCTCACACTCATTTGACCACTAGAATTGGGCACCCTTCTGGGTCAACCTAGTCATCAGGGCTGCAATAGAAGAATACCCCTCTACAAATCAACGATATTAACCTGCTAACCCTAAGAAACTCCTGATCTCAGTCACTGAAACTGGTCGAGGCTAATTCTGGATTGCCTCAATTTTCTTTGGATCTACTTAGATACCTTCTACTGATACAATGTGACCCAGAAATGCCACCAAACTCAACCAAAACTCATATTTCGAATATTTGGCATATAGTTGATTATCCTTTAGAGTCTGAAGAACCACTCTGAGGTGTTGCTCGTGCTCTTCCTAGCTGCGAGAGTATACCAGGATGTCATCTATAAAGACTATCACGAACATATCCAAATAAGGCCTGAACACCCGATTCATCAACTCCATGAACACTGCTGGGGCATTGGTCAACCCGAAGGACATGACCAAGAATTCATAATGCCCATATCTAGTGCGAAAAGCTGTCTTAGGAATGTCAGCCGCCCTGATCTTCGGCTGATGGTAGCCTGACCTCAAGTCTATCTTTGAGAACACCCTCGCTCCCTGGAGCTGGTCAAACAAATCATCAATCCTCGGTAATGGATACTTGTTCCTTATCGTCACTTTGTTTAATTGCCGGCAATCAATACACATCTGCATCGAGCCATCCTTCTTCTTCACAAACAACACAGGTGCTCCCTAGGGGAAAACACTGGGCCTGATAAAGCCTTTTTCTAGAAGGTCTTGTAACTGATCTTTTAACTCCTTTAACTCCGGCGGGGCCATACGATAGGGTGGAATAGATATGAGCTGACTGCCCGGTGCCAGATCAATACAGAAATCAATATCCCCGTCAGGTGGCATGCCCGACAGGTCTGAAAGGAAAACCTCAGGAAACTCCCGTACAATAGGGACTGAATCAATAGAAGGAACCTCTGCGCTGGAATTACGAACATAAGCCAGATAAGCTAGACACCTCTTCTCGACCATGCGTTGAGCCTTAACATAGGAAATGACAGTGCGAACGGAGTGGCTGGAGGTACCTTTCCACTCTAGTCGGGGTGATTCTGGCAACGCTAAAGTCACGGTCTTGGCATGACAATCTAAAATAGCATGGTATGGGGACAACCAGTTCATCCCTAATATGACATCGAAATCCACCATGTCTAATAGCAACAGATCAACACGGGTCTCAAGACCCCCAAAGATAACTACGCACGAATGATGCACCCGGTCGACTATAATAGAGTCGCCCACTGGTGTAGACACATAAACTGGGATATCTAGAGCATAGCTAGGCATGGCCAGATACGGTGCAAAGTAGGAAGACACATATAAATATGTAGACCCAGGGTTAAATAATACTGAAGCACCTCTGTCACAAACAAGAATGGTACATGTAATCACGGCATCTGATGCCTCTGCCTCTGGCCTGGGTAAAGTATAAAATCGGGGATCAGCACCTCCCCTCTAAGCTACATCTCTGGGACGGTCATCCACTAGCTGACCTCTACCTCTAGCTGGACGGTCTCCACCTCTACGGTCTCGACCTCCACCTCTACGATCTCTACCCCCGCCTCTGGCTGGCTGGGCAGGCTGAGGGTTAGCTGGGGCTTGAATCATGGCATGAGGGCCCCGCTGCTGAGTGTTACCCGTCGCTCGAGGGCAAAACCTAACAAGATGACCTGGTTCACCACAACCGTAGCAACATTTAGGCTGATGGGGCTGCTAGCCCTGACTACCTGAATGGCCACCACGAACACTCTGAAGAGGTCGAGCACTAATGGGAGGATGATCTGAATACTGCTCACGAAACCCACGATCACCTGGTCCACCTTGTGAAGCCTGGAGGGCTAACTGGAAAGGTCTGGAGACTGGCCCCTATCAAAGGATTCCCTACCTCCAAAAGAAGAACCACTAAATCTGCCAGAATAACAAGGCCTCTTGTCTGAAGGATAGCCACCTCCCCGAGCAAGAGCCATCTCAACTTTACGAGTTGTATTAGCTGCCTCCTGAAAAGATATGTCACTCCCAACCCCCATAGCCATCTGAAGTCTAATCAGCTAATTTAGCCCATCTATGAACCTGCGGACCCTCTCCCGCTCTGTGGGGAGTATCACCACTACATGACGTGCCAGATCAACAAATCTCATCTCATACTGCATGACAGTCATAGTACCCTGCTGGAGGTGCTCAAACTGCCTCTGAAGTGCATCTCGCTGTGTAACGGGGAGAAACTTCTCCAGAAATAACTCTGCAAACAGATCCCATGATAAAGTCGGGGACCCTGCTGGTCGAGTCAAACAATAGTCTCTCCACCAAGTCTTGGTGGATCCTGAAAGCCAAAATGTACAGAAGTCAACTCTATTATGCTCCACTATCCCCATAGTCTTGAGAATCTCGTGGCAACTGAATAAGAAATCCTGAGGATCCTCTGATGTGGCACCGCTGAAGGTAGTGGTAAACAGATTGAAGAACCGATCAAGTCTCCATAAAGAATCAGAAGTCATGGTCGCTCCATCTCCAGCCTGAGCTGTGGTACCTGACTGAGTGGCCACAGCTGGCTGAACCACTGGTGCCTGAGGCTGAGGAGCTACTGGCTCTGGAATATGAGCAACAGGAGTCTGGGCCCCTCCTCCAGCCTGAAAAGCGGCTGGTGCAGCTGGTAATAAGCCCGCTCTAGCAACGCTGTCCATAAAACCCGCTATCCTAACCAGAGCCTCCCGAAGATCTGGGTTAAATAAAGCCCCTCCTGGGACCTGAGCTGGGCCCACTAAAGCTACTGGGACTGGGACCTCTTCGCTAGTCTCAATATGAGGCTCCACCTCTGGAATAGCTACAGGGGGCTGAGCTCTGCCCCTACCATGACCTACGATACGGCCTCGGCCCCTACCCCTCACGGGAGCTGCCTGGGGCTCAGGCTGCTGGTCAGCGGACGAAGAAGCGCGTGTCCTCACCATCTGCGAAAGGACAAAGTAAAAATTCAATTAGTATTTGAGGAACAAATCGTACGACAAGAAGGAACAAATGAGAGACTCTTTCCTAACTCAGTAGACTCTGGAGGACAAGTATAGACGTCTCCGTACCTACCACTCAAACTCTACTAAGCTTGCTCGTGATTGGTGAGACCTATGTAACCTCTGATACCAACTTGTCACGACCCAGATTTCCCCCCAATATCGGGATCGTGATGGCGCCTACTCGTGGTAGCTAGGCAAGCCACTACATTCAATATTAACTTTTTTTTACCATTATTTCATACTCGTTTTATCAACAAGAACAATAACATTAATTAAATAAGTGCGGAAGACTTTCAAAATAGAGATAAGCAATACCAAGGTAAAACATACTGAAATCCTCTACCCAAGACGTGGAGTCACCAACTCACGAATTACTACTGAATACCACACATAAAGGTCTGAAGGAAAATAGCATAAATATGTTTGTCTCGGAACAATGAGATCACAGCAAATAATGTAAATAAGTGGAAGAGACGACGGGCCTGCGAACGCCTACAAGCTACCTCGGTCTCGAAATGCTCAACTCCCACGCAAGACTCTACCGCTGCTGCTCCTGATCAAAACTTGGACCTGTGCAAAAACGCACAGAAGTACAATATCAGCACAATCCGACCTCATGTGCTGGTAAGTGCCTGGCCTATCCCGGTGAAATAGTAACAAGCTTAGGACCAGACACCCACATAAACCTGTGCAGTTCTATATATATATGTACACCACAAGATAACGAGAAATAATCAAGTAACAAACTCAACAAGAAGTATCATAAGAGGGAAGCTCAACAGTTAACAACAATTATTAAGTCAACAATGGAAAACAGAGTATAATGGAAACAGTTAATATCAAACAAGGAATAGCAAATAGTTGCACGGCATCACCCTTCGTGCTTTTACTCTCATCCTCACCAAATAAGCAAATAAAAGTACACGGCATCACCCTTCGTGCTTTTACTCTCATCCTCACATCCATGGCACGGCATGATCCTTCGTGCATGGTTCAATAACAAGGCACGACATTACCCTTCGTGCATAATCAATCACAAGGCACGGCGTGATCCTTCGTGCATAATCAATAACAAGGCACGGCATTATCCTTCATGCATAATCAATAACATAAGGCACGGCATTAACCTTCGTGCAAAAATCAATAAACAAGGCACAGCATCACCCTGCGTGCATTATCACTCTTCCTCACCCAAATAACAACCACAGTTAAGGGCAAATAATGAAAACAATTAACATGAACGGTCCCGGTAAGGGACACAACAATCATCACAACAAGGTCCCGGCAAGGGAAAGCAATAATTCACTTTACAACAAGTCCCGGCAAGGGAAAACAATTTACAACTCCACAACCCAGCAAGGGTTCAACAATTCATCTTTAAAACATTTCAGAATAAGTATCAACAACGACTCACAGACATGCTAAACGCCAGTGTACGGATGATCGTTACCATAACCCATACACCGCACTCGATCACATAACACATAGCACATAATCATATTCCCTCAAGCTAGAATAGAACACACAATTACCTCTAGACTTGAAGTCCAAATTATCCTTCAACTATAGCTTTACCCCGAATTTCCGCTTTCAACTTGCTCGAATCTAATCACAATTGATCCCATTACATTAATAAATACTATATAACTTAGTTTGAATACTTAAAAATGGTTTTTTCAAAGTTTACCCCAATATTTCCCAAAATGCCCCTGGCCCCACGTGGTCGGAACTCGGGGTTCGGACCAAAATCTGGTTATCCATTCCCCCACGAGTTCAAATATATGGTTTATTTCAAAATCGGACCTCAATTCGAGGTCCAATTACCCAATTCATGGAAACCCTATGTTCTACCCAAAAACAAGAATTTCTACCATGAAAACCTTTGATTTCTATTGAAAAACATGTTTAATGTTGTTAGGAATTGAAAGAATTAAGTAAAAAGTTACTTACAATTGCTTTGGAGTGAATTTTCTCTTGAGGGTTCGTGTGTGGTGTGTGGGTTTTTGAAAGAATGAAGAAAGAACTGAAAAATTCGTTTAATTATAAAATTGCACGGCTGCGGATATCGCAATTGCGAACATTTATTCGCAATTGCGAACACTATAGGTCTGGGGGTCTGTGGCTCTCGCATTTGCGAGACAAGCTTAGCATTTGATAACTTGGCTGGGTCAAAGAAGCCTTCGCATTTGTGACAAAAGCTTCGCATTTGCGAACATGGGCGGAATATTGAAGGCCTCGCATTTGCGAGGTTAAGTTCGCATTTGTGAACCCACGCATGCCTGGACCTCCTTCGCAATTGCGATCAAGGCTTCGCATTTGCGAACACAACCTTGGTCTGCCACCTTCGCAATTGCAAGAATTTCTTCGCATTTGCGAAGACACCAGCTGGGTGAAAAACCAGCTGTGTTATTTTTCAGAAATTGAACCAACGGCCTATCAAATCTTTACCCGAGCGTCCCGAGCTCCAAAACAAACATGTACACAACATTAAAAATATATTACAAACTTGCTCGTGCGATCACATCGCCAATATAACATCGTTTTCATCAAATCAAGCCTCAAGTTCATGATTATCATCCTTTTTAGTTTCATAACTTTCAAATTTGGAACTCAAGGTTCAACACACATCAAACGACATCCAAATGTCACCAAACTTTGCAGGAAGCACATATATAATATTTAAGACTTGTGCCGGGCGTCGGAACCAAAATGCGAGCCCGATACCAAGGTCATTTAATTTATTTTCCTTTAATAATTTCAGCATAAATAATTTAACAGAAAATCCATAACTTAGGCTCTAGGCCTCAGAATTCGACTCTGGACGCATGTCCGAGTCCCATATTTTCCTACGGACCTTATGGGACCGTCCCATCTCGGGTCCGGGTCCGTTTACCAAAAATATTTATCAAAGTCAACCATATCAATATTAATATCATTTTTCTTCAAATTTCTCATAGAATTCACATATTTTATCACAAAATCTTTTTGGCTACATGCCCGGATCATGCACATAAATTGAGGCAACATAGAATGAGGTTTTCAAGGCCTCGGAGGTGCGGAACAAGTGAGAAAAATAGGTGATAACCCTTTAGGTCGTCACAATAAGCCTGGAAAGGGAGTTCGAAATGGTTCTAAAAATCGAGAGTTAGACATTGATTGGCAATTAAGGGTTCCATACATTAAGAAATGTTGATTAACTTGAGTGTTATTCTGGAAATATTTATGGGTCGTTTTCTTCACTGTTTCATCTCGACTTTGCTGGGTTCTCTAATTTTACTTGGGTTGATTTGCTGGGTTCCATATTTGGAGTTTTGGTAGTTGTTTGCTGTGAGTGAATCGTGTTGCTGCTGTTGTTGTATCATTGTTGTTTGTTGCTGACTATTCTTCTTCTCCAACTCTAGACTCATCAATTTGTTCTTGAACGAGGTACACTACTATGACTTGAAGTTGTAAATGAGCTACTGATTAGAGAAATAATATGAAAATCAAATCTTCGTGTATTTGTATTTCATTATGTAGTTCAAAAGTACTTAGATCCTTGTAATTCACTTAGGACTTGGTTGTAATAATTAGTAGACTGGATATATGCTTTTAATTTAATAACAGCGGGATAAATAAGCTAGGTAGAGAAGAATCACTTAAATCTAAGACTAAAACTGATGTAAGTTCAGTTAAATCGTTCGGATTTGAAACTTGCATAAACTAGACATGAAGTATTAATATTTGGACGTTCCTTGTTTCGAATCTGGATCAGTTAATTGTAAAAGTATAAGTAGTTTCGTACCTCAAACTGTGTTACTGATACTTGAGTTAATTTAGCTGTGAATTCGTTTTAAGATTCTGCAACTTGATAATAGTAATTCGAACATGTTTAACTAAAATTAGAATACTGTTCTCTTCAGTTAAATGAAAATGATAAAAATAATTTTTGCAATTAGCGATCTAGTAGTGATTTGCTATCAAATTCGATTAGTTGAATAATAGCATTGGTATAAATCCCTGTGTTAGAACTATTAGTTAATTAGAAGTGATTACATGAAAACTGGTGTTTGCAAACTACTTAGTTAATAATAACAGTTGTCACATGTTCATTAGCGTATATTATGAAATTGTTAATTAGCCATTATCATACTTTTAATATGAAAGATCTGGGCCTAAATATGAAATCTGGCCTTGATCGAAATGAGATGCCATTTATGCCTGTAAACAAAAAAGGAAATAAGTACTCGGCTGCAGAAGCCCATTATCTCTCTGCGGATTACTGAACTGGGACGTGGTCCAGGCCCAATAATAAAATATGGCCTGGACGCTAATATACAATAATATAGAATTAATATGAAAATGACTATATTAGGATGAGAAAAATAGAAATAGAGAATATAGTATGCTTTAGGAAGAACCTTAATAAAAACGGAGATGAGCCTCGCCAAATCATAAAGGAATAGTTGCGGGGCCCTCCATAATTTCCTATAAAAAATGTTAGAAATCGGAAAGACCGTTTAGTGAATTCCACGGTCTCTCCCAAAATTAACAAGATGTAGACACCTTAGGGCACTATTTATAATAAATATACATTCCTAATATGAGTGCACATTTATGTGACTCAAATCCAAATCCCGGCGAAGTTGAAATGCATTAAGGTCACAGGCGTACTGGTTGCTGTGTGACTTGAAATAAGTTTTTATAACGTCGCAAAATACTAAAATTAACAAAAGCGGAACATCAATAACATTTGAAACTAAGGCATATAAGGAAATCAAATATAACAAATTCGGCAGTTGAGCGACCGTGCTAGAACCACGGAATTTGGGAGTGCCTAACACCTTCTCTCGGGTTAACAGAATTCCTTATCCGGATTTCTAGTTTTGCGGACTATTAAACAGAGTCATAATTTCCTCGATTCGGGATTAAACCGATGACTTCGGACTTTATTATTTTTCCAAGTGGCGAGTCTGAAACCTAATAAATAAATCACGTTCCGATTGTCCTTTAAGTGGAAAAACTACTTCCCCACTATTATTGTTATGTCCCTTTTCGAGGTGTAATAGTAAATAGTTAGGACATTTTCGGTATAAGAAAAAAGGAGGTGTGACAGTGCTCTTTGCGAGTTTTCACTAAATGGACTCTCTCATTTTTAGTTTCTCTACTCACCATCGCCTTATGGTGCCCGAAGGTTTTCACCGATAAGACTATCTCATTTTAGTTCTCTCAAATTGAATTGTATCAGATTCTAACAATAGCGTTTGCCGCTTCCCTACCTTTGCCAATTGATCGAAATGACTTGGACAAGGTCTTTGGGGTAAAAAGGATTTTGGACGTAACTACAACTTTGGAACCATTTCGCCGGATTCATAACCGAACCATCATATCATCTGCCCCGGTTTTAATTTTTGGGGAATTTGGGATTTTTATTTTGGTGTGACTGAACCTTAGAGAGAGGCTGCCTACGTACCCTTTCGGGATCAAGTCAAACGTAGTTCAAGTCAGTAATTTTGTTTTATTTTGTTTTTTCTTTACTTTTCATCATATTTTCTTTTACTTTTCCTTTCTTTTCCTTTTTCTTTTTCTTTTCTTTTTCTTTTCTCTTTTGCTTTATTTCTTTCTTTGTTCCCTTTTTCTTTTCTTTCAACAACATTTCTAGGTTCCAAAGAGGGTAATCAAAGAAGCGTAACCGGCTCAAAGGGTTTATGAATGATCGATAGTGTTTGGGGTAGCGGGAGGAAAAGCCTTTGTCATCTCAATTGATGTTCTAAATGCTAATACCACACAAGAGGAGGGTAATTTGTGTGGTACCTAATTTTTGCGCTAGAAGAACCTGGTTCTTCTAAGTGTTCTAACTATAGCAGTTTGCGGAATAATAAATATTAAAAGTAAAGTACACAGATATTTTACGTGAAAATTACCTGGCTCAAAAGGTGAAAAAACCACGACCTACTAATTAGTAGGATTTTACCAAACTCCACTAAAATTACTAAGCCAAAAACTGCATTTACAAAGACTCTTTGTAAACCTAAGGATTAACTCTAATCCTAGTGGGGCACACAGCCTCACCTGTTGCGACACTTTCAAGTTAAATCTAACTTGAATACTCAATGCACCTAATACAATTGCTTCTATAAAAGCTAAAAGGTACAATATAAAAACCTACTACAATTGAACTAAACTTTGAATAAACACAATGATGAAACCGATTCTTCTATCTTAGTTCATGTAGTGTCGGATGTGCACAGTTGTATCTCGCATATATTGCTTGCAAAACAGACTTGATTCTTTTTGCTCTCAAATATGCTTTACTTTTGCTTGTGTGCATTACATGTAAAAGAGAACAACTTAGTTATTTAATAAATAAGCAGTTAGAGTTTGATCAAGACTATGTCGCTTATCCCTTTGTCGATTTCAGTCCTTAACTTCTACAAACTCTCATCCTTATCCTGGCTTAGGATTGTGTTCTCTTATCTTAAGAAGACTGTACCCCTTAGAACTCAATTCAACCTTTTCGATCAAGTTGAGAAGATATTTGTTGCATACGCCACAATACTTATCTTCCTCACGTGCCTTCCATGTGCGGTGGTTATGACTAACTGTGTTTCTCATGATGGACCAGGTCCTTCTCCTGATGTTCATTTGTCAATCTTCAAAACTTGGCCAACAAATTCCCCCTTTTTGATAATGACAAACTCTGTGCTTTTAGTGGTCACAGAACCTGTGAACCTTACATAGAACATGTGAACCTTAGCTGAAATGTCAACACTTTGAATTTTTCGAAAATTCAATTTCCATAAAGAGAACCAGATTTTAAATTAGGTCATAAACATAACTTGTACAGATAAAATATTTTAAGCACAATATCTTCCCCCTTTTGACATCATCAAAAAGTTGCATAGTTAAGATGAACTCAGTAATCTAATCAGTGCTCATGGCCACTGGGGCAACTGCAAGTGAACACAAGCTTTAGTTAACTCAACTCAAAAAAATAACTATAAATATCAGAATCAACAAAACAAGATAAACTGCATTCATTAATTAGCAAGTAGTTCCTATAATGCAATCCACAAAAAGAAAAACAGAATTATCCAACCATGTGCAAAATAAAGAAAGAAACATCTAAAACTCCCTAACTGGGTCATTGAGGGGTTTTGATTGGTGCACACTAGGATATAATAGCTAAGTCTTAGAAGATCTAGAGGGTTGGGTTTGTAGCAGGTTCAACATTTGTTTGAGCATTCCTTCATTTTTCTCCTTTTCTCTTGCAAGTTCAGCTCTCAACCCATTTCTTTCTCCCTCCAATTCAGCAACTCTTGCCTGAAGCCTTGCTATTTCAGCACCCTTTGCTCCAACCTCCAGAACTAAGGCTTTGACCTTGCAATTCATAGGAGTTTTTGCTAATGAACCAGGTTCAACTGGAGATGTGCTGAGCAGACAGTCACAGGCTTGAAGTGTCTTGCTACCAAAATGTTCTTTGCTCGATGCCATTTCCCACTTTATCAGGGGAACATTTAATCTTTCAAACATAGTTGTCAAGATAAATCCATAGGGAATGGCATGAGCTTTTGATCCACTTAGCACCCTCTCAAGTAGCTTCACAATGAAGGCATGCCAGTTAATTTGCTTTCCATCATTCAGACATTGCATAAGCACCAGCTCCATATAATTTGTTGTATGTCTCCTTTTCTGTATGGGTAGGAGACATTTGTTGACAAATTCAAAGAGCACTTTGTGATTTGGCCTCATTTCACTTTTCTGAACAACTGTGGCCTTATGCATCTCTTCCTCTGATGTGGTGTCACAAAAAATTCTAGTAATCTGAAGATCAGTAGGCAATCCATCTTAGCAAGGCCACCTCTGTCTTGTATAGTCATCATATCCCTCACTAGGGATACCTAAGATCTTACCCAACTTCACTGCACTAAACTTCACCTTGACACCCTTCACTTTGCTAGTCACTACCCCATTTTTCACTATTCCATTGGCCATAAACTCAACAAGTTCAGTCCTAGCAAACTTTCCATCCATCTGAAGAACCATGTCCTTCCAGCCTTGAGCTTTTAAAGCAGACAGAAGTTTTATCATCCCTGGCTCCTCCAGGTCCCTGAGCAGTCTTCCCTTCAAAAATAAACATGGCATATCTGTCCAGTTCTTTTTCAGATTCTTCTTCTTCTTCCTCACTTCTCCACTCATCATCTTCTTCAGTAGTCTTGACTTGCTTTCCTTTTCCAGCTGACCTTGTTCTTTTGGCAAGAGTAGATTCAGCAGGTACTGATTTGGTAGTCATTTTGACAGAAGTCCCGATTCCCTTGGACTTTGCTACTGGAATTTTCACAGTGGGACTATCATCTAGATGGACCTGTTCCATCTCTTGTTCTTCTTCCTCAACAACAGTCTCTGAACTTTGACCAATCTTTTCTTTCCCCCTTTCTTTCTTCTTTTTCTTGCTTTCCTCCAAGGCCCTTTTTAATTCCTCAGCACTCTCTCTAACTCTGCTTCTTGTAGATCTAATCCTAACAGTAGACTTGGTTGGTGATTTCTTGATTCTCTTGGTTGGTTTTGTTGTAGCAGGGATTTTTTGTGATGAGGCTTTTCATTTCTTTGGGTCATAACTTGCCCCCATTTTCTTTAGTAAGCCAGCCAGACTTTCTTCATAAGATGAACCAGGTTCATCTTGCACTTTGCTCAGATTTATTAACCCCTCAGTTGCCTCCCCTAACCCACTTCCCCCTGACTTTGATACTCCTTCTCCCTCATTCCCACAAATGGCTAAGATCTCCTTCTTCCTTTTTCTTTTTCAATTTTTCAGACTCACCCCCACCTATATTTCTAACAGTCCCTATTAGAACAAATCTATTTTCCTCTCTCTGAACCACATCATCAAATTCCCTTTGAGTTTACTGAGTTTTGGTTTGTTCAAAAGACCCTGGTTCATCACTTTCACTTATGGCGATGGAATCATCAGATTCTGAGCTCGAGTTGGACTCAGTTACAGGGCTCGCTTTCTTTTGACTTGATTGAGGCCTTTTATTCAAGGTTTTACTCAAAAATCTGGTTGCTACAATTTTTCTTTCCAGCATTTTCTGGCAACGGAATCTAGGTTTAGGATTTTAAATAGGTGGTGTGGGAGATGAGGTGTTGGGTGAAACGGGTGGGGGAGTGCCTGGGTTATCTTGTGAATTTGTCATTGTGAGAGAATTTTGAAACCCTAAGTGAATTTTTCGTGGTGTGGAAGCTATGGAGAGTTACAGATACAAAAGAGAGAGAGAGAGTTCAGGTATTTTTGAGGAATTTATAATTGAAGAGTGTTTTGGGGTTTTAAGAAGGTAATAATTGCTCAAATTTTGCAGCCTTTTCAGTAGTCACATAGAAGTCTAATCAAATTGGAGTCCCGGACTCCTTAGGTATTAAATTTAATTGCTAGGATTTAAGTAAGGTTGACGTTATGTTTAGACTTCTAGTTTCAATGAAATTGGTTCAATAGGCTTAACGGATAGCATTTTGGACTTTTGGTATATCTAGGATTCTTGCTCATAATTGATAATTAAATTTTTTTATTTGTGCAAGGAATAGAAACATACCTGAACTTTTTATGAGCATACTTTGATGAACCAGGTTCTTCAAGTGACACTTCTCTTGATTATTCCTCATATGACAAAATAGAAATTTTGTAAGTGTTTAATGAATTTCATAAATAAATGTCACAGGAGTATACTATTTACAGTATGAGATTGAGTAGAGCTTAGCCTAATATTCACACAGATTAAGAACTCCTAACGAAAAATAAAATCCAAAAAAAAACTTTTTTCATTTTTTTTCATATATTTTTTTTCTTGTGCTTTCTGAACTGGTCCTTTTAGGTGATCTTAATCATCCCGAACTCCAGCCTATTCCTTTCAAAAATTTTCTCTACTTAAAGCCTTGGTGAAGATGTTAGCTATTTGCTTGTCAGTTGCACAGAATTCTATGGAAATTAGCCCTTTCTCATAATTGTCTCTCAAGAAATGATGTCTGACATCTATGTGCTTAGTTCTTTTATGATGAACCGGGTTCTTTATCATGCTTATAGCACTAGTGTTGTCACAGAATAGTGGTATGTATCCTACTTCTATACCAAAGTCTACTAATTGTTGCTTGATCCACAAATGTTGAGCACAAAAAGAAGTAGAAGCTACATACTCAGCCTCACCAATTGATAATGCTACTGAATTCTGTTTCTTGGTGGCCCGTGATACAAGACATGAACCAAGAAAATGAGCCATACCTGAAGTGTTTTTTCTATCTACTAGAAAACATGCATAGTCAGCATCAGCATATCTTACTAGATAAAAGTTAATACCTTAAGGATATCATAGACATAATTCAATAGTCCATTTCATGTATTTCAATATTCTTTTAACAGCAGTCAAATGGGACTCTTTAGGATTAGCCTGAAAACGTGCACAAATTTCTACACTAACAACAATGTCAGGTCTACTTGCAGTAACATACAAGAGTGAGCCAATCATACCCCCATACAATTTTTGATCAACCAATGAACCAGGTTCATCAGCATCTAATTTAGTGGCAGTTGCAATAGGTGTATCTATTTCTTTAGAGTCCTCCATTTTAAATTTCTTGATTAGTTCCTTTGTATATTTCTGTTGATGAATCATGGTTCTATTTGAGCTTTGTTTTATATGTAAGCCTAAGAAAAAATTTAGTTCACCCATCATTCTGATTTCAAATTCACTGCCCATTAGTTTTGTAAATTCCTTGCTCAACTTATCTATGATGGCCCCAAATATGATATCGTCAACATATATTTGTACACAACAAGAAGATCTTTACCTTTGTCTTTTAGAAATAGGGTGTTGTCAATTTTACCTCTTTTGTACCCATGATCCAGGATGAATTTTGACAACCTTTCATACCAAGCTCTTGGTGCCTGCTTGAGACCATATAGAGCTTTATCTAGCTTGTAAACATGTTCAGGACATTCTTTACTTTCGAATCCTAGAGGTTGTCTTACAAACACTTCTTCTTTGAGATAGCCATTTAAGAAGGCACTTTTGACATCTATTTGATGAAGAGTGAATTCCATATGTGCTGCAAAAGCTATGAGGAGTCTAATTGCTTCAAGTCTAGAAACTGAAGCAAAAGTATCATCATAGTCAATGCCTTCCTCTTGACTATATCCTTGAACCACCAACCTTGCCTTATTTCTTGTAACAGTTCCATCTTCATCCAATTTGTTCCTGAACACCCATTTTGTTCCAATGACTGACCTGTCCTTGGGTTTTGGAACCAAGTGCCAGACTTGACTTCTTTCAAACTGATTAAGCTCATCTTGCATAGCATTGACCCAGTCTGAATCTTATAGAGCTTCACTCATATTTTTAGGTGCAATAAGAGACAGAAAGGCATCAAATGCGCATAGGTTCTTCAGTTGTGATCTTGTCTTGACTCTTGATGTTGGATCATTTATGATGTTCTCAATGGGGTGAGAACTCAAATACTTGTAAGATTTTCCAACCATCTGGTTTCTGCCGATTTCTCCTTCATTGTTATGCTGTAGAGGAACAAGATCAGAAGTAGGATCCTTTGGATTGGTTCCCTCTGTCAAATTGCCCGGGGTGGATGCACTTGTTCCATCACCTGCTCCTTCCTTTGGTGCAGCCTTGACTTGTGTTGTGACGTCAGTTAATTTTCTCACCAGTTCAATGACTTCTTCTTCATGTTCTTGTCTCTTAGAAAGAGTGTTAGATTCATCAAATACAACATGTACACTTTCTTCAACACATAGGGTTCTTTTATTAAATACTTTATATGCTTTGATATGTGAAGAATATCCCAAGAATACTCCCTCATCACTTCTGATATCAAACTTACCTAGGGAGTCTTTGCCATTGTTGTGCACATAACACTTGCAACCAAAAGCCCTAAGGTGGGATATGTTTGGTTTTCTCCCTTTAAGTAACTCATAGGGAGTTTTCTCTATAAGAGGCCTAGTCATGCATCTATTTATTATATAACAAGCAGTATTTATGGCCTCTGCCCAGAAGCTATGAGGTAGTTTACTGGAAAGTAACATAGTCCTTGCCATATCCTCAAGTGTTCTATTCTTCCTTTCAACTACCAAATTTTGTTGAGGAGTCCTAGGGGCAGAGAAATTGTGGTCTATTTCATTTACATCACAAAATTCAGAAAATTTTGCATTTTCAAATTCAGTTCCATGATCAGACCTAATGGAAGCCAATTGATTTCCTAATTTCTTTTGGGTTTTCCTAATAAAGGCAGTGAATATTTAAAATGTTTCATCTTTAGAAGTTAGAAACAATACCCAGGTAAACCTAGAATAATCATCAACTAGCACCATTACATATCTTTTGCCACCTCTGCTTATGGCTCTCATTGGACCACAAATATCCATATGAACCATTTCCAACGTCTTGGAAGTACTTACCATTTTCTTATGTTTAAAGGATGATCTTACTTGTTTCCCCCTTGCACATGCCTCACAAACCTTGTCTTCCTTGAACTTGATATTAGGTAGCCCTATTACCAAGTCCTTGGAGACTAATTTGTTTAATTGGTTTAGACTGGCATGACCGAGCCTTTTGTGCCAAAGGAGGGGATCATTAATTACCACACTCAAGCAGGTGAGTTCATTTTCAGAGAGAGTTGACAAATTTACAATGTAAATATTATTAACTCTCCTTCCCTGCAAAACAATCTTGTCAGTAGTAAGGCTAATCACAAAATATTTTGTGGAAGTGAAAGCCATAAGGTTATCTTTGTCACACAGTTGTGACACACTTATCAGGCTATACTTTAAGCCATATATCAAATAGACATTTTCAATGGAATGAGAGTCTGTTTTTCCTACCTTTCCAACACCAATGATCTTACCTTTCTTTCCATTTCAAAAGGAGACATTACCTCCTTTTAGGTTCTCAAGTGAAAAGAACTGGTTCTTGTTACCAGTCATATGTTTTGAGCAACCACTATCCATGTACCATATTTGGCTACTTCCTTTCACTTGATCCTGCAAAAGAAATCATGGGTTAGTCTTAGGAACCCAAACTAGTTTGTGTCACTTTCTATGGGCAAAAGGATAAATCAAATTTTTCTTTGCCCAACTAGGCAGTTTGTGCTTTTCTTTAACAAAAGTTTTATTCTTTTGACCAGCCTTTTCTCTAGCATTACATTCATTTTTGTAATGGCCAGTCTTACCATAGTGTGTGCAAATCTTATTCTCAGAAAGCGTGAGATACTTTTTTTTGGGATCCCATTTTGGAGCTTGAGTCCCAGATCCAAGTTCTCTCTTATTGTTACTATGATGTTTTTGTAGCCAAGAGAGTGCATCAGAAGCCTTGTTCTATTTGCATGTTCTTTCTAATTGATACTTTATCTTTCCTAAATCTTCTTTTAAGACTTTAAGCAACTCATCTTTCTTGTACATTTCATCTTTTATTTTCTTATATTTACTTATAAGATGAGAGATGATTGATCAGCCTCTTTCTTACCTGTCCCTAATTTCAGTTTAATGTTTTCAGATCTGAGTTCTAGATTCTTATTTTCAAGTTGATGAACCTGGTTCTTCAACTCAGTACTTATGTTGTCACTCTTATCAGCCCTAGACTCAAGTCTTTTATATTTTTCTTCTAGAATAACACATTCTTTAGACAGAACATATTTCTCACTATTTAATATTTCAGACTCATCCATGAAGTCCATCAGCAGGTCAGCCAGTTTTTCTTTGGATAAAATTTTTATCTTTTCTTTAAGGTGTAGGATACTTACCTCATGTTCATCTTCTGATTCTCTGATGGTCATAAAAGCTTGGTCATCTTCATCTTCATTTCTGAGTCCTCATATGATGTTTCTCCCCATGCAGCAACCATGGCTTTAGTTGATCCCTTATTCCTTTTTGGTTGAACCTAATCCTTCTTCCTATTTCTTCTTTCAGCTCTTTCTTTCTTTCATTCAATCTCCCATTGTGGACAATTTCTGATGTGGTGATCAATCTTCCCACACTTGTAACAACCTTTATTGGTTTGTTTCTCTGGAGCTCTGGGTTTGCTAAATGTTGTTCCTTTTGAAGTACTCTTTCCTCTCATAAGAAATTTCTTGAAATCTCTGGTTATCATAGCCATTTCATTATCTTCAAGATCTGATCCTTCTAAAATTCTGAGAGCCAGACTTCTTTCTTTCTTTGGAGCATCCATTTTCATTGTTTACCTTCTTAGTTTATAGGCAATGAGATTTTCAATTAGTTCATCTAACTTTAGAATAGCAATGTTCTTTTATCCTTAATAGCTGTGATTTTGCTTTCCTAGGAGATTGGCAGAACCCTAGTTAGGATTTTCTCCATCTTGTCTTCTTCCAGGATAATCCTTCTAAGAGACCCAAGTTCATTTGTCAGTGTAGTGAACCTGGTATACATTTCTTGGATAGTTTCTCCTTCTTTCATGTTTTATATTGAGAATACAATAGAGTTCCTCTTGACCTTTTTACCTTAGGTGTTCCTTCATGAGCCACTTGTAGAGTGTCCCATATCTCCTTGGCAGTAGCACAGCCTTGAATCCTGTTGTACTCGTCGGGACCCATTCCACAAACTAATCATTTCTTGGCTTTTGCATTTTTCTCCTATTTCCTTAGATCCTCAGCAGTACAATCTACTCTTATCTTTGGAATATCTACTTCTTCAGCATTCTTCTTGGTTGTAGCTACAGGACCATCAGTGATGATATCCCAAAGCTCATAATCTTCTCCCATGATATGGTCCCTCATTATGTTTTTCCACCAGGAGTAGTAGAGGCCTTTGAAGAGAGGATGTCTAGCAGTGGATTGCCCTTCCCAGTTCCCAGGTTGAACACTCATGTTGATCTTTCTAAGGTGTTAACCTCTTCAAGGATAACCTGCTCTGATACTAATTGATGTTCTAAACGTCAATACCACACAAGAGGGGGGGGGTGATTTGTGTGGTACCTAATTTTTGCACTAGAAGAACCTGGTTCTTCTAAGTGTTCTAACTACAGCAGTTTGCGAAATAATAAATACTAAAAGTAAAGTACACAGATATTTTACATGGAAAACACCTGGCTTAAAAGGTGAAAAAACCACGACCTATTACTCAGATGGATTTTCCCAAACTCCACTAAAATCATTGAGCCAAAAACTACATTTACAAAGACTCTTTGTAAACCTAAGGATTAACTCTAATCCCAGTGTGGCACACAACCTTAACTGTTGCGACACTTTCAAGTTAACTCTAACTTGAATACTCAATGCACCTAATACAATTGCTTCTATAAAAGCTGAAAGGTACAATATGAAAACCTACTACAATTGAGCTAAACTTTGAATAAACATAATGATGAAACTGATTCTTCTATCTTAGTTCATGTAGCTTTAGATGTGCACACTTGTATCTCGCATATATTGCTTGCAAAACAGACTTGATTCTTTTTGCTCTTAAATATGCTTTACTTCTGCTTATGTGCATTACATGTAAAAGAGAACAACTTAGTTATTTAATAGATAAGCAGTTAGAGTTTGATCAAGACTCTATCGCTTATCCCTTTGTCGATTTCAGTCATTAACTACTACAAACTCTCATCCTTATACTGGCTTAGGATTGTGTTCTCTTATCTTAAGAAGACTGTTCCCCTTAGAACTCAATTCAACCTTTTCGATCATGTTCAGAAGATATTTGTTGCATACGCCTCAGTACATATCTTCCTCACGTACCTTCCATGTGTGGTGGTTATGACTAACTGTGTTTCTCATGATGGACCAGGTCCTTCTCCTGATGTTCATTTGTTAATCTTCAAAACTTGGCCAACATCAATTACACAAAAGCCATCACCCCATGAGGTCTAGACATAGTACCTTTTTATTGCATCCGCATTGACTGTTGTTTCAGGATCATTCCCTTCAATGCCTCCCAGATACAGTGCTCCTCTCAGCAATATTTTCCAGATGATGTATGGACTCTTCCAATTAGGAGCGAGTTTTCCTTTTGCTTCCTGGTGATGAGAAAGAATGCACATTAACACCAGATGTCTTATTTCAAGATTTTCGGGCCGCATTTTCTTGTTGTAAGCATGGGCCATTCTTTGTTGGTACAACTACCCGGGTGTTCCCAGAGTATAGCATACTATTTTGTTGTACGCGAACCAATTTTCCTTCAATTGTTCCAATTATTTGTTTTATTTTCTCGAAGTTACCTTCTTTGCATTTTGACTCTTGATTCATTATTTTGAAATCAGACAGTGTTTTGGGATCTAGGCATGAAGTCCGCAAGCATGTCATGTTATTTAAAGCTGTATTATTAGAACTAAAAAGAAGAAATGAAGGGGGAAAATAGTAAAATCAGAAAGAAAAATGAACGATGAAATATTGATTTTTTTTTTTTGGACTTTTGAAAATAACAGGGTTCACATTCGAGAATTTAAAAACGGGGAACTATAAGAGACATCCGAATTACACCCTGAAATAACTCGAGATGTAGAAAACGTTGCAGGACAAGTCTACCGGAACTCCCGCCTAATCGGGAATGGCGTAGCCTTCCAGTTTTGAAGTTTGGTGCTTGGTCTCATGTATAGCACCTCAACAATGCTAGCCCTCTCCCGGCTGGACCATGTGAGTTTTGTAGGGCATTTTCCTCATTGCCCCACGTATTTCCTCGATGTATTCAGCCATAGAACCCTCATCATCTTCCTCTTTACTGTACTTAGGCTTGACAAAAGTTTCGGCCATTTTTCGAAAGAACATTTCTGCTTTCTCAGCACTCATGGGCTTCTTAGGGAGGAAATGCCTTCTGGTGGCATTGTTTACCTCCTCTACATGTGAATATTTCTCAATAAAGAAATTTTCTAATAGCTCCCCCAAGATCTCTCCACCCTTGTACGCAACCACTGTCTGATGATAATTCCATGGTACCGCAGCAGGGTTGGTCATCGGCTTCTATGGTACGCGTCCAATAACCACTGGCTCACTCAGCCAAGGTGGTTTGATTGTCCCCCGTACCACATAGGCTTGCTTGGGTACGTACATGTGTGTTCCTTTTTTTCAAATCAGCTTTCTTTTCTGGTTCTGTCTTGGTAGTTTGGCTCTTCTTTTCCCCTTTCTCTTGCTTCGGGGCCACCTTGGGTTTCTTTTCCGCATCGATAATAATAATTATGGCTTTCAGGGCTATATCAAATTCCCTATCCTCACAGATTATCCCGATTACTGTCCCATTATTGGGGGTTGGCAGCAAGTTATTGGTCGCATTTGGGATATCCTCATCCCTCAACACAATTTTCCCTTGCTCTATTAAGTTCTCCACCGCTTGTTTCAGAGTCCAACAGTCATTTGTATGATGGCCATCTGCCACTGAATGGTATGCACACCTAACACCAGCTCTGTAGGCAGGCGGTGCCTGGTTTTGTCTGTTCTAAGGGACCGACCACAGTAGACCCATTTGGACATGTTTCAGGAATAAACTAGAGTAAGATTAGCCAATTGGGGTAAAGTTTGGTCTCCCGGATGGTTCCCGAGGATGGAAGTTATCCTACGGAGATCGGGGATTATAGTGGTTCTAGTGAGGAGCCTGATCTCTTAGGAATAGAGATTTCTGTTGGCATGTGGCTGCGGTCAGATAAAGGGTTGAGCATTCATGACCGCATATAGTTGTGGAACATAGGACATTTCTTAATGAGAGTAATAATGCTGAGGGGTTCTTTCTGAAAACATGGATCTAGGAGCGCGATGTCTTCTCGCACCCGAAGCCGTCATGGACGTTTCCTTTTTCATCCTACCCTTTGACATTCCTTCAAACCCACCTTGGATGGCTTGGGAGGTTGCTCTAATAGCTTATTGGCTCAAAATTCTACATGCTTTTAGTCCATTCTCTACCATTTTACCGATTTTTGTTGCCTATACAAAAGGCTTGCCCATGGCCGACATCATATGCTAAAAATAGTCCGCTTTCTGTGCTTGAATAAATACAGTGACAATGTCCACTTTGTCTATTGGGGGTTTCACCCTTGATGCTTGCTCACACCACTTAATAGCATATTCCCTAAAAACATTTGAGGGCTTCTTTTTCAAATTCGCTAAGGAGTTCCTATCCGGCACAATGTCTATGTTGTACTGAAACTGTTGAAAAAAATCTCTCGCCAGGTCATCCTAAATTTTCAATCAAGATATGTCCTGATCCATGTACCATTTCGATGTTATTCCCGCTAATCTTTCTCCGAAGTAAGCCATTAACAACTCTTCTATTCCGTCGGCCCGCGCAATTGATTACAATACTTTTTGAAGTGAGCAATAGGATTGCCATGCCCATCATACTTTTTAATCCTTGGCGTTTTGAATCCTATGGGCAGGTGCACGTGAGGTAACATGCACAGATACTTGTAAGAAACACTCTTCTGCCCGCTTAAATCTTGCATATTTTTCAGACTCTGCCCTAAACTCGTCATCATTTTTGCCATCTCATCTTGATCTGGGGCTTTGGGGGTTTTGTCCTATCCCAGTGTAAGCACATATGGTGGCTGAGAATAAGTATATTAAGGATAATAAGAAGGGTCAGCCTGAAAGATGGTATTTCGAAACGTGAATACCGAAGGGTCAAAAGCATGCTTCGGTAGTAATGGTTGGGTTGTTGCAGAGGATGGTGGGGTTGTGAAGATGTTGGGAGCAATTCCAGATGGGAACACCTAAGGGTAAGCCTCATAGGGTGTTCCAAAGAGGTTAGCCGTCATAGTAGGTTGCCCTAGAGGAATATTTGGACGGCTGAGGGGGTGGTAACCCATCCAGATCTAGGGAATAACTCCAGGAATCCGGGGATAGTGGTTGGGGGTTCCTTTCCGTTGTTCCAAGCATCCCACATTTCCATCAATCACAAGCACCGTATCTGATTTTCTTCATTTGTATAAGATTCAGAGGTCGGGATCCTAGAGATTGGGCTATCTTCAGGTATGGGGATTGCAAGCAGGGTCATTTTAGATGACATCTTTGTACTTCCTTGTGATATGGTGAAATATCATGTGAGGCCAGCTTACCACAAACCAACCACGGTTTCTAAAACACACAGCTGGAAATTGACAACAACGGTTAGTGTGAAACAAATAACATATTGGTAACTGCACATTGGAATGTGATGCACTTATACAGTTAACTGAATATCTACATGTTTGCTTCGGTTGCATGCGTCATCACGGCTTTTTCTCTTATTCTTTTTCTCTTTTCTTTATTTTCGTTTTGTTTTCTCTCATTTTTCATTTTCTGCTTTTCCTTTTGGCCATGAGTTTTTTCTCTCAATGCCCTATTTTCTTCCTTTGTGTTTCTTCTTTCTCTTTTTTTCCCCTCATTTATTTCCCTCGTATTTCTTTTTTTATTTTTTTCTTAGGATTACGGTTGAATCATATGTAGATTACCTACATATTATGGCGCTGCATGAATCAGATTAGGTGTAGTTCTTGTAAATTAAATGCAAAACTAACGAGATAATTTTTGGGATTTTTTTTTTCAAATTTTCATTAATAAACGCCGATTACAAGAGACACTAGAATATTTATTTTTTCTTAAAGGGGAAAATTACAAAACAGACTTAAAATAAAATACAAACTCGATAACTAGGAATACATCAAAGCTTCAAATTCTGGGGACCACGGGGCATCACTTGGCATCGCTGCGGGCCTGCGCAAGACTGAGAAGGCTTCAATGCCAACTGTAGGCTATTTAAAGAAAGCTGGCCATGTAATGATTTGACTTAAAAAAGAGTGGCTATTTTTCAAAAATATTTATTTTAAGAAAACAAAGACTCGATTTTGCAAATACAACCTTTCAGCACTTTCAAAAGGGAGATTTTAAGGCTATATTCGCAAACTATTTTAAAATGACATAGGGTGGTTGTTCTTGCAAAAATGGCCTTCCATCGTCCTTTTGAGGATATTCGACTTATTTTACACAAGAATTATAGCACCCGACTTCTTTATGACGAAAAGTAAGATTTTGACATTTATTTTTGCTATTTTTGCAAAAAGGAGGTTGGACCCGATGAGGGTTGTCTACGTATCTCACATCCGGTGAGAATCAAACCAGCATAGTTTAGGCCGATTTATTTTCACAAAAAATTAAGGTTTTGACTTTTTTTAGGCTATTTTTGCAAAGGGGAGCTTGGACCCGATGATGTTGCCTACGTATCTCACATCCGGTGAGAATTAAACCAGTGTAGTTCGGAAAACTTTGCCAATATCAAGACTATTTTGAACAACAATTTTCTTTCTATTTTTCTAAGCATTTTTCTCTTCTTCTTTTTTTCTTTCAGTTTTCAAAGGCATTTCGATACTAATTGGGCATTGGATTTTTCAAATCAAATGGTTACCCTCACATAGTCCTAACACTGCTATTTTTTCAATTTTCACGTAAGATGCAAAGCCGAGTAAGTAAATGTGCAAGTAGCACGTAAGATGCATCAGGATGGTCAAATCAATTCACATCACCTGTCCTAGACGGACCCAACCTCTGTGTTAAGTTCCCTAAGCTAAATGCACATGATGCAAACAAGCATCCTACTAGGGATCCGGCATGGGGTTAGTGTTCTTCTAGGTTTAAACCCTAGGTTTATTGGTCTATACCTAGCTTACCCGAGCGGAAAACTCGAGTAGGAAGCAGCGTATCGGGGTTACAGAAGCTCCGCCGGCTTAGCAACTTATCCAAACCTCGTTCTAAATTGGAAAAGACTCTAAATAGAAGAGAAGCTACATGAAGTGCACCTTTCGTAGAAGACTCAGAAAGAGGAAAGGGATTCGCGACAGTTTATATATACGGTTCGAGAAAATATCAAAGCGGTAAAGCATTTAGCACATATATCATGGAACTTGCAGAAAAATCAGATAAAGCCAAGTATAACAATTATATTAAGCTCGAACTCTTGAACCCTAAATCAAAATTCTAGGTTCGTGTCCCTAGTAGAGTCGTCAGAACTGTCACACCTCCTTTTTACACACCTACCCCGAAGAATAATGTATAAGGGAATTTTTTCATTTAAAGTGACATAATTCGAAATGGGATTATTTGTTTAGTTTTAGAGTCGCCACTTGGAATAGAATTGGATTTTGGTGTCCCAAGTCACCGGTTTAACTTAAATCCTAAATCGAGAAAAAATGGCGACTTCCCAATTGGAGTCTACGAACAGAAAATTCTGTATAAGGAATTTTGTTTACCCGAGGGAAGGTGTTAGGCACCCCCGGATCCCATGGTTCTAGCAAGGTCGCTTAAATTATTATAAATAGCTAAAATCTGATTTGTTATACATGCTCCAACCTACAGTACAATTTTATAATTATTTACCGCTTTTTAATTATTTTTTACTAAAGTGAACATCGTTTAAAATGTATTTTTGGATCACGACACATGAAAAGCACCCAGATCCTCGACAAATTCTTATTCAATGTTTTTGGATTTGAATTTGGTTTGCATAAAATGCATACCCGCATTTAGGAAGGTAAAATTATAAAAAGTGTGTCTAAAGCGACTAACGGTTTACTATTTTTGTGGAGGGCCGTAAAATTCGCTAGACGGCGCTCCCCAAATTCTATGTATTTTTAATTAAGCATTTAATGAGGAACCCATAATTTATGCATTTTGTTTGCGAGGCTCATCTCACTTTATTATTCAAAGGTCAACCTAAAGTAAACTACGATTTTCTATTTATTTTTTGTCTCTAAAGGGCCTAATTAATTTACATTTATAAATCCGGGCCTCGAGTTCAAGTCTGAATTCAAACAAAAGGGAGGACCCTCTTAATTTGAACCTGCAACCTAACTCGAAAACCTGAATTCATATTGCAAATTAATTCACATATTCATAATATAATTTTTAAATGGTTTTTGACTTCTAGCAATTTTGGGCCTTAGTAATTCCCCATTGCTCCTACAGCCCAATAATCAAAAAGAAGCAACGTGAAATTAACATAATTTATTTAAGCACGAAAGTAAGAACACAGTCATTGAACTCTGAACGTGCAAGTATTGTGATGGTTGATTTGTATGAGATGGGTTACCCAAAAAAAGCACTAATGATACTGTTGTGGATGAGATTGTAAGCAACTTGAATTGGTTCAATACAATATGGCATCATCAATGCAAAATCCCACACAGACAGAACAACTAAATTCAGCCATCAAGCCAAACCCATTTGACGAATACATAGTAATGAAGATATGAATAATATGGTTCAAATTGTAAAATAATTATATAAATCCTCCATCTTAAACATAAACCATAAAAATAACTCCAATTTAGGTTCTACGGGACACCACCCACGCCAACTTAATCAAATTCAACCAAACTATTGAGTAGGATAGCCAAATTTAATTTAATCAAATTCAAAGTGTGAAGATATTCGATCAATGCACACCAAATAGTACAAAGTTCCAAACTCACATGATCAAAAATATGTAAATGAAATTAAAAGGAGATAGGAAAGAATTGAACCTCAAATTGCCTTCAATTAATAAAATTCTAAAAAGCACACGGATGGAAACACACCGCAACCACGTCGGAACTCAAATCGGACAGAACTCTCGAACACGGGTCTCGACAGAATTCTCGAATCGGTACAAGAAATTTGAATCCATAACCATACACGAGATCACATGAACTTTATTTTGGAACGAATATCAGAGGACAACACCTCTGAATTTTGAGACGAAAGTCCGAAAAATGGAAGAAGAAAACCAGAATATTTTTTGTTTTTGTATGAGTGATGGAATCGTGACTGTGTTTTAGAATTTATGGCCAGATTGATCACCGATGGCATCGCCGCTCATCGGTGATCAATTCTGGCGAAGCAACAGCTCGAGTGAGGAACCGGGGAATGCCGGCTGTTACTGGTTGGCCTGAGAGAAGAGAGCTCCATTTAGTTTCAAGGGGTGATGGGGTGCGCACTTGTGTGTAGTTGAGAGAGATTAACTAAGTGATCCTATTTTATTTTATTTTTGTTTTTTTAAACCCCTCCCAAATTAGGAGGATCTATAGTGTTTTCACACTTCCCCTTCATGGTAACTCGAACCCAGGACCTGACGGTCGTAGGTGAAGGTGCTTACCAACTGACAAAGCTCACTTGTCGTGATCCTATTTTTACAATGCAAAGACTAAGGCTCCATGCAAAGCATCTCTCACATGTCAAAACAATTCAAGGGGTGGCCCCACACTAAAACAAAGGACAAATTAGAGGAACGTGAATGAGATTTAAAAACTGGACAAAAATTAATTTTCTGTTATAAAATAAAAGCAATGCAGTAAAATGTAAATAAAAAGAGATACAAAAAAGGGAGAAGAGTTTTGTTCTTTCACTTTGGTGTATTTTTCCATTGCAATTACATGGCATTTTATAGGCATAAAAAGCAAAGAAGATTGACATAAAATAGAAGATTTAATCTTTCAATTATTCACAACATGGGCATCCAATGTAGTATCCAATGTAGCATCCAATGTTGTAAATTTATTTATAACACTCCCCCTTGGATGTCCATGTAACATAATGTGTCTCACTAAGAACTTACAAAAAAAATATTGGGATGTACATAGTTATTTATAATATACATTGCTTGCTGCCTCATTAAAAAACTTACTAAAGAAAACCCAGTGGGACAAAACCTTGGTTAAGGAAAAGAGTGCAGCATGTACTTACTCCCCCGATGAAAAATCACTTAATGTTTCGAAGACGACGCATTCCAATCTTATATATCAGCTTTTCAAATATTGAGGTTGGTAATGCCTTAGTGAACAGATCAGCCAAATTATCACTTGAACGAACTTGTTGTACATCTATTTTACCATTCTTCTGAAGATCATGAGTGAAAAAGAATTTTGGAGAAATGTGTTTTGTTCGATCTCCTTTGATATATCCTCCTTTCAATTGAGCTATGCATGCAGCATTGTCTTCATACAATATTGTTGGAATATTCTCTTTCGAAGAAAGACCACATGTTTGTTGAATGTGTTGAGTTATAGATCTTAACCAAACGCATTCTCGACTTGCTTCATGAATGGCTATTATCTCTGCATGATTTGAAGAAGTAGCAACCATAGTTTGTTTTGTCGAACGCCATGATATGGTTGTACCTCCACTTGTAAATAAATAGCATGTCTGAGATCGACCTTTGTGTGGATCAGACAAATATCCTGCATCTGCATAACCAATCAATGATGGCTTGGATTCATTTGAATAAAATAAACCCATATCAATGGTCCCTTTGAGGTATCTAAATATATGTTTAATACCATTCCGGTGTCTTTGTGTTGGCGAAGTACTAAATCTTGCCAATAAGCTTACCGAGAAAGTTATATCTGGTCGGGAATTATTAGCAAGATACATTAATGCCCCAATTGCACTAAGATATGGTACTTCGGCACCAAGAAGCTCTTCTTCATTTTCATGAGGTCGGAATGGATCTTTCTTTATATCAAGTGATCTTACAACCATCGGGGTACTCAATGGATGTGCTTTATCCATATAGAATCGCTTTAAAATCTTTTCGGTGTATGTTGATTGATGGACAAATATTCCATCTTTCATATACTCAATTTGTAGACCAAGACAAAATTTTGTCTTTCCAAGATCTTTCATTTCAAATTCTTTCTTCAAACAGTCTACTGTTTTTGGAAGCTCCCCAGGAGTTCCAATGATATTTAAATCATCAACATATACGACGATTATAACAAATTCAGATCCAGACCTTTTTATAAAGACACAGGGACAAATTGGATCATTCTTGTACCCTTCTTTCAACAAGTATTCACTCAGACGATTGTACCACATACGACCTGATTGTTTCAATCCGTACAAAGATTTCTGAAGCTTTATTGAACAAGTTTCTTGAAAACCTTTATATGCTTCCGGCACTTTAAATCCCTCAGGTACTTTCATAAAAATTTCGCTGTCTAATGATCCAAACAAATAGGCTGTAACAACATCCATTAGATGCATATCAAGTTTTTCTTGCACTGCCATATTTATGAGATACCTGAAGGTGATAGCATCCACTACAGGAGAATATGTCTCCATATAATCAATTCCAGGCCTTTGGGAAAACCCTTGTGCCACAAGTCGTGCTTTATATCTAACGACTTCATTTTTATCATTTCGTTTTCGCACAAAAACCCATTTATACCCTACTGGCTTTATGCCTTCGGGCGTTCGAACTATGGGTCCGAAGACTTCACGTTTTCCAAGTGAAGTTAACTCTGCCTGGATAGCGTCTTTCCATTTTGGCCAATCATTTCTCTGTCTACATTCATTGACAAATTTTGGTTCAAGATCCTCATCTTGTTGCATTATTTCAATAGCAACATTATAAGCAAAAATGTTATCGATAACAATATTATTTCGGTTCCATCTTTTCCCGGTTGAGACGTAACTTATTGATATCTCTTCATTTTTATTATTTTCAGGTACCTGGACCTTCCCCAAGGTCTTATCATTTGTTACATCTTGGGGCTCTTCTTGAGCCACTACCTCTGTGTTATGTTTACTTTGATCACTTGCTCTTTTTCTTCTTCGAGGATTTTTGTCTTTAGAACCGATTGGTCTACCACGTTTCAAGCAAGGCTTAGGCTCATTTGCTTTAATTAATTGTCCTTCCGGGATATCAACTCGAATTGGAGCATTAGCGGCTGGAATATGTGACTTAGTCACCCTTGGTAGGTTAGTGAATGCATCTGGCAATTGATTTGCAATATTTTGCAAATGAATAATCTTTTGAACCTCTTGTTCACATTGATTTGTTCGAGGATCTAAATGAGACAGTGATAATGCATTCCAATCTATCTTTATTTTCAGCTGCTTATTTTCTCCCCCTAATGTTGGATATATTGATTCATCAAAATGGCAATCAGAAAATCTTGCCGTAAATAAATCTCCAGTCATTGGCTCTAGATATTTTATAATAGAAGGAGATTCATATCCAACATATATCCCCAACCTTCTTTGGGGACCCATCTTTGTGCGTTGTGGTGGAGCAATTGGAACATATGTCGCACAACCAAAGATCCTAAGATGGGAAATATTTGGCTCCCGACCAAAAGCCAACTGCAATGGGGAGACTTTATGATAACTTGTGGGCCTTATCCGCACAAGTGCTGCTGCGTGCAAAATAGCATGACCCCATACCGAAATGGGAAGTTTTGTTCTCATAAGCATTGGTCTAGCAATTAATTGGAGGCGTTTGATCAATGATTCTGCTAGACCATTTTGTGTATGAACATGAGCAACCGGATGCTCAATTGTTATCCCAGTTGAAATACAATAATCATTAAAGGCTTGAGATGTAAACTCACCAGCATTATCAAGACGAATTGTCTTAATTGCATAATCTGGAAATTGTGCTCTTAACTTTATTATTTGAGCCAACAATCTCGCAAATGCCATATTGCGAGTTGATAGTAAACACACATGTGACCATCTTGTAGATGCATCTACCAAAACCATATAATATTTGAATGGTCTACATGGAGGGTGAATGGGCCCACATATATCACCCTGTATACGTTCCAGAAATGCGGGGGATTCCATCTTAACTTTAATAGTTGATGGTCTAATAATTAATTTTCCTTGAGAACATGCAGCACAAGAGAATTCCTTAAATTGAAGAATCTTTTGATTCTTCATTGCATGTCCATGTGAATTCTCAATTATTTTACGCATCATATTAGAACCAGGATGGCCCAATCGGTCATGCCAAATAATAAAATTATCTTGATTAGTAAACTTCTCATTTACTACGGCATGTGTTTCAATCCTGCTAATACTTGTATAGTACAAGCCGGAGGAAAGAGCAGGTAACATTTCAAGCACATATTTCTTACCGGACATTATTGTAGTAATATAAAGATATTCAATCTTTTCATTATTGGTAGTCTCAATATGATAGCCATTTTGGCGAATATCTTTGAAACTTAATAAGTTTCTTTGAGATTTACTACAATATAGTGCTTCATCAATAGCCAAATTTGTTCCTCCTGGTAGTAATAAATTGGCTCTTCCAGAACCTTCAATTAATCTTATACTACCGGATATTGTATTAACATCCGCTTCTTTCATTACCAAATAAGAGAAATATCTCTTATCTTTTATAATAGTGTGTGTTGTAGCACTATCCAGAAGACATATATCATCTTTATTAATCTTGAGTCCAACTGAAGACTGGGGAATGTTCATATTCTTCATTAAAAAAAAAGGACAAATAATACATTATAAGAAATATGAAAGTCAAGCAAAAAAAAAACATTAAGAAATACATTAGGAATGTAGAAAACTAGCAACACATGATGCATTAGGAAAATACACTCAAGAAAAATAAACTAGTTGCATACATAAAAAATAACAACTTTTATAGCTTCATTCCCCAGTAAGATATTAGTTCTTCATTCAATATCCTCAAAGAAGTCTCCAACTTCCAAATGAGTAATATTTGTTGGGCCTTCAAAATCATCATCTTTATATGCAATATGTGCCTTAGAATCATATTTATTTGAGGGACCTGCTTCATCATCATTATTTTGAAAGGTCAAGTGTGCCTCCACATTATTTTCCCTTTTCTTGAGAGAGGCTTGATAAAGTTTAACAAAATGCTCTGGCGTACGACAAATGCGTGCCCAATGACCTCTCATACCACATCGGTGACACATACTAGCTTTACCTTTTGAATGATTAATTTGAGAACCCTTATTGTTCTCCAATTTATTTCCACCATAATGACGATAATTGTTTCGCCCCCTGCCACGTCCACGTTTACGACCATGTCCACGACCACGGTAATTATTTTGTTTTCTTTCAAACTTATCATATGTTGCTACAGCATTCACTTCCAGAAATGGAGCTGACCCAGTGGGACGAGCTTCATGATTTTTCATTAACAGAGTATTATTCTGCTCAGCCACGAGTAGGCATGTGATTAACTCGGAATATTTCTTAAAACCTTTTTCACGGTATTGTTGTTGTAGCACCACATTTGAAGCGTGAAAAGTAGAAAATGTTTTTTCCAATAAGTCCTCATCTGTGATAGTGTCTCCACATAATTTTAATAGAGAACTTACTTGAAAGATAGCAGAATTATACTCACTTACGGTTTTAAAGTCTTGCAACCTTAAATGTATTCACTCATACCGAGCTTTTGGTAATACCGTAAGTTTTAGGTGGTCATATCGATCCTTTAAACTAATCCATAATTCAAGTGGATCTTTTACAGTTAAATATTCAGTTTTTAACCCTTCATGTAGATGATGACGAAGAAAAATCATGGCATTTGCTTTATCCCGATTTGATGCTTCATTTCCTTGTATAATAGTATTTCCAAGACCTTTAGCGTCAAGGTGAATTTCAGCATCAAGAACCCATGATAAATAGTTCCTCCCGGTGATGTCAAGTGCAACAAATTCAAGTTTTGATAAGTTTGACATAGTGAAAACTATCATAAAAGATGAATAAGTTAGAGAAATAATTAAATAATTAATGATAACAAAACGATTTAGATAAAAGAAATAAAAATAGAACTATATCATGTTAACAATCTACTATTTTATTTATTTATTATTTTTTTTTATCATAAAGTAGAAGCTTTTCACTTTATATTATTGATATATATGTGTTAATAGAATTGAATGTGAGTAACATTATTTATGTCCCAATAAATATAAAGCAATTAAACTATAAAATTATTACTTATCAGTTCATTTCTCACTGTTAGAATATTTAAACAAATGGAAATGCAATTATTAGTAATGTGCATGAATTTAATTAGAAATTTAAATATCAAAGTAATGTTGACAACAAATAAGTGAAGTACTAAAATAAATACTCAACTTTGAACATGTTATTAGTTGTAGTGAATATATAATGTATACACAACGTACATATGCATACATGATAAATAAAAATGTGAAACAGACGGAAAAAAAAGGGAACAACAACATGAATTATGTAAATTATCAAATATTGCAAAGAAAAATTTTGGGTTGTAAGAGTTAAACATATGATATGTACTGCGATAAAAAAAATTATTATAATGATACATACCTTAATCAAATATGGCTCAACTTAACGGGAGTTAAGAATAAAATTAGAGTTCGTGCTGATAACGTGTTGTAAAATAAAAGCAATGCAGTAAAATGTAAATAAGAAGAGATAGAAAGAAGGGAGAAGAGTTTTGTTCTTTCACTTTGGTGTATTTTTCCATTGCAATTACATGGCCTTTTATAGGCATAAAAAGCAAAGAAGATTGACATAAAATAGAAGATTTAATCTTTCAATTATTCACAACATGGGCATCCAATGTAGTATCCAATGTAGCATCCAATGTTGTAAAATTATTCATAACATTTTCTTATATATATTCATTTCCTTCTTTTTCAGATCATTGTTTTTCTTTCTTACAAACTAGCAACCAAAATAGCAAATTCTTTTTCAGATCATTGTTTTTCTTTCTTACAAACTAACAACCAAAATAGCAACATTTACTACTATACTATAAGAGAGGATAAGCAGGCATGTGATGGTCAACATGCTTGCTTCATCCAAGGGTATTTAAGATATTTACCATACAATTGGACAATACTATTGGTCAATAAAGCATCTTACTATAATTGCTTCAGAAATTATTTTGTGTTTGGACTATTTTACCCTTATGCTTTGGACTGAGTTACGTCACTTTTTTCCTTACCTGTTGTCAAGCTTTTGCTTAGCGTCAAAAGCTAATCTACCATCTAAATGCCAAGTGGCACATCAATAATTTGATGAGCTTTCCAAAATTTTAAATGTACTTTTTTCATACACTCTCTTCAATTAGCAAAAGAAAACTTTGGAAATGCGCCCTTACACCATCATCAGCAAAGGACCTCATTCGATTAACATTCAAAAGATTAAAAACTAAACTCTAGAAAAGTACCTCACTAAGTAGATTTATTCTACTGTTGCTCATGGGATTATAAAAAAGTTTTATTTAGGGATCGTTTGATCCACATAAAAAATTATATTCAAATTATATTACAAGGATTATAACACAAGAATTTAATAATAACAAGATTATTTAGTGAATATATTTTTTATAATAGATACATAGTTTCATTGAAATATCAACGTATAATTTAAATATGGTTGGTTTTATACTAGATAAACTTGAAAAATCTTTTAACTCAAATTTTCACCTTCACTTTTTAAGGCTTCCTTGAAATATGGGGTCATTTGCAGTAACTATATGTCACGACCCCAAATCCGGTCGTGATGGCGCCCAGCACATTGCTAAGCCAGCCTGACCAATCAATATAAACAACGGAGCTAGACGCTCTCTTTTAGCCCATTTAAGCATATTAAATCACGAAGCAATAGCGATACAAATAACGAAAACGGGGAACCAAGTCCCATAATACATCAACTCCCATAGACCAAGGGTCAAGAGTCATGAGCCTCTACTGAACATGAGTGTATAAAGGTTTACAAAATACAAAGTGCGGAAAGAAATGTCAATACAAAATCAAAAGACGGTAGGAAGGAATATCGGGTCCTGCGGACTCCGCAGCTACCTCGAATATCCACAAACGTCGCCTCGCACGGCCTATCGGATCACTGCTGAGAGGTACACGGATCTGCACACGAGGTGCGGGGAGTAAAATGAGTATCGCCGGACTCGGTGGTAATAAACAAGGGTAAGACGAGCGCGGATAAGAAATCCGCAATAAAGCACTATGTAAAGCTATAATCGGCTACCCTATCATAGAATCAATATTCTCTATACCTGTACCAACAATTACCAATAAATAGCATAACAACTAGCGGATGTAGCTAAATGCAATGCAATGCATGATATGACCGCTACGGCGTGTGGCCCGACTCCAATTTTGGGTACCCGTGCTCACTGTGGGGGTTCAGACTCCGGAGGGGCTCCTACGGCCCAAGCACATCTCATAGAGATATCACTGCGGCGTGCAGTCCGATCCAACATATATCTCGCTGCGGCGTGCGGCCCGATCCACTACTAGTCAGCTAATATGCAGATACAGCCTCGCAGGCTCAAAAGTAGTTTTTGAAAACTCTTTTATCATTTTTCGGTTGGAAAACAGTAATATCAAGTTCCAGAGATTGGAATTTGCATAATAACAAAAATAGCTGCGGACTAGTAGTAAACTAGCATGTCTACTGTGATAAGACAATGATAACGATCCTCGCGGGATCCAATAACTGGCTCACGGCCCACATGTATAATCAACCGCCCCAAGAAAGGGGTTCCTCGGCTCAAGAGTAGCCATCATCACAATATATATATGCAACCCTCCGAGAAGGAGGTTCGACGGCTCTAGAATAGCCAATAATACAGTATCAACAGGTTGGACTAATATATAGTCTCCAATTCATGATCGACCCCGCACTCTCGAGAGTGTGCGTGTCTCGCCGCTATACAGCGTCACAAAGTGGTATACCGGGGTTTCGAACCCGCTGGTCATCACCCACATATATTACTCACCTCGATACGGCGCGACGACTATTCCGCAATGCCCTTGCCACGAGAATCAAGCTCCGCACGCGTAGAATCTGATCAAATACAGTAGAAATACAACAAATTAGGCCAATGGGACGACACCCAATCAATACAACTCAATTTACATCAAAATTCCCAAAGTTGTCAAAACCCGAGCCCCGGGCCCACATTCCGAAAATTTACGAAATTCACATTTCTGGAACCCTCGTCTCGCCACGAGTCCATACATATAAAATTTACCAAAATCGGACTCCGTTTGCCCACTCAAATCGGTGTTTTTCTTCAATTTAGGCTTAGGGCTCAAACCCACATTTAATCTTCCATTTACAGAAATTTAAACAAGGATTTCATGTTAAAATGATGTAATTAAGCCACAAAACTTACCTCCGACGAATCTCCGATGAAATCCCGGCAATCTCCCGTGATTTCTTCTCTCTAGGGCTCAAAATTATGTTTTGGGGTGTGAAACCCGTGAGCCCTCTGTTCTGTGATATAAATTCACTGCCGGAGCAATTTGCTCTACGCGTTCGCGTGAGCTCTCACGCGTTCGCGATGCTCGGCCTCCAGTTACCCTTCGCGAACGCGACGCCAACCACGCGTTCGCGATGCTCAAACTCCCAGCCGCCTAAATTCCTTCTACGCGTTCGCGACTCCCAGTCACGCGAACGCGATGATTCCCTCCATCTGGCCTACGCGAACGCGACCCCAGGAACGCGATCGCGAAGCACAAGGCTCCTGGCCTACGCGAACGCGACGCACCTGATCGCGAACGCGATGCATTGATCAGCCTGGCCTTCGCGAACGCGGCCCATTCCACGCGAACGCGAAGGCTAAAATGCCTGGGCAGTAACCTGCAATTTACAGCAGACTTCCAAGTTCCAAAAATGCCCGATTGATGGTCCGAAATCATCCCGAGGCCCCCGGGACCCCAACAAACACCACCAACATACTCCAAAACACGATACGAACTTGTTCCAATCATAAAAACACCATCCTAAACATCAAAATCACCAATTACACACGGATTCAAGCCTAAGTTTCTTCAAAACTTCCGAATTACACATTCCATCAAAAACCCGACCAAACGACATCCGAATGACCTGAAATTTTGCGAACATATCCAAAATCACATAACGGAGCTACTGCAACTGTCGGAATTCCATTCCGACTCCCGGATCAAAATCTCACCTACCATTCGGATTTCGTCAAAATTCAACCTTAGCCAATTCAAGCCTATTTCTACACCGGGTCTCCAAATTCAATTCCGATCGCTCCCCTAAGTCACAAATCACCTTCCGGAACTAACCGAATCATCGGAATCCGATTCCGAGCCCTCTAACCAAATAGTCAACTCCGGGTTGACTTTCCTTATTCGAGTTTCCTTCACAAAGGCTGTATGCCTCATTTTCAATCCAATTCACTCCTAACTCACCCGATAGACTTTAATATTGATAATAAAGCATAAAACATACAATTTCAACATAACGGGGTGGTAATTCCCGTAACGACGGGCCGGGTCGTTACATTCTCCCCAACTTAAACAAACGCTCGTCCTCGAGCGTACCGGAGTGGTACTAGAAGCAACTCAATAGCTGAATGACCTTACCCAGCATATATTCGGGCGATCATACGTCACCCTATCTCACGCAAGTCCGAAAACACCATACAGCTGAAATCTCACAGACCATCTTAACCATAAACCACATTGCACTTTCTGAAATCATATACCAATTGCTAATCCCATTCATGTACTCAGGATACACTAGAATCCACTGCAATAAGCCATACTCACCACTCCGGGTGAGATCATATGATGTGTCAAACAACCCAATCACTCGAGACGATAGTCTCTAATCACAACAATCTGGCCACAATCACCAAATACTAGCTGAAAACCTCTTTCATTAGATAGAGTATTATTCCAACACCTCCATATCATGCCCACGGCAACCAGACACGCGATATATCGAACCCATCTCTCAGGTCAACCATTCATGAATCCATTTCACTTTTAACTGATACCACAATAGATTTCGGACCCAAATCTCGGTATTACCTTTCTAACCAACTAAAATCACATATACTCACATTCATTATTGGCTCCAACGACCATTTCGATTATAACACATCGCACTGGTGATAAGTCATCTCAAGCACCGGCCTAAGCCGCAACGAGCACAACATAGGCTCCAATAGAAACGTCCGCACACACTCGAATCATGACAGCTCAAATCATGACAACTGTCTCCAGCAAATAGAGCTGCAATTTAATCCCTCTGTGCCATCATAATATAGAACTGAGATCGCGTCTCGTATTATAGAAATAAAGTACCTGAATCCTCCTCGAGAGGTCATAACATCACGTGGCCTTGCCACGATTCGTGATTCTATCCCCACGTTATTACTCATGAAGCACCTCAAGCCACTAAGCTCAAAACGGTTAGCCACGCACAGATCTAGGTCTTGGACCCAAGCAATCAACCTCACCCACGGTGAAACAATTAATGTATGTTATCAAATCCTGAAAGGACACAACCGATGTGCCATTCGCCGAGCGATACTCAATACGGACTTTTCCTCGAAAGCCAGAAAGTATTGTATACCAGGTAACATATAACTAAGTCTATTTTTACATTACACTGTTGCGACGTGCAACCCGCTCCAATGACATACCCGTGGCAGCGTGCCACCCGATCCAGATACCATACCTGTGGCGGCGTGCCACCCGATCCAAGTAACCCTCGTCAAATGAATACGCGTCGAGTCAAGTTGCTCATCATAATAAACATATATAGCCTCAAGTTTGGCCATAAGAACCGCATCCGACAAAGTTACTCAATACCAGAACCAAATCAACGATAGAAACC